>JARHVA010001047.1:2705000-3057500 GCA_037957365.1 Torreya grandis
TTTGGTTGTGTAATAATGTCCCACTTGACCAATGGAATGCATTTTTGATCTTTATTTCTCAACCAAAGAAAGTGAAAATATATTTTTCAGATGGTGTTGATGACCATGTGAGGAAGGAAGGTGAGGGACATCCAATAGACTGGAATGAACTCAAGGGTACATTTAATAAGTGCCAATTTACCATCCATAGATATCCATAGATTGTACCCAAGGTGGATGCATCATTTCATCTTGTCAATCAGCCAAAGCCAGTCTTTGATGTGATAGCCATTTGGTTTGAGAAAGAAACCCAAGTACTTTATACTTTCATCAAAGGCATGAATAGGAAAGGGCAACATCAATATAATGAGATTTTGAGTAGCTAATGGAATATTATAAAAGTAGGTCACAAATTTTTACAAATTGATCTCCATCTCGATAACAAAAGTGAAAAGTTTTAGAATCCTATCATTTGCTTCATGAATGATTCCTTTTCCAAAGAGAAGAATGTCATCCAAAGATAGTATATGTGAGAGGAAGGTATCCACATTGATCTTAACCCCAAAAATATTGCCATCACTGTGTTCATGAGATATGTGATGGCTCAATGCCTCAATAATAACCAGGAAAAGGAGAGGAGATAGGGGACAACCTTGTTTGAGCCCCCTAGAGGAGGAGAAAAAATTGGTTGGAGAGCCATTAATCATAATTGAATAGGATAAAAATTGATAACAATCCTCAATCCAATTTATGAAAAGAGGAGTATACCCAACCTAAGTGAATATAAGCTAGATATGTAGCCAATTGGAATGATCAAAAGATTTGGAGAGGTTGATCTTCAACAGAAAAGTAGCCTAGGTTTTGTTTTTAACAGTGTGAAGGGCCCCTTGAGCTGTACCAATGGCATCTTGAATGTGGTGGTTGTCTTGTTTAGGGGAAATATGTGAAGATAAAATGGGTTTCAGTCAAGCAACAATTAGCTTGGATATGATCTTGTATATAACATTGCACAAGGAGATAGGTCGATAGTGCTCAAAGGAGGAAAAATTGCCCTATTTTCTAATATTTTCAATAAAGGTGGATGAAAAAGGCTCATGTATCTTAGCCAAGATATGAGATTACTCCATATCTTGAATAACATTAGAAGCAATATGATCCCAAAGTCCAATATAAAACTCAATGGTCCACCCATCTGGATTGGGTACTTTCCCTTGTTGAAAAGTAAGGAGAGTCTTGTGCAATTTAGTCACAGAGATTGAACAAAAAAGGGTAGCATTTTGTTGATCATCAACCCAACCATCAAATAAAGTGGCCACCACCAATATGTCTCTGATATTCTCCTATGGAGGCTCCAAAAATATGGATTTATAGTGTATAACAATCACTTGTGAAATGGATTTAAAATCAATACATTCCATCCCATTTTGGTCTTTGATGCTCCAAATAGTGTTATCATCCCCTTCTGATAACTAAGTCACTTTGATCTTCATTTTCCACTTTGTTTCTTACTAGGTGAGGAGTCTGTTCTTTTCTTTTTCTAGCTTGTCTAGTTCCAACAATGTGTCAACATTAAAATTATTCATATGAAAAGTGTTGATCTAATCCTTGATCTTCATTTCCACCTTAATGAGTTCTTTATCACATTCAATAAATTTTCAATAAGCCCATCTCTTTGCCACCACCTTAGCTTTGATGATATTCCTTTGAAGGCATACCATAGTAGGTGCATCTTGTACGATAGAGTATAGAATCTAAGATGCCTTAATAGTATCCTTGAAATCATCATATGCCAGCCAATGTGGATTGAATTCAAAGGGTGATGAGGTTGCTTGATGCCTAAAGATAATTCCATTTGGATGGGATTATGATCTAAAGTGTACTATTTTAATGTAATTGATTTGTAGGCACTAATGCACAAGAGGAGAGCTTATTTCAACAAGAACCGATCCAATCACTTTGAAAGACCTTTTGTACCACTTATATGATTTATCCTTGTAGGCTCCAGGAGATTAGGAACAACATCCAAAAGGCTATGTTGAACCATATATCCTAGGAAATAATTAACAAGTGTGTTTGATCTGGTATTTTCACTTAAAACCTTTGAGAGGTGAGTGGTAAAGTTGAGGTTTCTACCAAGTATGAGATGTGGCATGTTCAGTATGCCAGTGTTCTCAAGATCTGACCAAATTTTTTTTTCTTATTATGAGAAGGTTCATATATATTGAGGAGGTCAAGGTCCATATTTAGATCCTTAGAGAAGGAAGACCAAGTATGTAATGTGGATAAGAAATGGCATTCCTCAATACCATGGATTCATCCCATCCAATATCCAAACCACTAGAGTTCCCAAAAGAGTTGATAGTTAAAAATGTCCAAGTAGGAAGGCATTTAAGAAGTTGTTTCTTAGCATCCAAATCTATGCACATGGTTTCTTGTAGAAAAATGATATTCAACTTCTGTTTTAAAAAAGTTTTTTAAGAGATCACTTTTTTGGGGCCATCCCAATACCTCTAATGTTATGTGATGTAATGATCATTTGGGAATTCTCTTTGGGCCTGATTTAAGGGCTCAAGTGATAGAAAGTTGTGTGCCATCAAGGACAACTCTTTTTGCTTTCAGCTATGCGATGGAAAGATGTGAAGGTCTACCTCTATTTGCCTTTTGAGAATGAGTCATAGAAAACTCCAATCCACCTATGCTAAGTAGATCACTATGGAGATTTTTAATTTGAGATGTATGTGATCTGGTATAGTACCTCCTACCAAAGGAAGGAGTGGTTGAAGAGGAGAGAGTATGAGAGATATGATTCTCACAAGGCTTTTCCCCCTTCTCACATACCACTATTGATACCGATAATGGCTAAGTGTGGTTATGAGTAACATATGCACCGGTACCAGACACCTTGAGAGTGAAATCTATTATTTTCCCACCCATGCATAAGTTTTCAAAAACTAGCATGTGATAATGACTAGGAGTAGAGTCTGCTTGGTAGATAATAAATATGATTTCTCTATCAATCCTAGATCTAGGTGCAAAGGATCGATCTTTGCAACAATAAGCTCAATGGGAAACATCGATCCAAAAGTGGGATCTGGTAAAGGTGTTTTAGTAAAAAAAAGAGATGTAGGGGAGAGTGAGAGTATAATACCATTTGTAAGAGGTGGTTCATTACCTGAAGGGGGCATGATGATCATATAAGGCACAACTTTTTGTAGTTCCAAAGTGAATCTGATAAGAATGGTACTCTCCACCATTATAACATCTCCACTAGTTGCATCTAACTCTTCTATTGCCTCAAAACCTCTAGGAAAAGTCAGATCAATGTGTAAGGTATTAGGTGTACTTGCATCATTTAGGTGTCCTCCATATGTTGGCCCAATGATATCCTGATCTAGCTAGGAACATGCAGTGGGGAAACATCCTTGTTTTATCAAACAATGTCCTTAAGATGACAATATGATCTACATTGTGAACACCTGAAAGGGATGTTTTTGTAGTCCAATGTTTGTTTTAGGAGCATATCCCTAGAGACAATCTCCATAACAATAGGTAAACCATGTGTTATAGCCATCTACACGTAAATAAGAGCCATAATTATGTGCTTGAAGTTGTCTATATCAACATCTTTCTTAAGGAATCTCCCAAGTGTATTCCCAATGAGTTTGAAAATTTGATCATTCTAGAGCTCGATGGGTAGTCTAGGCAATTTAACCCAAAGTGGAAGGGTGCAAATGCATTCACAATATGGGTCAAAGCCCACATGCCAACTAAAAATGATAAGAGTAGCATTGCCTCAAAAATATGGCCCCTCATGTTCAATATTTTATCAATCCACAATAGAATGGATAAGAAAGGTAATATAATCTCTGGCACCCATATGCATTGTTGGATAATAACCGAATATCAAAAGCCATGTGTGCTGGATCTATCGAAGTAGATCTAGTTTGTACACACATCCATGAAAGTTCCTAGTGAGTGCTTGTTTTGTGTAGAATATTACCTTTTCTTGGAAAAGAGAGGGATCGATGACCACCTTGTAGTTATTTTGGTTGATTTTTACACACTTTCATTTCCACTTCCCGACGCACTTGCTTGGTTGTGAGTGATTAATATTCGAAGGACCAACAACATTGTCTGATAAAGATGTCACATAAATAGATCCATCAAGTTCAAAAGTCTTGGTACACGGTTTATCCAAAAAGGATCCAACTCTAATGTCAGTACCTTGCGTGGGAGAAAGAAGAAAATGGTCAAGATTTGTTCCCATCCAGTGGTGTTGGTATGTTTCATCCCCAATGTTAGTCTTCTCTTGGTCAATACCATTGTTGTAGGCTATACAAGAAAGAGTTCCTAGTGTTCCCTCAGAGTATGTCTCATCTGGTATGGGCACCTTCGAAATCCCCTCCCTCCTTAATGTTCTTCCCTCGCTTTGCATTGTATCCTTCCTATATATATATAGTGAAAGAAGATAAAATTTTAGTGATGATTGGCCTTCATTTGGAAACGTAAATATATAATATTTATAAACACATGGTTAAAAGTACACAAGGATAAATTCTCAAATTTTTTGATAATTTTGAATGCACTTAGATACAAATATTAAATCAATTTTGTCTAAGTAGAATTGAATATGATTAGACATTGTTTGATAATAATCAGAGTTGGAGACTTATTTTGAGTATATAAATATTTTATGTATAAAGACGTAAAGTTGAGGTTTTAACTCTTATAATATAGTCATGAAATTTTGAAATAGAAATGAAATTGATTCTTTACTTAACAAATATTTGATCGATTGATCCTTTAGTTTACAAATGAAAATATTTGCAAGTGGAAATCGATAAGATTACCCTCCAATTTTAATATTGATAGCACACTTTAAGGAAGCTTAAAAAACTACTGGTTAATACAATGTACGAGTTGTTAGTCTAGTCGCTTGGATGTAGTGCAATTATTTAGTAGCTTTATTAATAAGTTGCTATTGTTAGCATAATAAAATTATTGTTATTTAATAATTGAGGTTGGGTGTCGATGTTAAAATGTAATGTTCTATACTTCTTGTTGGGTTACTTGTAGATTTTTCATAAGCATGTTTTATTTAATTGACACATTTATTATTTAATTTGTTTATTAATTTTAGGAAAAGAATAGTATTTAAGGGAGGAGTCACTTGCTCATATTTTTAGATAACTCCTTGATTTCTATGTCATAATACAAGAAAAAGAGATCCAGTTCACTTGTTCACAAATATATCATGTATTGTTGTAAATAGATTTGTTGTTTGACATTAGTTTATCTAGTGATTATGAGAAAGTTGTTATAACCCAAATTCATAGAGGATGTAGGTTTTGAATAGTTGTAATGAATTCTACTATTATAGTAAATTGTGCTCATATGGGCATGATTGGTTAGATCATTAGAAAAATCTTGTAATACATCGGTATTGTTATAAAAATAAAGCTTCTCGTGTTACAAGAAATTGAGTTTTGTATTTATTATAATCCTAATTTGGTTTGGATTAGTCTTAGTTTTCTTAAAATTTTGATACACCAGTGGTTTTCTCTGGTGTCTTATAACCTAGAAAGATAAATTTCAAGATGCAAGGTTGAAATTAATGAATTGTAGTATCAGTACTAATTTAATCAATATGTGACACACCTTAATAATTAGAATGCAATTGTAATAAATAAATAATGAAATCGCTAATATTATTCTTGAAATAAGATCTAAATAAGTTTAACAAATAAATTTGAAACAATATAGAAACTATCATTATTTTATAATCGAATGTCTTATATTTGATTATCTAAAAAAAAACCAATATTGTACGATTAGTTTATTATTGAAATTCACAAACATAAAAGTGGTGAAATTTGTGAGACCACATCATATCAAGTTGATAAAGTGGGTAGGGTTGGATCATAAAACTATTTTCAAAATTAGAAGAAACTTCCTTAGAAGTTGAAGGAATAGGATAATTGGCATAAACATAAATTTAAAACCTCCAACTTTATCCTAATAGAATAGGATTTATCAACTTGTATACCTCATCATTTTTTTCTTCATTGAAACCATTTTTAGGGATAACTATATAAATTAATCACTTTCTGATTATTTTAGTTTTTAGAATCCCATTAGAAACACCTTGCCAAAAGAAGCTAGAGTGATAGTAGCTCAAATATGGGGGTTGATAGTGTTTTTTCTTATGTTTAAATTAGCATATGTAACTTTAAATAACAAAAACATGATATTTTAATATATTTAATAAATATTTTACAAATTAAATCTATTCATAATTTTTCTATTGTGTTGATTTTAGTTTGCAAAGTTGATCTGGAAACGGGCTAAAATTAATAGAAGAACTAGAGTTTTTCTAAAACTAAAATTTTTAGGCTTTAGACTTATATCACGGGAATTAAGATCTATAATAATTATTTGTCTACCTTATTTTGATACCCTTTGGTAGATCGAACTCTAGAGGCATTTGGTGATTTTTTACAGCTGATGTTCTTTTACAACGTGCAAATCTATTTCAAAATCAAGTTGCCAAAAATAGTTAGAGAAGCTATTAAATAAATATAAAAGTTAATAGTGATTGGTTTTAACTTTAAATTTTTATAGGAACTCTATTTTTAATATTTTTATATGTTTTTACCATTTTTAGTAATTCAATTATGAACCTTGTTTATTCAACAAATTACTTAGCAGAATAATTTTTTACATTAAAACCCATTTAGAATGCCGAGTTATTTTAGTGTTTAAATTACTAGAGATTGTTTTTGTAGGTTCATAGTAGTAGGATATAGCTAATAAAATACATAATATCTTCTAAAAATACTTTTCACCTCATGGGGTTATTTTATCCATCACTATTTGATAGGCAATTTAATAAAAATGTGATTTGGTTTTGAAGTGAGCTAGTCTAATCTCGATGCACCATGTTTGGGTAAGATCCACATCAACACAAATAGTTTGCCTTGACTAGCATATTCATGGGTAGTATGGTGATTATTTTTGAGGGTGGGAAATTTAGGATCTTGGATGCTTACATAGTTTTATCATGTTTACAATCTTAGTTTATAGAATGTATGTGACAACGAACTATTGATGGATCACGTTCCATACCATTGGGATGAGATTCAATATTGGTGTCGTTATTCTAATATAAAATTGATATCATTGAGTATTGAAGTTGAGAGTAATATTTTACACCAATTCTGGTGTAGTCGACATAGCCTAGTTAGATCTAGCTTGTCCAACACCTTTATATATTTTGTTCTGAAATAGAAGGTGAGTGTCTATGTTGCATATAAAATACCTTGAGTGTGTTTGTAAGCATTTAAGGTTGCATTTGCTTGTGGATGTGTGATTATAATACACATGTAGTTAATTTGTACATTAGTATGGTTGTGTTAATAGTTGAAGTGTTTACTTGTGTAGAGTTAGTGTTGCACAAGAAAAGCAAAAATAAAAAATAAAAAATTGTAGTATTACTATGAATTTTATTTGGGTGAAATTTTGAGCATTACAGGCACATTTATTTAAGTTACATATTTATATGACCATTTTATTTATCACAATGAACTATCTTAGATTTTTATACATGTCTTTCCCAAGCTTATACTACGTAGAGTGTTTTATGGATATTATATTTTACCATGTATATTCATTACATACATTAATAGTGTAGGCTACCTTTGCTTTTTCTATGAATATGTGTTACTATTATCTATTACATTGTGTGATCATTGTATGTTACATTACATGCCTTCAAGTTTATTTATTATTTTATTTTACATGGTGTAATCCTTGAGTGTATATTACATTGTACATAGATCTTGCCTTGAGTGACATTGATTATTTATTATGTGACTTTGATTGTGCATTATATATATTAAGTGTATTGAGTGTGCTATGTGTGACTCTTCTTATGCATGCCATTGAATGTCATTGTGTATGATTGTATTATCTACATCATGACCATGACATTGAGTGCATATGTTTGGATAAATCTAGGATTTTTTGCTAATCTCATGGTTTTGTGATCCATATCAATCATCTTTTTACTTGTGTGTGGTGACATGATCTATATCATGCATTTTCTTATGTTTCTTCCTATTAAGCGTATATATATATATGATTATTACTACTACATGATTAATTTATACATCTATCTTGGCATGACACTTTTATGCCTTAGGATACATGTTTCATATATGCTTTAATGATCTAAACATACTATGATGACATATTATCCTCATGTGAGCATACATTTTTCATGTTTGCATCTTTTTATTTAACAAGATGCATTTAATTATTTTATTTTGACATGAACAATTTATACATCCCTCACCTAAAAATAGGGCATATTGGTGGGATTTCATAGAGGTTCAATCTTATACACACAAATAGTTCAAAATTTTGGTACAAATTACAAGTTTTAGAGGGTTCGGGTTGGGTTAGATTATCAAATTGGTTCAAGTTAAGGGATATTTATATACATATTGACACAAATTTGGAGAAAATTTCAATGCATATAAAAATATTTTATAGGTACATGAGTGATAGTTATCAAATTTATCATATTAGAGCAAGAGTGGCATATATTTTTATGACATTTTATACCAGACTAGGATAGTTGGATAAAATTATAGGGCATGGATGTTGTTCATGCATACACTTTTATATTTTTAAGTTGGTACTAAAGACACTACATATAGCATTCGGAATCTAAATTCCATTTGTAGTGGTTGATTTAGTCTATTTAGATTCACATATTAACCTAGTTGCGGTTCCACCTTTATAGATGAGCATAATATAGATCTCTACCTTTTCCATACTGAACCTATTATATGTTTAAGATTAGTAAAATTAAAATGTAGTTGAGGTTACATGTCACTCAATGACCAAACACTTATCCTTCTTCATAAGGGTTTGGTCATTTATCTTCCCAACTAATGTTTTACACAATGACACTTGCATTGGTGAATAATCACCCTAGTCTCCAATTCTTCTGGTGATAACATAGTTTGCATACTTATAGGTGTGTTCCTTCCTTTCTCTTTAAATTTCAAATATTTTATTGATCTATTTACTTTAGATTTCATATCATATATGAAAATTGATTACTACATATTTTATAACAAGTTTACATGGATAAATTTATACACTTGGAGCTTTCTCTTAAAGATAAAGTGTGGTTACACACTACAATACATAAGTTATTTATATTTTTACTCTATAATTATCAATACTAAAATTAAAAGGGAGAATTTGTTAACACAAAAAAAATATATTAAACACTTGACAATGTCAACCTTGACTTATCCTTATAATACATCAATTATGCATACATACATGACTCTTTACCACACACCTTCCTAACCATTCACCTTATATGGGATAAGCCTTCCCAATTTAAAATCAAACACCTATGGGAATTCCCTAGTCTATACCTAATATGCTTATTATCCTAGTTAGATTATCTCTTGATCATCTAATAATTATTTTCTACTATTTGGATTCCTACAATAATATTCATATGGATCTTGTTTAATGAATTTATCCACATATACCAAATCTATCCATGTGCCTTGCAATAGCTAATTTCATAAACTCAAATATTTCTTATGGTCGGCTTGTATGTTTTGCATGTCAGTGGCTGAAAAATATACCGAAAGAGTTAATTATTTATACATCATAGGACTAAGCTTATTCCTATCTATAAATTTATATATCACCTACTAAGAGGATATTTACACATCTACATATTAAAAGTAATATCCCTAAATCTTAAAAATCATAAACCCCTCAAAGTAACATGCCTTAGCCAAGTCTGAAGCACCAAAGCCAAGTCAAATTTGCTTATTTTCATCCATTATAAATGAGCATTATTGCACCATACACCTAATTAGGAAAACTATGTGTAGTTTGAGCCCTCTTTGAAGTATTTGAAATGTAGGGAATACATAGCTATTTAGTAGGGATGGTTAAGATTAGATCAACCTATATTTTCCATTTCCTTTTTTAGGTGAACCTAGTTGTAAAAGTGGAGCTAGGGTTTTAAAGATAAAGAGATAGAATTATAGAACTATGCATAGTACTGAGCTTCTGATATTACACAGAAAAATAGTTAAGAATCAAGCACAATGATTTGTTCCAAAATAGTATGGAAAATCTTACAAGAACATTTTAGGTAGACATTAGATGGATTTTAATTTATACCAACATACATCTTTTACCAGATTCATCTAGGTAGGTAAGAAAATTTAATTTCTAGATTTGAGTGACTGTTAATCCATTTTGTCTTCTCTACCACTTGTACATAGTTTCAAATCCAAATAAAATAGCAACAATTTAAGTACCTTAGTCTTCTTGGTTCATTTACAAAAAAAGTAAATTGTAATTAAACATCTAGTTGTAAATTCAATTTTTTCTTAATACATATATATCATATGCTATCTAAATATTCAATTTTTTTTTAGGTTCATTAATAAAAAATAATGTTAAACAATAGATTTCCTGGATATAATTATCATATAATTATAACACCATTCTACTCTACTTGCGCATTAAAACCTACCTTTAGTAGAATAAAAGGAATTAGTATAAATGAGCTTATACTTGTAGAGTTCTACATTTGCACAAGGTTTTTGGAGTCTTAAAGAGATAATATGCACCATAGGGTTACACCTTAATAGTTGGATTCCCCAGTTGATGATACTTAAGTCTTTTTCTTTACATCTTGATTTCTACCTAAAACATCTTGCATAAAGTGCCACTTATGCCAAGGGGGATATTGATGTGATAGTAAGTCAACCCAAGGTAAGAATCCCTACCCATAAACTCTTAATTTTATTTGGTTTCTATATATGCATTATTTAGTATTGTCATTGATGTCAAAGGTGCATCTTGCATGAGGCTGATGTCAAAAGTGACTAAGCCTAATTGGCAGTGTGTTGATGTGATAAGGGGCATTGAGAGAGTGTTGTCATGAAAGAGAATTTGAAGGTAAGAGAGATAATTTGAAGGCAATTAATGTCTTATGTTTTCATGATGGTATAGGTCATTGATGTCAAAGTTACATAGGAAGCCTAGTCATGAGCCTAGTCATGACATGAAGAGGTATGTGCATGAAAATGAATGAACATAAGAATGTGAAGGTAGTTTGGAAATATTTGAGCATGAGATAAAATCATTGATTCATTTATAAGAGTTTTAGAGTGAGCCAATAGGGGTAGGACCTTTAAACTAAGCCTACATCTAGACCTCTCTTAGACCCTGCCTAGCCTAATGAGGCATGAAGATCAGATTTCAAAGAAATTATACATATTTGAGCAGGGATAAAGGTAATATAAGTTGTTTTAGTCATGATAATAAAGTTTGAGGTCATGGTTTGAATGAAATTGCATGAAACACTATTTTAGGCCTTCTCAAGTTCATAGAACAAGGTCTCAAGACCTGAGAAACATTTTTGGATGTTCTTTGAAATGTTTAACCTCTACATGGGAACCTAAGATATTAAGGAGAGATGGGTAATGGTCGTAGATAATATCTCTAGGCATTGGTTTTGGATTTAAGAGAAAGTCCTTTGTGAATAATCATTAACACTAAAACCTATGTTAAACCTCCTTAAAACCCTAATAAGGACTTGATGTGAAAGATATTATTCAAAATAGACTAGAATGATTTAAAATGAATATAAAAACTATTATAACATGTATTAAAATATCCCAATTACCTCCAAGTGGTGTGGTTAGTTATATGTGAGAGAAAATACATAGATACAAGCTTATTTATCAATAAGTTGCTGTAACTCTCAAAAGTTGCATTGGTCAAGGAAAAAAATGGATGGAAGAAGAATCTAGAGACTCATAATTCATGCCCATGATGGTTTATGTATAGGTTACACCATTAAATTATGATAAATTGGTCATCCAAATTCTCCAGTCACAGACATACCTAATGGTGTGAACAGTGGAAAACCTAGGCAGAGATGAGAATATGGATTTGAGGGTATAAGCATGTTAGTTTGATGAAAAAATTGCATGAAAAGTTTATTTATGAATTTTAATTCATGTTAATGCTTGGAATAATTTTTAGAGGTTAGTGAATATGGTGAAAAATTTGCTCACAAAATGACTTGTCTGGTTCAGATAAGACAATGTGATATAAGGTTAAGAGATAGGTCTACAAGACCAAAATTTTCCATTAACCCATATGATATTTATATCTAAGGATGGTATGGATATCTCATAGGAAAATTTAAATGCATCATAAGGTCATTACAAGTGCCCTACATAGGTGTTAAGAGGTCTGAGTCACCATGACTGGTCTTTGAGGTAAACTGGTAGTTTTGAGTGAGTTTTATAGATGTTTTTGAGCCTTTATCTCCTGAGTGTTAAAACAATTTTGTGATGACCTTGAGGTCATGGAAAACCTATATATGTGTTTTATTTTTTATATTTTAATAACTTAAGGGTGGTTAAGCTTTATTCTTGCAAGATAAACTTTTGAGGCACACAAGCCTAATATGCAGTTTGTCCTAAAGGAACTTTCATGGTATGAATGAAATATAATTGTGTAAACAATTATGGAGGAGGTTAGTAGAGGTAATTTAATAATTTATTTAATGGTTTTTAGTTGATTTAAAAATCCATCTAGGCCCAAGATGATCAAGCTTTGACGCTAAGAAGATAGACCTAAAAGAGAAATGAGGCCTAATTGAGTTGTTGTTGACCAAAAAGGCTCCAAATTTCATTTTCATCATGTTGATGAGATGTTATAAGACCTGTTATATTTCCAACCTAATATATTTAATGTGTGTGGCCAACCAAGTGGTGTGTGACCATGAGAATGCTATATATACAAGACAATTTTAGGCCTTTTGTATGTAAGCAATAATAAGGGATTAAAATCTTGTTTGATAGAGAAAAAGGAGGTAATGGAATAATACCATAAAAACAGAGTAGACATGTAATGATATAAATATATGGGGTGGATAATTTTGTGTTGAGTTACTTAGGGAGTTGGTGCTTCATTGCAAGTAAGTGCTTTCTAAAGCCTAGTCAAGTGGGTGTTTGACTTCATTGGGGTTGGTGCTCCAAGTTGAGTTGGTGATCAAAAAAAATTTGATATTTTGTTTTATAGGACTATAGTCCATTTGTAGAGATCATAGTGGGTTTTATTCCCCTTGAGGTTTTCCCACTCATATGTTTGTTTTCTTATGTTATGCTCATGTGAATGACTCTTTATGCATTGCTATATCATTGTGTTGCTTTGATGGTTCAAGAAATGTTAAAGTACATGTGAAAGAGAGTTTTAAACACTAATTATACCCCCTCTCAGTGATAGTTCTTATAATAATTAGTATCAATCCTAGTCCTTTTAAGTAGGCCTAATAATTTAAAAGAGATCCTAGAAGCATAAACATGACTAGTCATCAGGTATAATGAGGTTTCTCAACCAATAAGGCTCTTCTCTTCATTGGAAATAAATATGAATTTATGAGAATCAAAATGAAGACTTATCTAATTTCCTTAGGCTATGACACATGGAAATCTATTGTTGATGAATTCACTCCACGTTTTATACCACCAACTGATGCAACAGGCAAGTGAGAATAATTCTAAGACAATGAATGCCATTGTGTTTGGTCTTTCAGAGGTAGAATTTATAAAGGTCATGCATTGTGATGCACCCAAATGGATTTGGAAATTTTTTTAGACCATCTACAAATGAGACACCAAAGTCAATTTGGTAAAGTTTTATACCCATTGAGGGCAGTTTGAAAGTCTAAGAATTAAGGAGGATGGAAACAGTACATCCTATTTATTAAAAGTAGATGAAGTGGTAACTGTCATTAGAGGCCTAGGAGAGAAGTTATAAGAATCAATAGTTGTACAAAAGGTATTGAGATATGTAACATCTAAGTTTAATTCCAAGGTGTTTGTTGTGGAGGAGATCAAAGATATTAACATACTAAAAATGGATGAGCTTCATGGCATCTTGACTACCTATGCAATGAGAATAAGTGATGGAAGACTTTTCGAAAAGGAAGTTGCATTCAAAGCTGAGAAAAAGTCATGAGGTAATAAGGCCAAGGATGATGTTGACATAAACATTAATGATGCTAAGATAAAAACCATGTTTGTCAGAAAACTAAGAAAAAGATCACGTAAGTATAAGGGCAATTTGCTATTCAAATGCCTTAACTATGATAAATTGGTCACTTTACCTCTAAATGTCCTAACAAGGATATGACTGAGCATGATGGAGAACATGATGAATATCATGGTGATGGTAAGAAGGTCTATAATCTTGACAAGAGAAAAAATTGTTTTAGGAAGTATGAAGGCAAGAGAGATTCATTCAAGAATAAGAGAAGTTTCTAAACCAAAGAAGACAGTAGCTCATCTGATGTAAGTGACACTAGTAAATCAAATAGTGATGATGAAAGTAATGACCATGACAACAATGAAATCTTATTCATGGCTATATGAATAAACAATGAGGATTTCTCAAAAGAGAAAATTCTTATGGATGATGAAGAATCAAATGAAGAAGAGGCTGAAGTGAACTTTGATGCAAAATTAGTGAGTGCTCTAGAGGAGTTGATGTTGTAAAGAATGAAGAATTAGAAATTAAGATCATTGGTTAAGAGTTGTGAGGAATAGATTGATATCTTCGAAGAGAGACTAAGAAAAAACACTAATAAACATGTGGAGATCATCAAATAGTTAGAAAGTTATATTGAAATTGTCACTAAAAGTTTTAAGACCAAGGAGGAAGAATGTATCAAGGTTGGAGTTGAAATAGAGTCCTTGAAGGTAGAATTGGATCAGGAAATAGTCAAGTTGAAGACACATCAAAAATTTAAAAAGAGTATTGAAGTTCTTCATGATATTTTGAATAGTTAAAGGTCTCCACATGATAAGACAGTTCTTGGGTTCAAAGAAGACCAAAAAGAAAACAAGGAGATTCAGACCTCAAAGAACAATATTGACAAAGTAAAGACCCATGTAGAAGTTTTCAAATTCGGTACTCAAGTTGATCATCAAAAAGTCAAGAAGAATTTGAATCCTTGAAGATATAATAAAGATAGAGGTGTATCATTCAAAATAAAACAAACAAGGTATGCAAATTCATGCAATGGTTACTATATCTCATGCAATCAATATGGACATAGATCTATGGATTGTAAGCACTATGCAAGAATAAATTCTTCATGGAGGAATAGGGTGAATGTCTATTACAATAGTATAATTGTAATACTATGCTATAATTACTATCAAAGAGAAAATATTATAAGAGATTATAAGATGAGGCATATGAGGAAGGTCATTTAAGACAAAAATTTATACATCATACCATTGAGAAGTGGATCAAGAAGTTAGACCCTATGGACAAGGTGAAGGAGGAACAAGAGATTAAAGATGAAGAATCTGTGCTAGCTCAGACTGCCTTTCACATCCAAGATGAAGGCATGAAATGGTATATAGATAGTTGTTTCTCAAGCCACATAAGAAGGGATAAGAGCAAGTTAATCTCATTGAATAAGAATGCTATAAGAATAGTGAGATTTGGAGACAACACAACTGCCGATATAGATGGGAAGGGTATCTTAAGTTTGGACAATGGGAAGATCAAGATAGAGAATGTGTTGTATGTGGAAGGTTTGAAACATAATCTACTTAGTGTAAGTCAAATGTGAAACCAAGGACACACATTAACCTTTCATGATAGAGGGTGTGAGATAAGGAGAGCCAAATCAAGAAGGCTATTTACCAATGCTAAGAGGACTGAGAATAATCTATATGTCTTGAATGAGATAAAGATGGAAAGATGCTTTATGAGCAAGATGGATGAAATTTGGTTGTGGCATATAATGTTAGGACACCTAAATTTTGACAATCTAGTCAAGATAAGCACTAAGAAGTCTAAAAAGAGCACACCTTAGATCATCAAACCAACAAACACACTTTGCAAGCCATGTTAACATAGTAATTAAACTAGAATAAGGTTCAAGTCTAAGGAGTACACTACTACAAGATATTTGGAGTTAAAACATACTCATCTCTATGGGCGTACAAGAATCCAAAGTATTTAAGGAGATAACTACTGCATGTTACTCATAGATGACTACACAATAATGACTTGGGTATAATTCTTGAAAGAAAATTTAGAAGCTCTTGACAAGTTTAGGGCATTCAAGGCTCTTGTTGAGAATGAGAAAAATGGGAAGATCAAGTGACTAAGATCTAAAAGAGGAGGAGAGTTTTGGTCTAATGAGTTTAATAAATTCTGTGAGGTCCATGGGATAAGGAGATAGTTATCAATAGCTAGGACACCTCAACAAAATGGGGTAGTGGAAAGAAAGAATAGGATAGTTCAATAAATGGAAAGAACTATGCTAAATGAGTGTATATTATCTAATGGATACTAAAGAGAGGTAGTGAGTAATAAAATCTACATTTTGAATAGAGGATAAATAAGGACTAATGATAATAAGACTCCTTATGAACTTTGGAAAGGTATACCTACTAATGTGGAATACTTTAGAGTGTTTGGGAGCAATTGTTTCATCAAAAGAGATGAGGAAGACTTACGTAAGTTTGATTCCAAGTCTGATGAAGGTATATTCTTTGGATACTCATCAGTGAGCTTAGCCTATAGATACTATAACAAGAGGTTATAAAAGATAGTAGAAATCACCAATATGAATATTGATGAGATAAAGAAATCACACTCATAATCAAAAGATACATCAGATAATGTGGACTTCAAGAATGAAGAGGAAACAATGGATATTTATGAGTAATAAGAATAAGTTTAGGAAAGACAAGACTCAAAAATCCCTTCAAGATAGATTCAAAAGATCATCCTAAATCACAAATCATTAGTAATAAGGATGTAGGTATGCAAACAAGAAGAAGGCTGGTAAGTAATGTAAATCAAGAGAATGTTTCTCTATTATCTAAGATTGAACCTAATAACCTTGTAGAAGCAAGAAAAGACAAATTTTGGTTAAGTTCCATGAATGAGGAGTTAGACCAAATAGAAAAGAATGAGACTTGGAACTAGTTCTTAGGCCTAAATATAAGAATGTCATTGGCACAAAATGGATGTTTTGAAATAATTTGAATGAAGATGGAGAAGTCACTAGGAACAAGGCTATATTGGTATGCAAGGGATATGCACAAGTTTAAGGGGTAGACTTTGAGGAGACCTTTGCACCAATAGAAAGATTGGAGGCCATCAAATTTTCTCTAGCATATGCAAGATTTAAAGGGTTTAAGATGTACCAGATGGATATCAAATCTACCTTTTTTAATGGAAACTTGGAAGAAGAGGTATACATAGAGAAACCTGAGGGTTTTTCACTATCAGGTAACAAGGACTATGTTTGTAGATTGAAAAAGGCTCTTTATGGTCTAAAATAAACTCCTAGAGCTTGGTATGCTGGATTGGATAGGTATCTAATAGACCAAGGATTTAAAAGAGGAGTTGTAGATAATAATTTATACATAAAGACAAAAGATAACCATTAGTTGATAGTAGTTGTCTATGTAGATGATATCATATTTAGTGGAAATAGTGAGAATATGAATAAGGCATTTTCAGATGTGATGAAGGAGTTTGAGATGTCCATACTAGCAGAACTATCATTATTTCTTGGGTTACAAATCATTTAATCTAAAAAAGGTATATTCATTTCACAAGCTAAGTACATAAGAGAGATGTTGAAGAAGTTTGAGATGGAAGATTGTAAGGTAGTTAGTACACCTATGATCACAAGGTGTAAGTTGAATAAGGAAGATGAGTCTCCAAAGGTAAATTAGACACCATATAGATCAATTGGAAGTTTTTTGTACACTACTACCTCTAGACCTGAAATCATGTAAACAATAGTTCTTGTGGGAAGATTTCAAGCAGAACCAAAGGAAAATCATCTACAAGCAATAGAAAGGTTACTTAGGTATCTCAAGGGGACTATGAAGTTTGGGTTATGTCATCCTAGGAGATAAGAGTTTGACTTGATAGCCTATACAAATGCATACTAGATAGTGAGTCTAGATGATAGGAAGAGCACTAGTGGAGGAGATTTATTCTTAGGTGGGTGCCTAGTTTCATGGATAAACAAGAATCAACCATCAAGGGCATTATCTACTTGTGAGGATAAGTACATTGTAGTAGCTTTATGTTGCACTCTAGTCCTATGGATGAGATAGACCTTAAAAGACCATAAGGTGGAGTATGATAGTCCTTACCCTATTTATTGTGACAATACAAATGCTATAAGCATCTCAAAAAAACTTGTCATGCACTCAAATACTAAACACATTCCCATTAGATATCACTTCCTAATAGAGTAGGTAAGTGAACAAGTATGTTAAGCTTGAATATGTTTCTACAAAGGATCAGATTATAGACATTTTGACAAAGCCACTTTCAAAGGCATCATTTGAACATCTAAGATAAGAATTGGATGTAGTTCCTACCCCTATAAGTCATTAAGGAAGTCAAGTGAATAGGGGGAGTTAATTAGGTGGTTCATTAGCTCCAAGAGTAGGTGATTAGTGCTGAGAAGGTATGCATGAAGATAAGGGGAACATGTTTGTATAGTGCCTCATAAACTCATAATATTGTATGTTGAGTGTTTTGGTTGCAAGAGGTGTGATCCAAGAAATTGTAGACATCACTTTGTCATTTATGTCAAAGGAGGAGAAAGTTTAGAGTGAGGTAGAATTTACTTATTGAGAAAAGCTTCTGAGATTGGTTGCTATCAATGACAAAGGGGGAGATTGTTGAATATTGTCATTGATTTGAATGGTGCATCTTGTATGAGGTTGATGTCAAAGTGGACTAAGCCTATTTGGCAGTGTGTTGATGTGATAAGGGGCATTGAGAGAGTGTTCTAATTAAAGTATGTTATCATGAAAGATAATTTGAAGGCAAGAGATATAATTTGATGGAAACTAATGTCTTATGTTTTCATGATGGTATAGGTCATTGATGTCAAAGTTGCATAGGAAGAATATTCATGATCCTAGTCATGAAATAAATAGGTATGTGCATGAAAATTAATGAACATAGGAATAATAAGGTAGTTTGGAACTATTTGAGCATGAGAGAAAATAATTGAAGCATTCATGAGAATTATAGAGTGAGCCTATAGGGGTAGGACCTTCAGACTAAGCATACACCTAAACCTCTCTTAGACCTTGCTTGGCTTAATGAGGCATGAAGATTATATTTCAAAAAAAAAATGCATATATGAGCATGGAAAAATTTAATATAAGTTGTTTTAGGCATGTTCACAAAGTTTGAGGTCATGGTTTGAAGGACATTACATGAAACACTATTTTAGGCCTTTTCAAGTTCACAAAATGAGGTCTCAAGACTTGAGAAGAACCTTAATATGTTAATTAGAATGTGTAACCTTTGCATGGGAACCTAATATATTAAGGAGATATGGGGAAGGGTCCTAGCTAAGATCTCTAGGCATTGGTTTTGGATTTAAGTTGCAGTCATTTATGAACAATCGTTAACACCAAAACCTGTGTTAAACCTCCCTAAAACCATAACAAGGATCTGATGCAAAATATATTGTTAAAAAAAACTATAATTATTTAAAATTCATAAAAAATTATATTGGATCATGTATTCAACTCTCCCAGGTACCTCCATGTGGTGGTGGTGGTTAGTCACATGAGAGAGAAAATACATAGATGTAGGCTTATTTATCAAGAAGTTGTTGTAGCTCCCAAAAGTTGCATTGGTCAAGGAAATAAAATGGATTGAATAAGAATATAGAGACTCATAATTCATTCCCATGATGGTTTATAGATATGTTCCACCCTTTAATAATGTTAAATTGGTCATCTAAGTTAGCTGGTCGTAGACAAACCTAATGGTGTGAATAGTGAAAAACCCAAGCAGAGATGAGAAGATGGATTTGAGGGTATGAGCATGTAAGTTTGATGAAAAAAAGTGAATGAAGAGTTTATTTAGGAATTTTAATTAATTTTAGTTCTTTTAATAATTTTTTTAGGTCAGTGAATATGGTGAAAACATTGGTCACAAAATGACCTATCTAGTTTAGATAAGATAGTGTGATATAAGGTTAAAAAATCAGTCTACAAGACCAATATTTTCCATTAGAACATAATATATCTATATCTAAGTATGGTTTTAATATCTCATAGGACCATTTAAATGTATCATAAGTCATGAAAAGTGTCTACATAGGTGTTGGAGGTTTGAGTCACCATGACTGATCTTTGAGGTAAACTGACAGTTTTGAGTGAGCGAGTTGCAAGGATGTTCTTGAGCCTTTATCTCCTGAGTGTAAATATTAAAATCATTTGGTGATGAACTTGAGGTCATATAAAATATAAATAAATGTTTCATTTTTTATATTTCATTAGTTTAAGGGTGTTTAAGCTTCATTCTTGCAAGACAGACTTTCGAGGCACACATGCCTAGTATGGCAGTTTGTCCGAAAGGAACTTTCATGGTATGAATGAAAAATAATTGTCTGAAAAAGTATGAAGGAGGTTAGTAGAGATAATTATATAAGTGATTTAATAGTTTTTAATTGTTAGATAAATTCATTTGGGCCTAAGAGGATCAAGTTTTGACACTAAGAAGATTACCTAATGCAATTAGGTCTCCATAAAACCTAAAAGAGAAATGAGGCCTAATTGAGTTATTTTAAACCAAAAATGGTCCAATTTTTGTTTTAATAATGTTTATTATATGTTATAAGACCTATTATATATCCAACCTAAGATATTGAAGGTGTGTCACCAACCAAGTGGTGTGTGACCATGAGAATGGTATATATAAAAGGCAGTTTTAGGCCTTTTATATGTAAGCAACAATAAGTGAATAAAATATTTATTGGTAGAGAATAAAGAGGTATTTAAATGAGACCATAATAGTATAAAAAATATTTTGTGATCAAAATTGATGAGGTGGATGGGTTGGTGCTGAGTTACTTAGGGAGTTGGTGCTTCCTTGCAAGTAGGTGCTTGCTAACGCCTAATCAAGTGGGTGCTTGAATTAATTAGGGTTGGATCTCCAAGTTGAGTTGGTGCTTAAAATAATTTGATATTTTATTTTATAGGACTGTATTCCATTTTAAAAAATCATAGTGGGTTTTCTTCACCTTGAGGGTTTTCCATTCATATATTTTTTTCTTGTGTTATGCTCATGTGAATGACTCTTTATGCATTGCTATATCATTGTATTGATTTGGTGGTTCAAGGAATGTTAAAGTACATGTGAAATAAAATTTTAAACACTAATTCAACCCACATATCAATTATTGTGCTTATAACATTCATATTCTAGAGTAGTATGTTTTTGTCTTCTCTCCATGTTTAGTTTGGGTTTTCTTATCTTTGCACGTCAATATATCCTTAGTTAGATACCTTTTGGTTACAATTATTAGTTTATATACCTATTGTTTACTACCTAATGGAATTTATATCTCTTTAGTCTACATCTTCTACATCTTGGATCTAAGTGGTATTTGTTCATCAATTCTTTGCACAGTATCCCCAATAGTATCCTTCATCCCCTTGTTAGAAAGGAATGCTTGTCATTACACCAAAAGGTTGACCTATTAACGCCTGATACAAACACCAGATAAGTACCCATGGGAGGATATTAGTCCATGTCACAAATACCTAAGGGGGATGCTGGTGATTAGTCCAACAATCTCCCCCTTAGTGTTACTCAAGGGGATTCAAACTCGTGACCACAGCTCTGATACTAATTATTAGAAAAGAATGCTTGCCATTGCACCAAAAGGTCAACCTGTTAAAGCCCGATACAAACACCAGATAAGTACCCATGAGAGGCTATTAGTCCATGTCACAAATCCTTGAGGGGGATGCTGGCGATTAGTCCAACATCCCTTTATTACAAAAACTCTTTTTTAACAACCTGCCCCATTTTACGACATAACATATCTATATGAATATTATATGTAGAATGGGTTTTTAAATTTTCATATATTATATGATATTTATATTATTTAACGTATTATACATACATATACCATGTACTTACTATGTATTTGAATCTACTATTCATCCTATTTTGGTTCATATTCCATCCCCCACATATAGACCAAGATTTCAGAATTGACAATATCCTCAGCTATATGTGGACAAAGAATCATTCATCTAACAAGTTGTTTGGGTTTGATGTCAATATAATATTTGACTATTTTGGTAATCTATATTAGTCTCTTTTCACTAATATCTCCTCATAAGATTTAGTCCATTACATTGAAGTGTATAAAAAGGGCATGCATATGTTACTAGAGAATAGATTTCTAAACATTTTGAGGGATTTAAAAAATGCAAAGGTTTAATTATCAATGAAGGCATAATTGAACTCATACTCTTTAACAATTTGGATTATGAAAGTTATGGGATGTTACTCTTATATGTTATCATTTTAGGTTATTATAACTTATATGTGGTACTCGACCATCTAAAATAAAATAGGATGAAATATTTATCAAAGTTGGGATTTTATATAAAAATGGATTTGGAATTGGTTTGCTTGATATTTTCAAAGGATTATTTCTCCCATTTATTCCAATTAAATTCCTAATATTTATTTAACATCAAGGCTATGGGCTTGACTAATCCTACAATATTTTTTATAAACTTAGTCACAAAATTGATCTTTCAAATGAAATACTATAGTGCCTTTTTTTGTGAGGGGAGGGAGAGTTACAAGATGGAAAACACACTTTTTGGATCAATAGAATATCCCATATTTGTAAATTATATATCCCAAGAGATCACGTTCATGGAAAATAAGGTTTTCACCTTAATTTAGATTTCACAACCCTAATTAAGATATAAACTTGAATATATCCAAATTGAAAATTATGATAATTAAACATGAATATAAATTTAAAATAATAGAATAGATTTGACAAGTGGCATGTGATAAATATGTGAATTACTAAAGAGATCAAGACACTTAGCATTCTAGTTGACTGGTTGATTATGACTGACTTTTGACAGTGGAAAAAGGCTAGAAGCAGGCATGGGAGTCTTATATATGGAAATGACTATGTATGCACATAAAATCACTAATGCCAACCTAGGGAAAAACCATAAACATTACTCACTAAGGTGGATGTTACTATACTAGGTTGATTTGGCTCTTTTTGACTATGCAATAATTGTATCTACTTATGATATATTTGTGTACGATCTTGACACCTGATGTGTGCATAACCACATAAATTAGTTTTCTTATCCTCAAAACCCTAGATCCACTTATAAAATATAAAAACCTATAAAAACCTTGAAATTTTAATGGGTTGAGCTAACCCCAATCACCCATGTTGATGATTAACCACTGCCTACATATCTAATACACCAAAGAGGCAAGTCAAACCACACGTATTTCTTCCCTTTAATTATAATGTGTAATTGTACTCATTTTATATATGAATGCACCTCAAATATGGATATTTATAATTGATAATAATTGATCTTAACTTGGCTTGGTGTGCTTTAGACTTAGTTGATGATTGCTTTGAGTGACTCATCTATAATTTTGGAAGAACAAGATAAATTTTCTTAATGTATAGTAATGTATGGATGCTTGATAGACATGTGTTAAGTGAGTACCAAGTATGTGTTTATATTTATTTATATGAGTCTATTTTGGTAAATTTTCATGCCACTGACACACTAGGAAAATGGGTTAACCCATAGGAGTGATTTAAATTTTAAAAATAGACTTTGTTAAGTGAGGGAAAATAATGTCACCCTCAGGGTAGTTTCATCAAAAAATTTGTCTAAGCCTAATGTTAGTGTCTAAGAGATATGATTAAGGATATGATGATCTAAATATTTATAATTAAGATATTTATTTGGGCTAACATAAATTGAGGGGTTATTTTAGGTGAATGATAGGAAAACAAGAGGGTGTGACTCATAGCAAGCATGTGAATGTGAGAAAATGGTGAATAAGAGGAATTTATGTGTGCAAAAGTCATGTTTGGTGAAGATATGTCAAAAGTAACATTGGCAAGTGTCTAATGCCATATTTTAGCATCTAAAAATTCCCTCTATTTATTCTAGTATTGAAATGCAATACAAATACTAGAGTAAAATGATAAAGATATACCTGAGTATGTACAACACACTTTATCTTTAGAAGATGACTCTAAATGTACAAATTTTCTCCATGAAAAACTTGTTGGCTATATATTTTATAGGATAACAAAAGTACCTAAGCAATCATGGGATTAAATACCTTTCATTTAATGGTGAATCTCCCATACACTTATGTCTATCTATTTCTAACTATTCACCACTTTTAGTTATTCATAGGATATGCACAAGTTATCATATTTTGGGGTATAACTTTAATCAAAAAGTTCATGAACCATAATAGAGTGATTTTGCAGCAAGTAAGCAACTATTTTAGAGAGTGTGTAAAGAATTTTCAAGAAATATAGAATGAAAATAAATATTAATTAGTTTGATAGAGCTTATTGAATTCATATAAGTAAATAAACATTCAAGAGATGATAATCCTTTCAGAAAATGATTAAGAAAGATTGGAATTCATATTCAGATTTAAAAATAACATAAAATTTACCATTTTAATCTTCAAAAATGCACCAAATGATCTCCTTAGATGAAAATTTCCATAGAAATCAACTTCCTTCTTATTCACTTGGAACCAATTTCATACAAAAGAAAAACTCAAAAATATAAATACAAAGTTTTAAATTTCTTAAAATCTCTTGCTTCAGTTACAATTGCTTTCCAAAAATTATCATCCCTTGACACACATGCCTTCACTATTTTTTATACTAATTCATATGTCAAAATCACTTAAGAGACATCTCCTTACATTCCCATGTGCCGTGTTAAAAACTAAAAACCATTGAGAGGCATCCTCCTAGGATTTATCTTGTGTGGCATGCAATGGCTGATGACATGTAACACTTATCGATTTCCCTATTTAGATAAAAAAAATCTCTTTGCATGTAACACAAAGCTGGTCTAAGTAATTTGTTTTTAAAAAATGAATTCAAGTAATGACATCTAACCAAGTTACTTGAGTCTTACATTTTTACAAAGTAACTTACTTTTACAAGTAAATTCATTAAAAGACATTACTTACAAGGTAAGTACTTAAAATGAAATTTCTTCAAATACATCACTTAAAGAAAATAGAAGAAAAGGGAAGAAAGAAGTTGTCAAGAAGAGAAGCAATAACAATCATTCCAAGTCATAAAGTTCAGATCTACACTTTTCTCTATATTTAATATGTTGGGACATCATGAACTATATTGCTACATCATCTGATTTAGAAACTGATTGCCTTTTTATCTCATATCTTAGTAGTTCATTTTCCATATTTTTGCAATAAAGTTTCATTTTCTCAAGTCTGGATTTAGCCTCTTGACTTCTTTTTGACTTTTGATTAAATTCTTTATAAATTCTGATGTGAAAGGAGTTGTATCCTTTTCAATTAACTGCTTGAACTAAAGATGCAACTATTCAGGCATTCTCAAAGTTGTCTCAAATCAAACATTTGTAAGATAGAAGATGCAATCCTATAGATCCACTTTTACATTTCAAGCATGTTCTTCTAAAGTTTTCATTTCTTCTAGCATTGACCCAAGAATGTGCATAAGAAAAGATATAATATGTTCCTCTTGTTTTGTCTTCTTTATTGATCCTTTTGGAACAATCTATTGTTCAATCAAAACCTTCTCACTTAAAGAATTTATTTTCTAAAGGATTTCTTATTGTAATTCAAAGATTCCATTCTCATTTTCTATTTACTTATTCACTACCTTCATTTGTACCAATATATTTTCAATATTAGATTGAGTGCTTAGGACTTTAGGAAACCACTTCTGTTCAGTTTACATCTTTTCTATTCATTCATCAATGGCTTTGGCCTTGTCCCTAGTTTCCTCTATCTCTATTATTATTTGCTGATCAAATGCACCTCCTAAAAGTAATGATTATTGTGGAGTAGATCTTACCACCTTGGCAATTATTTCACATAATTTAACAATTTACTCCTTCAACTTAGCTTTATCAGCTTTTTCTTCATTAAGCTTTTGAAAAAGAGTGTTAATCAAGGTCCACATGTCTTATTTTAAGTCCTCTGTAGTAACTTCTCCAAGAGATATCTTTGTAAATATTAAGTCTTGTTTAGTGACTTCTCCTTTGTCGTTATCCTATGGAGGAACTGATATCTCTACAAATTTATAGCTAGAAGGCTCAATTATTAGATTGGAAGTCACTTTAGCACTCTTGGCTTCTTTCCTTTATGATTAAGATTATTTAGCAATTACAAGTAAATCTCCTCCAAATTTATTTCTTCTCTTATCTCAAGAACTATTTGTAATGCTAACTAGGATGAGAAGTATGTGCTTGTTGAAGTAGCTGAATGTAATACCATTTGCTGCTAATTATTTCTTACCACTATCTCTTGAGAAGGAACTTCTGTTACATCTAGAGTATTTGAAATAATTTGCTCATCTTTTTCATTCTCTGCCTCTTTCTCAGCTTCTACTTCTTTCTATTTATGTTTCTCTTTATCCTTTTCTTTCTCCTTCTCCTTTTCTTTCTCCTTTGCTACCTCTACCTCTTTCTCTAGTTCAACTATTTCCTTTTGTTTTTCCTATGATACCTTTTGAGATGGGACCACTTCTTTAGTAGTTACATGTTCTAGATCTTTTTGAGTGGTGGGTTGATCATCTAAAGGAGGTGGAGGTGGAGTAGTAGGTGGAGAAGATAGAGGAGTAGGGGTAGGAGGAACATCAGTCTCTTTTTGAATGGCTTTCTCTAGAGGCTTGATGCTATGAGATTTTAGAGGTGACATGAGTGTTGATGGATCTATGGTAGGTGTAGTAGAAGTAGGAATGATGGGAGGATATCTATGGAAGAGACCAGAAGAGGTGTAGTGATAGATGTCTAAATTGGTTCCTTATGCTTCACCATAGAGTAGGTGTCATCAACATTCTTATTTAACTTTAATTTCTTCTTAGGTTCTTGACCGCTTTCCCCTTGCAACACTTTTCTCTTCTAACTTACTTGAGTAGTTTTGGTCATTAACTCCATGAAATATCCTTTATTTAGAATTCATTTAGAAGTCATGGAAATGACCATAAAATTTCTCTCAGTAATAGTTTTAACTTGATCCTTATTGAAAACAATCTCTAAAAGTGGAGCGTTATCTCCTACTGCATGGCAAGCATCACTAGTTACTATTCCATCATCTTCCATATCCTCAAGAAATGTTGCTAAATTAAAAGAATGACTCTACTCAATAGTAAAACTACTATTATCTCTTCTTCTTACTTTGAAATCATCCCTACAATCAATCCAAAAGTCTTCAAGTGTAGGAATATGCATATACTCAAGAGAAACTGTATTTTGAGCTATGCCTCTACAATCAAAATTTTCTCTAGCTTTAAAGTGGATTTGATTGTAGTTGTGATACATCAATGTTTTCACATTCTTTGCTTTATAGATATTTGCATAATGATAGTTACCAATAATAATGGGAAAACTAACTGAGGAATGGTGAACCTTTGACTATAGGTCATGTAATTCTACTAGCTACCTACACAACTCCATGAGAATCCATTTGTCATTGGGATACCTTGAAAATTTGATTGGTGTGCTTTAGAAACTTCCAACTCTAATGTATGTGAAATTGAGGAATTAAATGAAGATGAATCCAAAATGGGAAACTACTTCCCAAGATGCATCAAACACTTGCTTGGGCTTTAGTGCAACATTCAAATTATAGATGATTTCATAAAAGAATCCATCATTTACCCTCTTATAATGCTTGAAGTATTCTGAAATAACCAATTGGGGTAAATATTCATAGATGGATTCTAATGCTAATGTCCCTTTTGTAGTCAATCTAGAAAAGGCTCCACTAGATGCTGTAACATACACTAAGTATGAAGTCATCTTGAAATCCTGAGTTTGTAATTCATTATTTAGCTGGTGGTCAATGTTTTCACTTATCATCCTTAACCACTCAATCATTTCAAAACTCTTGTTGACATCAATGGCCTTATTGTATGCATACATATAGGTGGAGAAGCATTTAGCATTCTTATCTCTATTGATTCTACATAACAACTGGGTGATGTCATCAACTTATTGAATGAAGTCAAACCTTACTATCTATTTTGGGAATCTCGAGGGCTAATTTAATTCTTTAGATAGTTAGTGTTCATTACCTTGATACACTCTAAAGTTTGTCTTTCTTAGAGATTCTTAGATTTATCCATTGATAAATCTATTACTTTAGGCATTGCTAAGATCTTTAAACTGCAGTCAAAGTATTGAAAATTAAGCCTGATTACCAAATTGCCTAAAGTGTCTTTCACTATTCTCATGAAAGAATCATAGTACTTGACACATTCTAGGACAAACTCTGGTAGTTGTGCTAAACTTGGGAAAGCTGTAGCTCATAGGATTCCAATGTTATTCATTACTTTCATGAGTGGAGTCTTGGTGATAGCTTTGGATCAATTAGAATAACTTAGTTATGGACACATGCCCCATATCTATGTCATTGATTTTTGACACTTTGGATACAATACTAGACTCAATGGGGTACCCCTTGTACTCAAACTTCATCTTTGGTTCCTATGATTTCAAAACTTTCTTTATTATTGTCCTACCCTTCCTACTTGGCCCTGGTATTTCTTCAAGTGAAAGTTCAAGGACTTCTTCAATAAGAGTTGCTTGTACTTCTACTTCAGTTGCTTCTTCCTCTGATCCTAACATTTATTTTGGCTAACACTAGGAATACTTGATAAATGCTCTTGAACACTTTATGATTGCTCTTTTTGGTTTAGAAAAGGTTGAAAATCTATATTAATTTGTTTTTATAAGTAACAGTCCTAAGAAATCTTCAAGTTTTAAAAACTTCCAACCGTAGAAGGCTTTGAAAACCCTAGTTAACTTATTGTAAGTAGTAGGGTAGCATAATCCCAGGAAGGTCTAGGTACTCCTTAAGTCTTCAACAATGATAATTATGAGTAAGTAACAAGCATTCAAAGCTCTAATTCCCTTTGGGTAGTTTATCAGGTTTGCTTGGGCTTATGACTTTAGGTTTTTTTAGGGTAGTCACTTAGTTTCACAACTCTGAGCAAGTAGTTAGTAATGGAAAACTTGGGTAAGCAAAGCTAGGTCAACTATTAGGTTTTCTTGCAAGAGGATTCATTATTTTTAGGATTTTAGTTAATATTTTTATAGGATAAGTGTTTACTAGAGTTTTTACAAGATTTTAAACAACACTATACATGAAAGAATGACATACAAACACAAGCAAAACAAGAAAACATAAAGAAACTTCAAAATGATGCATAGAAACTCACTGGCTAGAAAAATGCATTTTTAAACCAAAAATGAAACAAAAAAATAAATGGGAAACAAAAATACCTCTAATACAAATGGGTCTTGAATAAATCACTCCAAAAATGCTCTTGAGGCTCAAACGATGTCGATCAGGATTTGTAGGGGCAACAACTAGGTCATACAACTTGAAAGCCAGGTAGGAAATGAGGTAGAATTTTCAATATTTATATTAACCCTTGAATTTATGATAAATAGGTGACATGTGTGAGGGAATCCATGTAATCACTTAGTTTTTTGTTGGGTTTTATCGACTACTTTGCTTAATTTGGCCTTTGAAGTCAAGTAACTTCATAATCTTGATTTGGTCATGACTTGTGGGTACTCCAGAATTGTGATCCCTTATTACTTTTATTTGTGACTTTAAGCAAGTAAAGTAACTTTGAAACCCCGATTTGCTCTAGTTACTGCTCTACTAGTTTACTTAACTACTTTTCTTAATTGAGAAGTAAAGTTGTTTCATAATTTTGGTTTGAACTAGGTAGTGTTGCTCGGGCTTAAAATGATTGTTTACTTCTCATTTGATAAGTAAAGTTACTGGGAGAACTGAGTTGGCCTAAAATGATAGACAAAATGTGTTTTTATGAGAATGACCTAGGTAGACATTTTCTCACCTTTTGGAGCAATTTGAAGCAATTTGGAATGAAAGAAATCACAATGAAAACAACAAAAGACTAAGTCTTATTTAGGGAACTAAGTTTTAATAAGAACAACTAACTCACAAAAGACAAAATTTAATATGGGTATCCCAAAATTCTATGTAAACTTTTGGGTGACACCAATTGGCTTTGATTGGGGACATCTTTATTTCTATCAGAAAGAAAGAAACAAGGATCAGATCCCAGTATCTTTGGTTTGAGTCTTGTCTATTAGGTACGGAGTCATGTAAAAATTCAATCATAAAAAACTACAAAACAAACAAACAAACAAAAAAACAAAAATAACTAATTAAAATAAAGACTAAGGACTTATTTATATACATACAAGTGTTACCCTACTGATCAATTCTTATAGAGCTTCAAGTGCTACCCATTGTAAGGTAGTGACAGTTCAATTCCATCCTGATAAGCTAGGATGAAGCTATCTCTTCCAAAAATCTTCTTTATAATGAAAGGCCCTTTCCACAATGAGTCAAAATTACCATGCTTCCCTTTTTGTTCATTTTGCTTATCCTATAAAAGGACCAAGTCACCAAATTCAAACTATTTTTCTCAAGCCTTCTTATCAAATATCATCTTCACTTTCATTTGGTGATCAACAAACTAGTTAGCAATTTGAGTATGAACCTCTTGTAGTTCAGTGAGAAATATAATCCTCTTATCAAGTAGATCTTGATAAGTTGAATCTTTAATAGCTTTAGAAAATTGTAAACTAGACAACTCTATGGTGATTGATATCTCAACGTCTATTCTATATAAAAGCTAAGAAGGTGATTTACCAATGGCTTTCTTTAGAGTGATTCTATTAGCTCATAGTGCATCAAATAACTTCTTGTGCCAAGTACATTGATTATCATCTAACAACTTATGAATGATAGTCATCAAGTTCTTGTTACTTGATTTAGCTTGACCATTCCCCTAAGGATAGTGATTTGAAGCATGAAATAGATCTATTTCATATGAATACTAGAAATTAGTTAGTTTCTCTGAAGAAAAGTTAGCTGCATTAGCTGTTATTATCTTGTGTGGGACACTAAGCCTTATTATTATATTCTCTTGATAAAATTGCATATAACTTCCGAAGTGGCATGCTTGATAGGAATGGCTTCTACCCACTTGCTAAAGTAATCAGTTGCAGTTAAGACATAACAATGTCCACCACTTGAAGAAGGATTCAACATAATAATAAAATCTATGCCCCACTATTGGAATGGTTCATTGACTATGACTGGTTTTAAAGGCAATGCTAATAATTTTACATGCCCCACAAAGTATTGACATGATTGACACTTAGCAACCCAATTTGAAGTATCCTAGAAAAGAGTAGGTTAATAGTACCTTGCTTGTAAGATTATATGGGCTATAACTCATGATGAAAAGTGGCCTCCACATTTATCATGGAACTACTCTAGTAGTCTCCTTTGCTTCTCTTTGTCAACACAACAAAGGAAGACACCATCAATTCCTATTTTATATAAACTATTATCCTAAAGGACATAATCCTTTGACTTCATCTTGATGGCACACTTTTCCTTGTGTAAGATCAGTTGGATATTCTCTGTAAGTCATGAAATAAGCAATATTATTGTACCATTCATCAACAAGATCAATAAAAAGCACCATGGTCAAATCTTCATCTAATTCAACTTGGAATTAAGGTGCCACCATATCTATGTTGTAAGGTTTTCTCTCTGTCATCAATTGGCACAAGCCTTTTCCTGTTACTAGCTTTGTTCATTTGATATCAAAATCAATCTCTTGCACCTTAGCTACCTAGGTGCCTCTCAGTAATCCCAACTCCTACTATGTTATAATATATTTGACTGTAGTATTAGGTACATATACTGTAGTATGTGAAGATAAGATATAGTATTTGAAAGCTTTGCATGCTTTAAATATGGCAAAGGCATGTTTTTCCATCTGTGAATACTTAAGTTTAGATCTTTTCAATATTTAGATCATGAAATCTATGGGGGATTCAATACCTTCATCATTTTTATGTAGAAGTATGATTGACATGGTATATTCATAAGAGTAGCAATACCTAATTAATTCTTTACTAAAATCTAGAGAAACCAACATTGGGGCTTGAGCTATAGCTATTTTAATCCTTTCAAATGCCAACTTACCTTCATCATTCCACTTGAAGTACTATTTATTTTTCATCATATCAGAAATATGGTGAGTCAAATAAGCAAGTTAGGAATGAATCTTCTAAGGAAGTTCACTTTACCAAAGAAGGAATGTGCACCCTTCTTGGAAGTAGGCAAAGATAGAATTTGAATGACTTTCACCTTTTTTGGGTTAATCTTTGTTCCTTCCTTTGAGATAATGTGACCAAGAAGTTTCCCTTCAAACATAAAAAATATTGATTTCTTGAGATTAAAAAAATTTCCATGTCTCCTACTATGAATGAAAACCTCTTCTAAATCAACCAAGTGATTACCTCTCTTTTTGGAGAAGACTGTCAAGTCATCAAGATATACAACAATGCTCTTATCTTTTAGATGTGCAAATGCCAAGTCCATTTCTCATTAAAAATTTGACCCAACATTAAATAGCCCAAATGGCATCTTCTGATAGGCAAATGTCTGCCATGGTGTTGTGAAATTCATCTTGTATTGATCTTCTTCAGCTACTTTTATCTGATTATATCCTAAAAATCTATCCAATATGGACATCATCTCTTAGCTTGTAACTAATTGTAAGGTATGATCCATGATTGGTAATGGATAGATATCTTTCAACGAAGCTTGATTCAAATTACACAAATCAACACACAAACATAATTCTCCATTTTTATTTCTTATTGGGACAATGTTAGCTAGCCATTTTAAATGATGAATGAGAAAAATGATTTTAACATCTAGTAGCTTCTAAATTTTATCAAAGAGAGTACCTGAGATTGTTGGATTATGATGGTGAAGCTTTTACTTGAAAGGCTTCACCTCTAGCTGAAGTAGAATGTAGTGCATGTACCTCTTTTGGTTGAAAGGTCTTCAAGTCTTTGTAGGACCAAGTGAACACATCCATGTATCTCTTGAGAATCTTAATGAATTATTTTTTTTCCTTTTGGGAACAACATTTTCCAATGTTGACCATCTTGGGTTCTTCTTTAGTACACAAGTTAACTTGTTGTACCTCTGGAGAAGAACTCTCACCATATTCTTTCTTTTTCTTTAGAAACTGATCATGCTTATCAAAAATTTCCTCTAAAGAAACTAACCCTTTAGGGATCTTATTTCCATTTAATAGAATTACTTATTCATTAAAATCATCTTCAAGGTTAGTATTACCTTTTGTTGTTTGGTGTGGAAGTGAACTACTTCCTTCAAAATTATCTTGCTGCTCAAGGAAAGCAACTATCTATTTATCATCATTGAAGACTTACCATTGATTGACATTGTTTGTAACTTTTGGAAGAAAAACCATTTATGCTCTATAGTCACCTTCTCGAAAAAGTGTGGGTGGCTAATTTACCCTGAGTAGAGCCATGGTAATTACAAGAGAATTAGCTCTAAAGTTCTGATCATGAAGAACAAAATTGATTAAGAAGGCTACAAAATCAAGTGTTACACTCAAAAATTGATCACGGTAGTGCCTCAACTTATATTTCTTCACTTGGTATTATCCACAAATTTGTCTTACTATTAACTCAACATCTCCTTATGCTTTAAGAAGTTTCAATCCTTTTTCCTTTTCTTGTTTTAGTCCTAACAATATTGCTTCATACTCTACTGTGTTATTATCATTTTTCAATATAAGTTTCTAAGATTAAGGATATACCTTACCATCTAGTGATATTAGTACAAATCCAACACCTAAACCAAGAAAATAGTAGCTTCCATCAAATTCCAATGTCCATATTTTCTTTTCTTCCACCTATATCTCTGGTTCTTATATTTCCTTACCTAATTTAAGGTAATAAACTCTATGATCTAAATTTTCAAAAAGAATCTATGATATTAGATCATTAGACTTAGAAACTGTATACTTGGACTTCTTCTCAGGATTAAGTTTTTGATTTACTTCTTTGATTAGAATGTGAGCACATGACCAGTACATCTTGACTTCACCTATATCTTTACATAATTTTCTACTTCACAACATTTCATAAGAAACATGAATAAATGTAACCATAATTGTCATTTTAAGTCTTTTATTTGAAAAGGCTATTAAAACATATTGAGCATCTTTGATTGATCCAATTAAGGGGACTTGTCTCTCCATTGAGTAACATCTCCCTAACTTAGTCAAAGTAAGGCCAAGGGAATCAACTAATTTAGCTAGCATAACATTATCAGAGGCTCCAAAATCTAAGATACAGTAGCTCAACTTGAACCCATTGATCAAGAGAGACACATAGAATGGCTCTATTTTTTTAGATGTGGAAGCAAATGTGGAAGAAGTAGTTGCAACATTTTTTTGGGAAGAAACCTAATTTATAGTAGGAAAAATACCTTTAGAATCATTGGATGTATTGTTTGATATTTGACTTTGAACATACTTGATTAGCCTATTTAGCTGATCTGGGTAGGACCTCAAGTATTCAAATTTTGACATTTAAATCTTAGTTTTTTTATGTGATCAATTATGTCAAAAGAGGGCATGGATATAGATAAAGTAGGATTGGATTCAAAAGTATAAGTAACTGGATTATGAGTTTGAGAAGAAAAAGTTACATACTTATCTTTTAGAGCAAGAGAAGAAGGTAGAGGACTACCTCTTTTAAAAATGCTTACATCTGATCTGGAGTCTTCCTTATCTTTCCCTTGCTCTTTAGAAGGTTTTGAACTAGCTTGCTGAGTCTGTGACCTTGTAAACATTACAAAAGAGTGACTATGATCTTCTTCAAGCACTTATTCATAATCACTTTTTGATTTATATTCAAGGTAGCCTATGTTGGAGTCACCAACAGGATCTATAAAGTCATCTTCATCAGTAAAACTTTGATCAAGGTCAACAACCATATGATCTTTTTCATTTATTTCAATGTGGTTCTTCAAGGCATCTTCAATTACCAGTCTTTGTGGAGGTCCAAAAATATGATTCCAATTTTGATTATTAAAATTACATGTAGGTGCATTCCTAGTAGGAGAAACATGAGTATGTTGAACAATTTGCCTTTTAACTTACAACAAGTCATTAGCAGGTTTTTGTAACAAAGAATCCATTGTGGTTTACATTGTATTCAAAGTAGAACTATCCACCTTAGAAGTTGTCTATTTGATCTTTCTCACCATGATAAGGTCATCCCTAACCTTTATAGTAAGATTTTAAGCTGATACTAAATCAATAGGACATGATTTATGCAGCTAATAACTAACCTTTGGTAACTGAGTGTTGATGAAGAAATACTTTTGATTATCTCTAGTGGGCAGAGTAGCTTGAAGTATTTTATAGAGTAATATATTAAACTTGGAAATAAAATCCCACATGTGTTCATGTGGTTCTTTTTTGAGCTGAGTCGGTTGGGTGAGCAATATGAGAGAGTCTTCAACTACTTTAAATCTCTTATAAAATCATTCACACATAGTGGCCTAACTAAATATAGTATCGAGAACCAAATGGTAAAACCATTCTACAACTAAGTCATGCAAGATCTCAATGCCAATTACTCCATAAGCTACAAATAAAGCAGTCAAGTGCTCATCTAAACTTTGTTTTCCATCACTTTTTAACTTTGAAAAATTCTTTCTTAACCCTTTGGTAAATCATGGAGAGGAGTCAAATTTAGACTAGTCGCTACCCCTAAGAGATAGGAAGTGGTATCACCATTCTTCTGAGAATAAGGAATTGAGGATTGGTAGGTTAGATTATTCTTGAGGAATTATACTATAACTAATTCATAGGAGTTTGTACTCATCTGATAGGTGATAGATTGGCTCTTCTCATTTTGGCTTGGATAGGAAAGTTGAAATTAAACCATTCTTTCAACTGAAAGAAGTCATTGGTTTGGCCTTGAGCTCTTCTTGCTTTGGTGAAAGGTTGATTTTCCAGATTGAAATGCCTAAGATTTTCTAAGGATTTTTTGAGTAATTTTAGGTTTATAAGCAAAGTATTGAGAGGCAGTTACTTAACATGCAGGATTTTAGGAAAAATGAGACGTAAAACAAAATGTTTCATCTAAACATGTAGCAACTCAAAAAAAGTGACATGTCTATTTTTAACAAGTCAAGTTAACTTCATAAAGGGCACATTTTAAATATAAAAGTGCACCATTATTTGCATGCAATGTTTTAAACATTAGTTTATAAAATTTGGGATTTTTGGAAAACTGATCGTTAATTTGTGCCTATCTTGACTTGTATGGGTAATCTAATTTTAGTTCTAGGAGTTAAGTTCATTGTTTCCTAGCGTAGTCATAAAAAACTATTGGCTAGATATTTTGTAGGCTAACAAAAGTACCTAGGTAGTCATGGGATTAAATCCCTTTCATTTAATGGTGAAGCTCTTATACACTTATGTCTATCTACTTCTAACTATTCACCACTTTCAGTTATTCACAATTTATATAAGTTATTCATAGAATATGCACAAGTTATCATATTTCAGGGTATTAATTTAATCACAAAGTTCATGACCCATAACAGAGTGATTTTACAAGTAAGTTACTATTTTAGAGAGTGTGTAAAGAAATTTTAGGAAATATAGAATGAAAAGATTAGAATATGTGAGAAGAAAGAAGGTGCACTTCATAATAAGTAGTTTTACAGAGCTTATTGAATTCGTACAAGTAAATAAATATTCAAGAGATGATAATCCTTTCAGTAAATGATTAAGAAAGATTGTAATTAATATTCATATTTAAATATAACATAGAGTTTACCATTTTAATCTTCAAAAATACATGAAATGATCTCCTTAGATGCAAAGTTCCACAAAAATCAACTTCCTTCTTATTCACTTTGAACCAATTTCATGCAAAAGAAAAACTCAAAAATCTAAACACATAGTTTTAGATTGATTAAGCTCTCTTGATTTAGTTATAATTGCTTTCCAAAAATTACCATCCATTGGCATGTAGTCTTTCACTATTATTTATACTAATTCAGATGTCAAAATCAATTAGGAGACATCTCCTTGAATTCCCATGTGCTGCGCTAACAATTGAAAACCATTGAGAGGAATCCTCCTAGAATTTATCTTGTGTGGCATGCAACAGATGATGACATGTAGCACTTATTGGTTTCCCTATTTGAATAAAAAATAATATCTTTGCATGCAATGTAGATATTTCCCAAGTAATTTGTTTTTACAAAATGACTTCACGTAATAACGTCTAACCAAGTTACTTGAGTCTCACATTTTTACAAAGTAACTTAATTTTACAAGTAACTTCAATAAATGACATTTCTTAAAAAATAATTACTTAAAATTAAATTTCTATGCTTCAAATACATCACTTGAAGAAAATAGAATAAAATGGAAGAAGAAAGAAGAAGTTACCAAGAAGAGAAGCAATAACAATCATTCTAAGTCATGAATTTTAGATATGCACTTCAATAACAATCATTCCAAGTCATGAAATTTAGATATACACTTTTATTTATATTTAATATGTTGGGACATCATGAACTATATTGCTACATCATCTAATTTGGCAACTGAGTGCCTTTCTATCTCATATCTTAACAATTCCCTTTCTAGCTTTTTACAATAAACTTTTACTTTCTCAAGTCTGGGTTCTAGCCTCTTGATTTCTTATTGACTTTTCATTAACTCTTTTATAGATTTTGTTGTGAAAGGAGTTGTATCCTTTTTAATTAACTTCTTGAACTAAATATGCAATTGTTCAGGTGTTCTCAGAGTTGTCTCAGACCAAACATTTGTAAGATAGAAGATGTAGTCCTCTAGATCCACTTTTACATTGTGAACATCTCATTATAAATTTTTCATTTCTTATAGCATTGGCCCAAGAATGCACATACAAAAATATTCTTTGATGTTCTTCTTTGTTTTGCCTTCTTTATTGATGCTTATAGAACAATATGTTCTTCAATCAAAGCCTTCTCACTTAAAGAATTTATTCTCTGAAGGCTTTCTTGTTATAATTTAGAGATTTCATTCTCAATTTATATTTCATTCATCACTATCTTTATCTATGCCAAATTATTTTTAATATTAGCTCGAGCGCTTGGGACTTTAGGAAACCACTTCTATGTAGTTTGCAACATCTTCTCTAACCATTCATCAATGACTTTGGCCTTGTCCCCAGTTTATTCTACCTCTATTATTATTTACTGATAAAATGCACCTCCTGAAAGTAATGATTGTTGTGGAGTAGATCTTGCCACCTTGGTAATTATTTCACACAATTTAATAATTTTATCCTTCAACTTAGCTTTATTAGCTTTATGTTCATCAAGCTTCTAGAAAAGAGTGTTAATCAGGGTCTATGTGTCTTGTTTCAATCCCTCTATAGTAACTTCTCCAAGAGATATATTTGTAATTGTTAGGTCTTGTTTAGTGACTTCTCCTTTGTCCTATCCCGTGGAGGAACTGATATCTCTTCAAATTTTTGGCCAGAAGGATCAATTATCATCTTGGAAGTCACTTTAGTGCTCTTGGGATTCTTTCCTTTATGATCAAGATTATTTAGCAATTGTAAGTCAATTTCATCCAAATTTATTACTTATCTTATCTCAGGAACTATTTTTAATGCTAAACATGATGATAAGTCCGTGTTTGTTGAAGTAGCTGAATGTAATACCATTTGCTGCTGATTGTTTCTTACCACTATCTCTTAATAAAGAACTTCTTGTATATCTAGAGTATTTGAAACAATTTACTCATCTGTTTCTTTCTTTACCTCTTTCTCAACTTTAGATTCTTTCTCTTTCTCTTTTTCTTTCTCCTCCTTTTCTTTCTCCTTTGCTACCTCTACCTCTACCTCTTTCTCTGGTTCAACTATTTCCTTTTGCTTTTCCTATGATGCCTTCTGAGATGGGGTCATTTATTTAGTAGTTACATGTTCTAGATCTTTTTTAGTGGTGGATTGATCATCTGAATGAGGTGGAGGTGGAGGTGGAGAAGATAGAGGAGGAGGGGGAGGAGGAACATTAGTCTCCTTCTAAATGGGTTTATCTGGAGGCTTGATGCGATGCGATTTTAAAGATGGCATGGGTGTTGATGGATATATAGTAGGTACAATAGAAGTAAGAATGATGGGAGGAGAAGTATCTTTGGAAGAGACTAGAGGAGGTGTAGTGATAGATGGATGAATTAGTTCCTTATCCTTCACTATAGAGTAGGTGTCATCAACATTCTTCTTCAAATTCAATTTCTTTTTAGGTTCTTGATTACTTTTCCCTTGCAACACTTTTCTATTTTGACTTACTCAAGTAGTTTTGGTCATTAACTCCTTCATGCAATATCCCTTATTGAGAATCCATGTATAAGTCATGATAAGGACCATAGAATTTCTATCAGCAATAGTTTTAACTTGATCCTTACCAAAAACAATATTTGGAAGTGGAGTGTTATCTCCTCTTACTTCATGGTAAACATAACCAGTTACTATTCCATCATCTTCCATGTCCTCAAGAATTGTTGCTAAATTAAAAGAATGAATCTACTCAACAATCAATCTACTACTATCTCTTATTCTTACTTCAAACTCATCCCTACAATCAATCCAAAAGTCTTCAAGTGTAGGAATATGCATATACTCATAAGAAACTATATTTTGAGCTATGCCTTTACAATCCAAATTTTCTCTAACTTCAAAGTGGGTTTGATTTAGTTATGATACATATCTATTTGCACATTCTTTGATTTTTAGATACTTGCATAATGATAATTACCAATAACAATGGGAAAACTAACTAAGGAAAAGTGAACCTTTGACTGTAGGTCATCTAATTCTACTAGCTACCTACACAACTCCATGAGAATCTATTTGTCACTAGGATACCTTGGTAATTTTATTGGTGTGCCTGAGAAATTGTTAATTTTTATGTATGTGAAATTGAGGAATTGAATAATGATGCATCCAAAATGGGAAATTGCTTTCCAAGTTGCATCAAACACTCTCTTGGGCTTTAGAGCAACATTCAAATTATAGATGATTTCACCAAAGAATCCATCATTTACCCTCTTATAATGCCTTAAGTATTTTGAAATAACTAATTGGGGGTAATATTTATAGATGGGTTCTGATGCCAATGTCCCTTTTATAGTCAATCTGGAAAAGGTTCCACTAGATGCTACAACATACACTAAGTATGAAGTCATCTTGAAATCTAGAGTTTGCAAAAAAAATTTAGCTGGTGGTCAATGTTGTCACTTATCATCTTTGACAACTCAATCATTGTAGAACTCCTATTGATATAAATAGCCCTAATGTATGCATACATCTAGGTGAAGAAGCATTTAGCATTCTTCTATCCATTTATTTTACATAACAACTAGGTGATGTCATCAACTTCTTGAATGAAGTCAAACCTTACTATTTATTTTGGGAACCTCAAAGATTTCTTTAATTTCTTTAGATAGTTAGTGTTTATTACCTTTATACACTCTAAAATTTATCTTTCCTAGACATTCTTGGTTTTCTCCATTGATAAATCTATTACTTTAGGCATTTCTTGGATCTTTAAATAGTAGTCAAAGTATTGAACATTAAGCTTGATTACCAGATTGAATGAAGTGTCTTTGATTGTTCTAGTGAGAGAGTCATAGTACTTGACACATTCCAGGATAGAATTTGGTAGTTGTGTAGAACTTGGGAAAGCTGCAACTCATAAGATTCCAGTATTGGTCATTGATTTCATGAGTGGAGTCTTGGTGATAGCTCTGGATCTCTCCAATAACTTAGTTATGGACACATGCCTCATATTTGTGTCACTAATTTTTGACACTTTGGATACAATATTGGACTCAATGGGGTACCCGTTGTACTCATACTTCATATTTAGTTCCTCTGATTTCACATATTTCTTTGTTTTTGTCCTACCCTTCCTACTTGGCCCTAGTATTTCTTAAAGTGTAAGTTTAGGGAATTCTTCAAGAAGAATTATTTATACTTCTACTTTAGTTGCTTCTTCCTCTGATCCTAACATTTGTTTTGGCTAACACTAGGAATACTTGATAAGTGCTCTCAAACACTTTGTGATTACTCTTGCTAGTTTAGAAAAGGTTAAACAACTGTATCAATTTATTATCTTAAGTAAAAGTCCTAAGCAATATTCAAGTATTAAGAACTTTTAATAGTAGAAGGCCTTGACAACTTTGGGTACATTATTATACATAGTAGAATCTTGAGGGCAGTCACTTGGTTTCACAACTTTGAGCAAGTATTTAATAATGGAAAACTTGGGTAAGCAAAGCTAGGTCAACTATTAGGTTTTCTTCCAGGAAGATTCATTATTTTTAGGATTTTAGCTAATATTTTTACATGCTAAGTGTTTATGAGAGTTTTTACAAGATTTTAAACAACACTATGCATGAAAGAATGACATACAAACACAAGCAAAACAATAAAATATAGAGAAACTTCAAAATGACATATGGAAACTCACTGGAAGGAAAAACATGATTTTCAACTAGAAATGGAATAAAAAATGGGAAATAAAAATACCTCTAATGTAAATGGGGCTTGAGGAAATTGTTCCAAAAATGCTCCAGAGGCTCAAACGGTGTCGATTGGGATCCACATGGGTAGCAACTAGGTCAGACAACTTTAAATCTAGCTAGGAAATGAGGTGGAATTTTCAATATTTATATTAACCCTTGCATTTATTATTAAGTTGTGGAGCTAAAAGCTTCACCAAGAGGCTAATTAGGGAGTTACTGAGTGCAACCAGTAACTGACATTGGCAGTATTGCCGACGTCGATCAGGCAGGGACTAGGGATCGATCGAATCGGTCAGGAGCAGACCGATAGCAATCGACATCAGTCACCTGTGCGTGTGCATGCTTCTGCATGTGTTTCTAGAACACATTTCCAGAATTAGACTCATCTAATTTAAGAGGTTCAAGAGTGTTTGCATGTTGAAGACTAATTTAAGTCTTGAGTCTGTGTTTCTAATTATTGTAATTAGAGGTCTAATTATTGTATGCATGGGATCCTATTTAAAGACCCATGAGGCATGTATTGTAATTAAGGCAAGTAAAGCATTGAAGCAAGAAAGCAAGGTCAAGGAGATCTGCAAGGTGTAAGGTCAAGGAGATCAACTGAAGCATTCAAGGAGGGGATAACAACTCAAGTTGTTGAGTTGGTTGTGGTTGAGCAAGAGAGAGGGAAGAAGTCCTTGAGGTGTGGCAAGCCTTTGAGGTGGAAGAAGAAGTGGCATCTTCTTTATTGTATTTTCTTCTGAAGATTATCTAATACAAGATTGTGTATTGTCTCTCAAATTCTTTGTTGTTTCAAGTTTCTAGTTACTTAATCATTCTAGTATAATTTTGTGTTTAATTGCTTACAAGAAAAGTAATCAATTGTGCTTCCTTGGAGGGGTTCCTAATAGCTGGTATCAGAGCTAAGGTTTGTAGGGAGCAGGTTATTATTTGATTATAGGTCATTCTCAGGGGTTTCTAATTGAGTGGGAGTACAACAATGGCAGAAGAAAGTAAGCTACGAATGGAGAAGTTTAATGGCAAGAATTATCAACTATGGAGGATGCAGATAGAAGATTATTTGTATCAGAAAGATTTGTACTTACCATTGGGTGGGGCTGCATGCAAGGCCACAGATATGAAGGATGAAGAATGGGAGGTTCTTGATCAGAAGGCTCTGGGATCCATAAGGTTGAGCCTTGCATCGTCTGTGATTCCAACTTATCACAGTGTAAGACAACGAAAGAGTTGATAGAATCTTTGGAAAATTTATATGAAAAGCCCTCGTCTTCAAATAAGGTATTTCTTATGAAGCAGATATTTACTTTGCAAATGCAAGAAGGTGGATTGGTACATACTCATCTTAGTGATTTCCATGGTTTGGTAAACTAGTTAGCTTCAGTCAATATTGTTTTTGATGATGAAGTAAAGGCTCTCTTAATTTTATGCTCTTTACCTGAAAGTTGGGATAGTTTGGTAATGGCAGTAAGTAATACTGTGTCTGCTTCTAAAATATTAAAAGTTGATGATGTGGTTGGTGTAATCTTGAATGAAGAAATACGCAGGAAAAGCACAGGTGAATCATCATCAGGGAATGCTCTAAGTGTAGAAAGCAGGGGGAGGCAAAGAGAGAAGGTTGAGCAAGGGAAATCAAGGTCGAAGATGGGAGGAAGATTCAAATCTAGAAATGGAAGTATCACCTATTGGTTTTGTGGAAAGAAAGGACACACAAAGAAAGAGTGTTGGTTGAGGGATAAAGAGAATCAACATGAAGGTAAGGAAGAAGCAAAGGATGCAGGTATTGTGGCACAAGATGCTCTCATACTTTCTTTGGATAGTCAAATAGAATCATGGGTTTTAGATTCTAGTTCTTCTTTTCATGCATCCCCAAACAGAGATTTGTTCCATGAGTATGTCTAGGGAGACTTTGGAGAGCTTTATTTAGGGGATGGTATGCCTTGTCAAATAGTTGGCAAAGGGAAAGTGCAGCTGAAATTGTAGATGGACAACACATGGGTGTTGAAAGAGGTTATGCATGTCCCAGTTCTGAAGCAGAGTTTGGTTTCTGTAGGAAAGTTAGGTGATGAGGGATGCATAGTAACCCTCATAATGGATTCTTGGAAGGTTACCAAGGGTGCACTTATTTTAGCAAGAGGTAAGAAAGTAGGTACTCTTTATCTATCTACTTGTATTACTGATTCTACTTCTGGTTTATCTACTTCAGCTGTAGATTCAAAGATGTGGTTAATAGGCTTGGTCACATGAATAATAAGGGAATGGACATTCTTGAGTCAAAAGGTATGAGTTTAGATTCAGAAGGCATAGATCGAGTTCATTGCAGGACAAGGAAATTTGATGCTTTTGACAAGAACAGGGAAGCCTTGGTGTTTATGGAGGAGATGATGGACAGAGATCAGTCACAGGGGTTGAATAATTTTGAGCAAGGTAGTATGGACAAAGTTTTGATCCAAGATGAGCTCGTGGATAAAGAATTCATCACTTACAAGAATACACAGTCACCAACGTCAGTCACTTGGAACTGACATTGATCAGGCAGGTACCGACATCAGTCATGTGCAGACCAGCAGGGTCGGTAGTGTCGGGTAAGAGAAGACCAACATCGGTCAGACAGGAACTGATGTCAGTAGAGGGGACACCGGTGTCGACCAGAGAAATGATGTCGACAGTCAGGGTCAGTGCAGGGAACCAACATCGGTCAGGTGCAGACTGGGAGATGGCAGAGATTGGTCACTAAGACAGATGTTGGGCAGACAACAAGCTGTCAAGGAGTCTCAAATGCCCATATGGAGGTTAGAAAGGGTAAGTGAACCTCATATTCATTGTTCACCTTCTTTATTTTATTTGTTTCTTACTGATGGTCAAGAACCAGGAAGATATGAAGAAGCAATGCAGGTAGAATCTAAAAATAGTGGGAGCTTGGCATGGATGAGGAGTGTGAGTCCTTGGAGAAGAACCAAACAGGTGTTTGTTGGTGTAGTTGTTAGCTGGAAGAAAGCACTGATAGAGGGATGGATTCCCAAGTTAGAGAAGAGAGTGGATGGACACGTGAGACAGAAGGCCAGAGTATATGGTCTTGAGCAGGCTACAGGACAATGGAGGTTTAACCATTGTGTTTTCTTTTACCAGGTCGGATAATATTAGCTACATTATACTGTTACTATTTTGTGTGCTTGTTGCAGGGTTACACATATAGGGAGTTTTTGAGCTAAAGGTAAAGATAGTTCAGAGGTGTGTCATGAAGAATTTGGGAGCAACAAAATTCTTTTGGCATAAGAGACATGGAAGATCACAGGTTGATTTTGTCTCCAGTGGGCGCTGATGTGAAGAAGGTGTAGGTGCAAAACTGGTAAGTACACTAAGGGCTGGACAATTCAAGCTGAGCTTAGAACATTGTTCGAAATCACATGAGGTCTAGTAGACCTGAGTTTTCCCAAGCAGTGGGAGTTGTTAGAGAGTTTGGAGCCAATTCGGGAAAGGAGTATTGGAGTTCAGTGGATTCTCAGGTATTTGAGAGGGACCAGCAGCAGGTGCACATGCTATGCAGGGTCAAGTTCTTCACTACATGGAGTTGTAGGTTCAGATGTGGTAGGTTACTTGGATGACAGGTGTAGCATCACAAGATGTGTGGTGGTTGGTCTTCAAGATTGAGTTTGAAGATGGAGGTGCCTGAGATGGTTAGTGGAGGTTGCTGTACAGGTGCAACTATTTATCTCCAAGTGGGAGATTGTTAAGTTGTGGAGTTAAAAGCTTCACCAAAAGGCTAATCAGGGAGTTACTGAGTGCAACCAGTAATCGACATCGGTAGTATTGCTGACATTGATTAGGTAGGGACTAGGGATCAATTGACGTCAGTCAAGAGCAGACTGACAGCAACTAGAGTCGATCACTTGTGCATGTGCATGCTTCTGCATGTGTTTCCAGAACGCATTTCCAGAATTAGACTTGTCTAATTTAAGAGGTCTGAGAGTGTTTGCATGTTGAAGACTAATTTAAGTCTTGAGTCTGTATTTCTAATTATTGTAATTACAGGTCTAATTATTGTATTCATGGGATCCTATTTAAAGACCCATGAGGCATGTATTGTAATTAAGGCAAGTAAAGCATTGAAGCAAGAAAGTAAGGTCAAGGAGATCAGCTGAAGCATTCAAGGAGGGGATAACAACTTAGGTTGTTGAGTTGGTTGTGGTTGAGCAAGAGAGAGAGGGAAGAAGTCCTTGAGGTGTGGCAAGCCTTTGAGGTGGAAGAAGTGGCATCTTCTTTATTGTATTTTCTTTTGAAGATTATCTAATACAAGATTGTGTATTGTCTCTCAAATTCTTTGCTGTTTCAAGTTTCTAGTTACTTAATCATTCTGGTATAATTCTGTGTTTAATTGCTTATAAGAAAAGTAATCAATTGTGCTTCCTTGGAGGGGTTCCTAACATTTATGACAAATAGGTGATATGTGTGAGGGAATACATGTATATACTTAGATTTTTATTGGGTTTCACAAACTACTTTACTTAATTTGGCCTTTGAAGTCAAGTAACTTCATAATCCTAATTTGGATTTGACTTGTGAGTACTTTGGAGTTATGAATCCTTATTGCTTTTACTTGTGACTTTGAGCAAGTAAAGTAACTTCAAAACCTTGGTTTACTCTAGTTAGTACTCTATGGGTTTACAAAGCTAATTTTATTAATTGAGAAGTAAAGTTGTTTCATTCTGGCTTAAACTATGGGGTGTTGCTCAAGCTTGTAATGACTGCTTACTTCCCATTTGATAAGTAAAGTTACTTGGAGAACTTGAATTGGCATAGAAGTGACCCCAAACTCTTAGTTTTTTTTTATCTTCTTGGAATGATAGATAAAATGGGTTTTTATGAGAATGACCCAGGCAAACATTTTCTCACCTTTTGGAGTAATTTGAAGAAATTAGGAATGAAAGCAATCATAATGAAAAGAACTAAAGACTAAGTTTTATTCAGGGAACTGAGTTTTAACAAGAACAACTAACTCATAAAAGACAAAAGGCAAAATTTTTTATAGGGGTATCCCAAAATTCTATGTAAAATTTTGGGTGACACCAAAACCTAAAATGAAAATGTAGTAGTCAATGTACATATGTGAAATTAAAAATTAAAAAAAATAAAAGCAAGGAAGGAATACACCTGTATGTAAGTAAATTGTGTTTCCCTTTCACTTGTTGGATATGAAGCTTTCTTATTGAAGCAATGGAGAATTATGCTTCCTTGTTGATGCACATGGATATTTTGGGTAATTGTGCCCAAAATTGGTGTAAATATGTAAATCCTTGGGTTGGAAATATAAATGACCTAGCCTTCATGAATGTGGAGTAGTGTTAAGACCATTGAGTGTAATTGAACCTCAATTACACTAACTCAAGTAACTAATCTAACTCTGATCTTGAACCTCAAGATGGTAAGGTGAGAACCACATAATGGGCTTATTATGGGTGATTCCATAGTAATTAAGAGTCACTAAACCTAAACATATATTACTTCAAAAATCAGAAATCACTCATTGTAGACAACTTACCGATTCAAGTTTTCTCACTACCTAGTACCATTGGATTTCATTTAAATAATAAACACCTATAATATTATTCACTAAAAAAAGTAAATGTATATTAATAAGTACTATTCCTCATTGAATCTATGCCAACTATAAATTATCATAGTGTATTTATGTATGAACTAGTATCATGTCCCATTGGATCTATGCCAACTGATATAGTTTGTTATGTATCTATATGTTAAATATGAGAACCTATATATTAGATTTATCTATATGTGAAAACATGTAATGTTTGTTCTTATAACCCTATGCACTTTCATGGCATATGAACTCAATTATATCTAAATATGTACTTTATAATGCATGTCTCTATAAAATATATACACATGCATGAAATATGCCCCCAGAATCTATCTAAATGTGTAAATAATTGTCACATATTTGAGCCAATATGATATCTAAACCATTTTAAATCTTTGAAATCTATATTTGTACCCAAATTTTGATTTTTATATTTATGAAGGCTTGTGTATATATGAAAGTCCCACTAATATGCCCCCAATTTGAGGTGATGGATTCATTATACAAGTCACTCATCTCAAAATAATAATTAATTGTAGCATGTCATGTATAAAGATGTAATCAGAGATAATCATGTTACCATGTGGGGAATATGTCATCAAGGTATATATGTAACTATAGTTTCAAGAATTCAAATGAGCCACTAGGGTTTGGCAGAGGTGTAAGAAGTAAACATATATTGGGATGAAGGACATAAGAAGCTGCTAGAGGTTTAAGGTAACTATCTGGTTTGATAGCTAGCTATAGGCCAAAGATGGACTTATAGAATAAGGTTAGGGCTAACATGGTCAAGTTCATAGAAAAATAGGTATCTTTAACTGGCCTAACCACAAAAATTTAAGTTATTGAAAGGAAGAAATAATGTGTTTTAAATAGGAAAGCAAAGATATCTAAATAATTAATCAATCTCAAGATGAAATAATAATTTAGAAACATGTATCCCTAGGGTATGAAAGATAATTTCAAAAGCAACACATGTTTAAAGGAAAATGCATAGACTTTTTAGAATCTATGCTAAATGCTTGTTTAAAATTAAACTAACCCTAGAATGTAATATTTGGTTTAGCCTCTAAGGTATGAAACTTGTATTCATGCATAAATTATACTACATGAAATGTTATTGATGCAATGACTTACATGGTAGTGGTCCAAGGATGTCCAAGGATTGTGTTGTATGAGAGATCTAAGTCTAACACACAAAACTCAATTTTGACTATCTTGGGTTTTAAATTAAACCAAAGTTTCATGTTCTACTAGTGCAACCATGTCATTATTGAAACCAACATAGTTGTGGTGAGTTTCATAAATCTTCATAAAACTAATACCTAGCTTATTGAACACTAGAAAAGACATGATGTTCAATGTAGCACCCTCATTAATGATGCATCTCTTGATGTGACAATTATCAATTGAGGTCTTAATGAAGAGTGGGAATCTAACCCTCTTTCCTAGAATGTAAGGGTCTAACAAGGAGGTGGGCTTACAAGATAAGGTAGGTAGGTGAGGGCGACCGAGGATGTCTAAGTTGAGCAACACCTCATCATCATCCCATAGTGGCATCTCATTGGAGATACCAATCTGATCAAAGATGGGGCCCTTTTGCTTAGGGTAAAGGCATAAAATTTACTAAATGGATATCTTGGCATAAAGGGACTATAACTTCTCTATGATAGATTAAGGACATTTCCTACCCTAGGGAGGGATATTATGTCTAAATTTAAACTTGACTTTATGGTTCCCTGCCTTGTGGGTAGGCCCATGAGACTTGATTTGTTAGTATATCCAATGGGTTCGATCACCTAAACCAATCACATGTTGACAAGGCACTCATAACCTATAGGGGTTATGTCAATGCTGATAACAATATTTATACTATCACATTGGCTAGGTTATCTAACGAAGAGGAACCAAAAGAGGTAGAAGAGTGAGAATTAGAGTAAAAGACCTTAGCCTTGGATTTATTCTTCTTATTTTTTCCTTGTGTTCAAGAAGAGGCTCTATGAACACATCCAACTTATGGTTGGGTTTTAAAATTGGAGATCTCTAGGGAGTGGATGACATCTTAGCATCAGATTGTTTGGTAACACATTCTTTATTTAAATGCCCCTTCATCTTATGAAAGTTTTGAAACTTGGCAAGACTATAAGGAATATGATACCCACTACCCTCATGTGTTCTTTTCAAGGGCCTTATTTTTAGTTAGCCTCTTACTCAAAGTGTTGAACTCATGACTATAATTTTTATCCTTATTTTATGATGGAGAATCAATGACACCATTACTGATTGCATTACAGTTGTGATAATGCAAAGAGGATGAATTTTGAGTTGGCATATGTCTAATGTTTGCACACACCTCAAATACTTCAATATTCAACATTGATTAACATATTTATCATAAGATGTGGGATAATGCTTGACGACCTCAAAGTGAACCTCCTTCCTCAATGCTTGAATGAACATACCATAAATATGATCATATGTAAACCTCATCCTACATGTGTGGATGATTGAACACCACCTATGCACAAAGTCAAATTTTGAATCACCCTTATCTTGGACCATGAAAATGAGTGATTGAATGTTGAGGTTAAATTGTATGGAGATATTGACTTACTAGAGGAAATCATCTAGTAGGGATAGGAAACTAGACATATAATCTTAAGGTAGACTCTAGAACCACAACAAAGTATTAGCTCATATGGTACAAGTGAAAATATTTAACATCATGCCTTTTTCATGTTCCCAATCCATACACACCATCATGAATGTCATGACATGTTCTTTATGACTAGCATCCCAACTTACATTTAACTTGGGAAGTTCAAGGATTAGAGTGGGAAGTGGAATGACATGCACCCAAAGGGCAAGAAGACTCATACACATGATTGATGGTTGGTTAATGATGAGTTCTTTGAGGGGGATTATGGGGACCATAATGTTTCCTATACAGGTATGGGTAATCATTACCTTGGGCATGTTATAGGTGATGTTAAGGTAGATCCCAAGGTTGGGGCACATATGACATGAATCCTCCTAAATACATGGTTGTGAATGGCCATGGGAGGTGTATCATTCTGCATGGGGATGATAAGGTGATGCAATGAAATTGATAGAGGGGTCATGATGACCCAAATCCACATGTGGTGGTTAAATGTGGAAAGACAAGGTTCCACCCAAGGGAATTGATGCTCATGATAGGCATCCCATAGATCCATAACCTACAGATAATGGTCCAAATCAACATGATCATTTGAGACCCTAAAGGAAGGAATAGGAGGATGGGAAGGTTCTACATAACATAGATGATGAATTGGGTCTATGTGCCTACATCTCTCAACAAGGATGACAAGAGGCTCTTATTGTATATTTTCCCATCGAGAAGGAGATGGAAAACTCAAATAGGAATTGGTTGAGGCACTCAAATGGGAGTGGTTTTTTGCTCTATCTCTACAAGAAACACACTACCTACTCATATGGGAAGAATTATGGTCATCATTCACATGAATTCATATATGATAATAATTTATTATCATACACAACTCATCAAGACTCAAACATGAAATAGGGTTGTCTTCACCCCTTATGGGTGAATAAGGAGAGGTCTAAAGTTGTAAGGAGGAAACCTCAAATTGGTAAAGCTCATACTAATGATAAGGGGAGTGATTTCATTGGTTATACAACTACCACTCTTGTTTCATGTGTAACATGAGAGGATCATGGTTGTCTTGCTAAGGTATGGTTATATATCAGATCCAAGAGGTTTTGTGTTGTTCCATTAAAATCTCCACTTGCTCAAGAGTGAGATCAAGGGCTTCCCCATGAAGGTGGTGAGAATGGAATCCCATAGGTGGGAGACTGGACATGGGTGTGGTGAAACATGAATAGCTAAGAAAATAATATAAAAGGAAAACTACTAGAGAATTAATTGGTAGGAGGACACAAAACCAAGACAAGGCCAAACAACTAGAAAGGGAGTCAAAAAATAGTTGAAAGCAAAGCCTTACATTTAACAATGGGAAATGGGTTGGAAGAGATATAAGCAGGATAGAACTAGAATGAAACCTTATAGAAGGTCCCACCAAACATGTTAGAATGTAGCTCCAAGTATCCAAATAAGCCACTAAGTTTTGGTAAAGGGATAAGAACAAAACACTTGTTATAATGAAGGACATAGGAAACCACTATAAGTCTAAGGTATCTATCCAGTTTGTTGGATTGAACTAGCCCAAAAATGGACTTACAGACCTAGATCAGGGCTAGTGTGATCAAGATCATAGAAAATTAAGTATCTTTAATTGGTCTAAACATAATGATGTAAGTAAATGAAGGGAAGAAATAATGTGTTTTAAACATTAAAGTAAAGATATTAAAAAAATTAAGCAATATTAACAATAATAACGATTCATAAACATTCAACCCTAGGATATGTAAGACAATTTTAAAAGAAAGATGTTTTCAAAGGGAAATGAATAAAAATTTTAGAATCTATTTAAAATGTTTGTTAAAATTTTAACCAACCCTAACATGTAATATCTAACCATAGAAATAATACTATGTATAAAAAAATTAATGATGCCACTTTGCAAGCAAAGTAACCTAAATCATGCTTGATAATAATGTAAGAAACCACTAACCAAAAGTCAAGGTTTTATCTACTCAGAAGAAGATAGATCTACGAGATGAGCTCTATCCAATCTGATGCTAAAAAATCCAAGAGAGAAAGTGATGTAGGGGAAATTAGGAGATATAAGAGCCAACATAAGTTCATAAATCAAGTTAAATGCTAATTGATACATTGTATGAGCCAATGCATCAAGACCAAGAACAAATAAGAAACAAGTGAATCAATCTAGGTTGAATAACTAGTGAATATATGAATTTTTAGGAGGAAAGTTCAAGATAGCTAAATAATCAAGTAGTGTATAGAAGAGAGATCTCAATGGAGATAAATATTTTAAGAATAATATCTCAAGAGATATGAAGAGCTATCCAACTAAAGAGGATGCTAAGAGATGACCAAGAGAAGCTCAAGAGAGAGGAAGAAATATACAATTATCAAGAAAAGCTCAAGAGAGATGAAGATATATCAATAAATCTAGGAGGAGGTCAATTTTCGGTGTATTCACAATGAAATAGGGTTGAAAATGGATGAAAAAATATAAAATAGAAAATTTTGACTATTTTTCAATGGATAGGAGTGAATACAGGAGGTTATGGGCAAGTGATAGCCTGGCCATGAGTCAACAGGAAAAAGGGCATCCTAGGCCACTAAATTGCTTAAATGGTCCTAAAAAAAGCTAAAAAGGTCTATACAGGGTATGGGAATGACTAAAAACACTCTATGTAGTGTTGGAAGGCCAAACTCTCTCTAGAGAATTGTTTTAGATTTAAATGGTCTCTCGATGACTAGGTGGTAAACATAACAAGAAGATGTATAATCATATGGAGGAGTAGGGAAAAATTATCATGATTATAATAACATACATATGTAAGGCATATAAGCGCCTTTCTAAGATAGATGTATCAATTAGGCACATAGTAGTATCCATCACTGATAAATAAGCATATGTAGTAAAGAAGTGCATGATGTAAATCATAGTACCATACACAAAGATGACGTGAGTTATAAATCTTAACAATCACAACAAGCTCATTGTAAAATCCTCAATTAATTCATTCATAAGCATGAAATGCCATTAATAAGTCAAAGGGACAAAAATAAGGGACATATATATGCCACAACAAACAAGGCAAGGGGCCATAGATAAGGGTCATAAATATGTCACAAAAATCAAGTTCAAGGGGCTAAAATCAAGGGACATAAAATGCTGAAACAAGGAAAAGGGGCCACAATTAAGGGACATAAAGATGTCAAAACAAATAAGGCCAAGTGGCCATAATCAAGGGACATAAATATGTAGCAACAAACAAGTCCAAGAGATCACAATCAAGGGACATAAATATGTCACAAAAAATAAGGCCAAGGGCTGCACATAATAGACAAATAATGATTAGCCTATCATGCAAGATTAACAAAATCAATGAGATATATAACAAGTGAAAACTAGTTTACACTATTTATGTATAACAATGTCACATCATAGTAAAATATCATATCTATGTAGCATAATGTAAGATATGAATAACTAGAAAGATATGCATAAGTAATATATACAACTCAACATGGTAAAAGATTATACAAAGATATAACTTGTGATAGTGTGACCTTGTTGTATTGTTTATCCAAAGATATTTGTTTATTTATGTTTTAGTTATTACTTATTTTGTTTGTATGGGTTGGTTATACCTGTTAGTTGGTTTTATTCAACCAACTCTCGTAAGCTTATTAAAAAGCTCACATTTGTACAAAAATAAATTGAATAGTTAACATTGAATATAAATTTTTATTATTCCTCCTATTCTAGGACCCTAAAGTGGTATCAGAGTGAGACAATTTGAAGAGGATGAATGCATTAGAAATATGCAGAGTCATTTTGAAGAGAAGAATAAGTGAACGTAACATTTATGAAAGAAATCACGTGGTATAATGCCCAAATTTGATATCTTTTGCACAATATTTTTTGAACAATTTCTTTTTTAATTCCCTCTCTATGTTCTTTATCAATTACATACAGTGGATTTTTTATTATTATGCATTAAACTTGTATGGTGGATGACCTCTTGATCTTTTATTTAATTGATTCTTTGTGATCATTCATAAAAGCATCAGTGCCATTCAAATTTCTAGCTAACAAGTAATAAAAAATGATGATGATGAAACTCTTGGATTTTGATTTTTTATAACTTTCCACCAAAAAAAAGACAAACTACCAACCAACGCATGATAACTGCAAGAGTTAGAGACTTGGTTTTTTTGATTAAATTTTGACTCCATTTTTTATGTACAGTGATGCATTGAAAGAATACGAAAAAGATCTGCATGGTAGAAAGCTTATATGATTTTATTTTCAAGACTTAAAAATTACGTGGGGACTCGTAAAATAAGTTGCAGTTGATCAAGGTAAGGCACAGTTGATTTTTTATATGCAAGTGAAAAAGGGGATAAATTGATTTCATGTTGGCTTTTACATACAAATATTTTTTTATTATGAAAATTCAACAACCCAAGTTTATTTAGAATATGCTTCACTTATTTTCTAAGAGTGGTTGTATACATTGTGTTAGTCACTTTATAAAAATGGTCCAATTATAAACTCTTCTAGAGCATATTTTTGGTTTAAATTTCTTTCTTTTTATATTTTAAATAAAAACAATGAAAGGATAAATTGTGAAGGGAGAATAATTTTAAATTTTTGACGATATAAGGGTGTAATAGGAGATATAAAGTGTGATTGATTTTTTTACAAGAGATCTAAATCTTTTGTATATCAGATATACTTACAAGGGTCAAGGAAAAACCCCATGTATCATTCATCTTGTTTTTATTTTACTTATTTATAAGTCATGGCAAAATTTGTAAGCTTGATCTCTAAAAATGGTAGATTGTCACCTAAAAACTATAAGGAATGGAGTAGGAACATGGATAACACCCTCATTTTTAATTACTTATGAGAAATCACAAAGAAAAAGACCACACAACCAATTGAAGATGGAAAATTGGTTGAGCACCATAAATGTGATAAACATGCATTCCAACTGTTAAAAATATCATGTACTGAACATGTTACCATTCATATAGAGGTGGTTAAAACTAGTGTATGGAAAAATTAAAAAGTGTTAAAATATCTATATGACAAACAATCTAAACATAAGAAGATTGATCTCTTAATGCAGTTAGTTAACAACAAGTTTAACATTGACAAAGATGTATATGAATATCTCACGTATGAAAATAATGAAACAAGAAAAATGCATAATTGGTGGAAATATAGATGATGAAATTTTGATTTTAATCACACTAAATGGCCTTAGTTCTACATACACCAATTTTGTTGAAATGATATAGCTTAGTGATAAGCTTAATGGTGCCACATTTAACTCTATTTATGAGTTTTTAATTCAGCATGAGTGACAATTTGCAAAGAAGAAGAGTATGCCTATTGAAGAGGTTCACTATACAAAGAATATGTCCCATAATAGAGATCATCACCATGTATAATGACAGTTTCGTAAGCATTTTTTGAAATACTCTCTAAGTCATTCTCTGAGACACTCTACACATTGTTCTAGACGATGTCTACAACATTCTCATTGATACTCTCTATGATCTTCAAAATGCAAACATCACCATAGGTGTTCTTCTCATTCTAGTAGTTTTTCCAATGATTCAAATTTTTATAAATATTATTGGCACAAGAAAGATCCTAAATGTTTCAAATGTGGTGGTATTAGACATCTTGTAGATGTATGTCCTTCTAGATGACCCATTCTCCACATAAAAAGAAAGCTGAGAAAAATTATGTGGATAATTATAGTTGGAGATCCTCTAGTTACTCTAGCTATTCCAATTATTTTGACACTTCCTCTAATCAGTAAGCATCCTATATGGTTGAGGTCTATGGTATTGATGGACCTGATGACTTATTTTGAGTGATTAGTGATTCACCCATCTTGTATGAGCTACTAGGCTCAAGATTAGGATCTATTATAGTATAATTTTTTAGCTTGTATTCTTGCTTTTAGTTCCATTTTTAGCTTTTTATACCTTATATTCATGACATGGAGTAGACAAGATTATTTGATTTATTTCTATCATTGCACAAATTCTCACCTCTCACTTTATAGGGTAGACGATAAAACATTGGTAGGTATTCGATTAGTCATCGATGACAGTAAGAGTTGATAGGGTTATTATCACCAAAAGTGTTGAGCAAAGGTCATCAATATTTTTTGGACATTAGGGAGATGTGTTATACATAGTACATGTTAGTCACTTTGACAGGCTTATAGGTGGAGCCTTATATGGATTAATGTAGTTGGATTGGCCTTGATCAGGTTATACTATAATACAATATGAAGATCATATGGGATGAGTAGACCTTGATCATGTTCATCAACATTTTATGCTACAACTCATAGTTTTGGATTTTGTATAGAGCAACATCAATTTTGATTTGTACTAAGATGTATAGTACACCAGTTATAGTTGCTTAAGAGTTTCTTTGATTATTTCTATCATTACTCCTTATCTTTCATATTGTATACCCCTTTGGATCAAGGGGGAGTTTGTTGGATTATTTATCCAAAGATATTTATTTATGTTTTAGTTTGTTACTACTTATATTATTTGTACTAGTTGGTTATACCTATTAGTTGGTTTCTTCAATCAACTCTCGTAAGCTTCTTAAAAAGCTCATGTTTATACAAAAATAAATTGAAAGTTGACATTAAATATATTTTATTATTATTCCTCTCATTCCAAGACCCTACAAACCTATGGAATAAGATGCCCCCAATATTGGCATGGCCATAGGGTATAGAAGAGTCCAATATATATGTGTCCATATATGATCTGTACATCCTACATTACATGGATATACCATAAAATCCATATGTCTATGAAAAATAATATGCAATCTAATAAACATGTGATAAATAACATATGTAAATAGTGTAATCTAGTAATCATATCATGCTTAGGTCCCAATTTTTTTATTTTTAAAATATTTTGAATGTTTTTATATTTTTAAATTATTTTATTTTTGAATTTATCATTAAATTTGAAACCTCTTTACCATTTATCCCATCAATGGGATAGTCATGAGGAGTTTATGTATCATGTGGTATAAAGGTCACATGTCATGAATGAAAAGTTCCAAATGTGGGTGTATCAAAATCTAAAAAGGAATCATGTGTTGTAATGTAGGTTTCATCATCATTCATAGGCTCATATGTATTATGAGTAACTCTATAAGGTCGAAGATGTTTTGGGGTCCATTATATATTAAGAGAATATCTCATTACCAAAGGCCTAAACTATTTGTGGAATAGACTTAGTATGTGGTATATTAGATAATGGCCTTTAGGAGTCATGAATGATACACTAATGTGATAACTATTGTAAAATTAATTACCTAGGATAATCAGGTACTCTCCTCTAAGCTGAGTGTATAGAGAAATCCAACATAGGTACGATAACTAACTCCACACAATGATCTTGAGTAGGTGTAACAACCAACTACAATGGTGGTGGGGGTGGAGGAGGTGATACCACTATTTGAATAGGGTATTCATATTGAATGTACTATAGATGGCACTACATAGAGATTTTGTATCCAAGGGTGTCCTAACAACATTTTGAAGACCCCTGTACTTGGTAATAATATAAATAGTGTAGTAACTATAGCAAATCCAACTTGAAGAGGTAACATAATGCACCCAAGAGTTTTCTATTTCTTTCTATCGAATCCCTTAACTATTTTTATAATATCTTTTAGATCTTGTTATGTGTATCCAAGTGTGTTAATAAGTGTCATTGTGCACATGTTTTCAATTCACCCATTGTTAACCATGACATTGCGTATTGCTTTCTAATTGATATTAGCTCATATGAATAGTGCATGGAGATCTGAATCATCATTGACAATCTAATTGTGATCAAATGTAATCATAGGGATTTATGATAAGATGCATGCAATATTAATAATAATCTTGTATATTGAGTGATAATATGTCATGGGTAGGGTATGTGCATTATATGCATCATGTACTTTGGAAGTATCTTTAGTATTTATTTCCTCAAGTTTTGGAAATGGATCATTGAATATTTTCAATTTTGTTATTGTCTAGACACCTTTTTATATGTGCTTAACTCAATAGTATTATCATTAATAAGATCTTGTATCTTATGCATTGAATTAAAAAAAATGTTTTTATAATGTCTAAGAGCTCTATGGTAATTGAAATATGCATTACTATCATAATTATTAGGTGTAGGTCTATTTGTATCAAAACTCTTGTGGTGGAGGAAGAGATATGGGGTTGCACTCAAGTAATTTTCATACCAATACATGAGGAGGTGATGGTAATTTTGAAAACTACCTCTTCTCTGAAGCAGATAATTGAAGCCAATTTGTAGGTTGTGACACTAAATTAAATATTTTATTTGCCTCATTCTTGTTATCATTTGATTTAACCTCATATCTTGGTTTTATTTTAAATTTAGTTGTTGAGTTACTTGGAGTGTTAGGTACATGCGTGATTTTTTTCAAGTCTATCAATTTATCTTCTTGCTCTCTCATTGTATGACATAAGTCATCAAAAGACTTGAATTACTGGAATACTATTGACTCATGCATGGGTTTAACTAAAACATTGATTGATGATGTTTTTTAACTCATTGTATACCATAGGATTTTTAATATTAGATAACATTGTCTTATACCATAATACATATTCACTTACTCATTGATCCCTTGCTTGAGTTTAGAAATTTGTACATAAGATAGTTTTTCATCAATGTTGATGGAAAATTGTGATAGAATATAATATACCAAAGGGTTGAATGCTCTAAAATGTTGGAGGTAGAGTTCATAGAACCATTGCAAAGCATAGTCTTGGAGACTTCTTGGGAATAACTTGGTCAATATTTTATCATTAGATGTGTAATCCAAGTATGCTACATAGAAAGATCAAAGGTGTTATTTGGGATCACCTTTACCATCATATATTGGAATCTTAGAAGATACAAATAATATAGGTAATGAATAAGCCAATATATTTGAGGCTAATGAGATATGAATCAAGGCATATAAATCCATTGAATGACTACTCTAGATATACCTTTCTCTAACTACAATAACTTACCTTGCATAGATGCAACAATTTACTTGAGGGAACATGTATTAGGTGATGTTAATGATGTAATATGTGTATCCAACATAGGATGGTAATAGGTAATATTTTTATGACTAAGGAAACTTGTGGGAATCCTTGTGTTCCCCCACACCTTGGGTGGATATCACTTATGTGATTGTAGGAGTAGATGTAGGAATAGTAAAAATAGTATAAGTTTGAACATTCATGGTTGGATTGATAGCTTGAAAGGAGTGGTTGATATTGTAGAAGGATTCATATTATTTTCCATAAGTGCTAGCTTGAACCTAATTTTTCTATTTTTCACTCACTACATATAACATTGCATCAAACATTTGTGGATTTATGTCCATATTCTTATTTAATTCCCTTTCATTAGCCTCATTGAATCTATTCACAGTAATTTTTTATTATTCATGAGTATTTGCATATTTAACATTCATCATAAATCCATCAAGAGGATACATAGTAATAAAATTTAGTAATGTAGATTGGATGTTCCAAAAAAGTGAATTAAACAAGGCTAAAGACTATTCATTATTAATTTCAGCCTTATTAGTATATATAAATTAGATCCATTCAATTACAATGCTGATCTAAATTGCACAGATCAATGTATAATAATATGAAATGATTAAAATCATGGCTTGAGTCAAAAAATAAAAGATATGTTAATTCCTTACAGCGATGTGTAATTATGAAAAAAATTAGAAATTAGGTTTGAAAATGAAACCCTAAGGCAAAAACATGAAAACCCTAGAAGGAAGAAATCCTAAGGGAGACCTATAGCTTGACACGGTTCAATAAATATTTAGGTTCACCAATATGTTTTACACTCATTTAGATTGTACAACCCTAATTAATATATAAACTTCAATGTAATTCAAATTTTAAAGTTTATAATTATGAATGAATCTGAATGTAAAATATTAGAAGAGATTTGACAAGTGGCATATGTTAAATGTAGAAAGTAATAAAGATATCAAGATACATAGATTTCTTGGTTCACTAACTAAATATGACTAACTTATGATAGTGGAAAAGGGTTAGAAGAAACCCTGAGAGTCACTTCAATCTAGAAATGATTGTGTGTGCATGCAAGGTCACTAACATCAACTTGGGGTGAAACTATCAACATTATTGACTAAGATGGATGTTAATGTCCTAGGATGATCTGGCTTTATGTGACTATAAATTTAGAAATGAGTTTTTGTAATACATTTATGTGTTTGATATCGATACTTAGTTGTGCGTACAACTCCAAAAATTAGTTTTTTTTCATCAAAACCCCAGGTCCACTTATTAAGAGTAAAAACCTATTAAAACTCTAGAAGTGTAATGGGCTTAGCTGACCCCAGTCACCCTCATTGATAATCTCATGCTTCATACATATCTAATACTCTAAAGAGGGAATTCAAGCCACACATACTTATTCCCCTTAATATGAATGTGCAATTGTGCTCATTTTTTATATGAATGCACCTATAATCTAGTTTTTAATACTTGACAATATTTTCACTTGACTTGGCCTGGTGTGCTTCACACTTGGCCAATTGCTGCTCCTAGTGATTGATTTTCAATTTGGGAAGAATATGGCATATTTTCTCAATGTGCAAAGCATACAGATGCTTGATAAACAAGTATTGACTGAGTACCAAACATGGGTTTGATTTTTATTTATATGAGTCCATTTGGATAATTTATTAGACCACAAATATGCTATGAAAATGGGCTAACCCATAGGAGTGATTTAGATTTAAAAATATCCATTTTTGAGTTTAGGATAGTAATGTCATCCTCATGTTAGTTTTTTTGACAAAATTTTCTATTGTGACGTTAGTGTCCAGGAGATAGGAATGTGGATTTGATGATCAAGATATGTTTGAGTAAGATATTTATTTAGTTTGACATAGATTGTAACTGATATTAAAATGGGGTGTAATAATCATAACAAACATTTAGATGTGATATAATGGATAATAAAAGATAAATATGTGTGCACAACTCATTTATGGTGAAGGTAGGTTAAAAGTTACATTTTCAAGTGTGTAATGCCATATTTTAGTATCTACAATAAAAATAAATTTCTTAGGGTTTAAGGAGATATAAAATTCCCTACACCTTTCAAAAAAATTCTCCAAATGTGTGAAGATATCTTATTGATTCTTTGAAAATAATGTGATATTATCTAGATAAACCAAAATAATTTCATTGATCAACCCCTTAAAATCTATATCCATGGCTCTTTTAAAGTTAGCCCTGGTATTTTACAATCCAAAGGGATTTTTTTGATAAGAATATGTACCCCATTTTATGGTAAATGTAGTCTTGTGTTGATCTTCATCTTGAAACAAAACTTAGTTGTACCCTGAGAAACTATCGAATAAGGAGAACCTTTCAAATCCACCTGCTATTTGGAGGATCTAATCCATAGGGGACAAGGGGTAATGGTACTTAATATAATCCTTGTTTAGATATTTGAAGTCTAAACAAAGGCATATACCCTCATTTTTATTCCTTATAGGAAAAAAATTAGCCACCCATATATAATGGTTAACATGGTATATAATATGAGCCTTGATGAGTTTGGAGAGCTCATTCTTCATGAGGGGTTCTAATTTTGGATTCATGTCTTTGCCTTTGTCTAATTAGATTTACATCAAGTAATAGTTTTATAGTATGTTGTATTACATCCTTAGCATATCCCATTAGATCTTCATAATCACAATAAACTATTTCATCAAAATTCTTACATATATTTATAAAATTTTGCTCTTGTTTAGATGTACATACCTTTCCAAGATTTAAATCCTTATCAATAGACACCTTGAAATCCCTATAGTCCTATGTCTTAAAGGCGATGCTCCTTATTTATGCCTTGAGTTTATCATTTAGGTTATGCATGCTTTATAATGTAACCATCCATTTTGGCAGCCTATAAGTTTTTAATTATAACATCTGGTCATCATAAGCTTGTTTCAACTTTGGCTTCAATTTATTGGAAAACTCATTTTATTATTGGATAAAATTTACAATTTATTGGTCACTCTTAAATGCTTTCTAGTGGGTATAATTATTAGGTACATATGGTATGACAAAAAGCTTGGTATGCTCACATTATTCAAAAGATCAATATGAAGGAGGAATTTGGAATCTATCACCATCACATAATCTTCTTCAACATTCTACTTTATTAGAATAGATTGTAGGTTGACTACATCAAAATATTGTAATAGATTTGTTGTGACCAACACACCCCTATTTATTAATAATAATCAAATACCCCATTTCATCTTGAATAGATACAAATTTTTCATTTTTGTAGTGTATCTGAGGTTTAGTACACACTTTGAAACTAATCTAGGATCTAAGTTCACATTCAATTTGTTACACTATAACCTTATAAAAATATTATTGGTGGCCCCACAATAACCTTTTTATATTATAAATTTATTGCAACCACCTTAGTCTGACCTAAGTCCTAATTTTCATGATAAATATCATCCCCTTCACACATTGTAGATCCTAAGGTCCCAATTTTAAATATATATGGTCTCTTACACTCTAAGTCTCGAGCCTTGAGATCACATGCCATTATATAACATTAGTGACCCATTTACAAACTATAAACCTCACTACAAAATTGAACCTAGATATATAAATCCACATGTCTACAAAATCTATCCTTTATAAATTGTAAATCCGATGCCCCATGACCTCGTGACCTATCAATGGTCACCACATGTTGTCCCTTGAATTACAAGTTATATTAGAATTTTTGGTCACATACAAGTTTTAATATGACTTAACATTATTAATTTGGGTTATTGTGTTTATTTTATAGGTGTGAACACATGAAGATTAATAAATGAAGTAGATAGGTATACAAAATTTTATTTAAGATATAAAGAAGATCTTATGAATGTGTGATTGTTAGATGGCTACCACATGGTGGAATATGATCATCAAGAGTGTAGATGCTTGAATTTTATGAAGAAAATTAAGATATCAAATGGGTCCATAGATTTGAATAATATTCATTCAAAAACTACAACATATGCATATGACATCAACCCATGACCAATAGGCAATCAACATGTGTCCACTACTTGATTATAGGATTTCTCAAATATTATATACATAGTAGTTAACTTTAAATGATAAGGCCTTATTTTATTTATTATTTGAAAAGGTAACATGATCTCTGTGTTTTTTACAATGAAAATATGAAATCTATGAGTTCAAGCCAATTGTTGATCACCACACTCATTCCAAAAGAACACAAACATAATCAAACCTTAGTGAAATCTATGACCATAATGTAATCGAGAAATTCCACATGTCATTTCAATGAACTTCATAAAGTTTAAAGGAGCAAACATTCAGATTTTAATATATGTAAAAGGGTGATTGAATAAAGCAATTGGTACACATTGATCATCTAAAATAAAGTGAATCTCATGACCTATGTACACTCCATAATGCCACCATGCCTCACTAAAAGATATCATCCCATGAATTTGAGGTCATGTGATGTTTCCACATCTATCATCCAAATTCTTTGTTCACATTGGGCTAAGGTTGATGCATGTCAACTCGTCACCATGTCACTGAATACATAGAAAACTTGGTGACCTGTGTACACTATGTGATGTCACCATGTTAAGTGTTATGATACTTAATTTTAATTTGGTTAAGGATGACACCCTTCAATCTATCACCATTTCATGAAATTTAGAAGCAATTCTTAGATTTTTAGTATTGAATTAATGGGTGAAATTTTATGCATGATGGTCTCTATAATTCAAATTCAATGAGTAAAAATCATGAAATGAAGATCATGGGTGATTTCTATTTTGGGTGAAATTCAAAAATATAAAATTAGAATAAACACAAAGGATGTTTTCTCAAAAAACATTGTAGGATACATAACACTTAAGTTTAAAATAAACTTACATTATTTCATAGTAGCATTCTGAGATACAAGTTCACTATAGAGGCATAATTATGGTTGTGTCATGTATGGGATTTTTTTTTGAATTATGCATGGATATATTTCAAGCCAATTAAGAATTATAAATCATGTTTGGTGGGTTGAAGATTCAAGAAATACTAGGTGATCTTCTAGAATGCCAATTTTAAAGGATTATTTTAAGTGGCTTCAAAGTATAAATTATGTCATGGCATGCTAATTTAGATTAGAAAATCTGGATTTAAATATAGTAATTTTGTTTTTAGTTTCTTTTAGATATATTTAAAATACATAAGAAATTAGCCACCCCAAAATCTCTCTTATTCTAAAAATTAAATAAAAATATTATTTTATATATTTTTAATTATATAGTTAATGGTGAGTCTCAATAATAATTCTCAATCAAAAAATATTTCTAGTAACTACATCTTAACTCAATCATTAAATTTTAATATGAGAGTTTTAATGATAAGTCAACGAATTTTAAAGAAAATAACCCTTAAATTTTTTTAAATAAAGTAAATAAAAAACAAAACTCAAAATAAAAATGAAAACAAAAATTTGTAAACAAAATAAAACCAAAATTTAAAAAAGTCCTAACCATAACAGATGCACACTAAAATACTAGAGCCAATGCAGATTCACAGTAGGAAAGCCTAGGTATGTTGCAAATTTTTTTTGTTGTTTTTGTTTTTAATAGAAAAGTTGATTTTTGAAAATACTTGGATTCATTTTTTGATTGTTTTTGGTTTAATATGGATTTTCGTAGTAAGAGATCAATCAATGCTATTTGTATTTTAGGTATTTATCCCTATTCATTTATTTTTATGATATATTTCATTTTTTAATTTTTTATCAAAATCCTAACATATATTTTGATAAACTCACCATTATTTTTTTATCATTTTTTTATATGAGTTTTAATAGATTTATTTAACCCTTAGTCATGCGAGTTCCCATATCCCATATAGAAAAGAGAGGGGGGGGGGGCGTTGCCATATCTATAGACAGGGTGCCCCATCAGAGATAGAGATAGAGTCTATATTCTCTATGGGGAGTATGGGGGCCCCATCTAATCTATAGGGCCCCATCCCCATCACTATCTAGGGATAGGGGGCCCTCTCCCGACGAAGGTATGGGCTGAGGGGGGGGGGCTATCTATGATCTAGAATCTCCGATGGTACTATATAGATGTATGGCTTATGGTCAGCCTATAATCTCAAAATAGATAGAGAGGGGGGCCCCTAGACATAGTTGGCTTCCCGAGAGCCCTCTCCATCTCCATCTCCATCTATATAGAGATTGAGATTTGATGCATGAGGGCCCCCCTCTCTAACTATGTCTATGGGGGAGATAGGCCAGGGTGAACAAATAGATCTATATGGCGGTACAGTAAATTAATCCAACATTATTTCCCATTGAGGTGTTTTTCTTTAGTTTAATATTCTTTTATATTCCTTTTTTGTTTGGAAAAAAATGAACAATGACTATATTTTTAACCTAATCCTTGATATAATGCTTTCATAATCTTTGTGATTAGTTATGGGTAGTAATTCATAAGTTATTGAGGAAGCACTTTGATTTAGTGTAGAATGTTATTCCAGTAATTGTGATAGAGTTGAAGGTACCAAGATTCTATATGATGCTACTCTATGGGAGTTTTATCAAAAGTGAAATAAATCTATTATAGTCAAATTTCTATCATTTGTGGGTACTAATGAGATTGAAGATGATGTTACTCTTTCTGTATATTTACAGTGACAAAAAGTCAAGAATCTCATTGGTAGATCATAAATATTCATTTGAAAATAATATTGTAACTTCCTTAAGGGACAATTTAAAATTTGAAGGAAATAAGAAGCTCATGTTGTACCATCTTTTGTGCTCATCCCACTAATTGTTATGTCAAGAGATCTGTACCAACATTTGATATTTTTTTTCTTAAAGATGATGAATATGGTTCACAAGATATAGTTATTTACAAAGTTATTCATGAGTCTCACATAGGAAACCTTTAGTTGACACAATTGAATAGTTCTGATGATGATCTTAGCTTTTACGTCCTTAGTACTAATGGTTCATGGGCATAGAGTATGCACAAAATATTGTTGGTTCATATGGTTTATGCAAATGAAGAGCTAAAGCTTATGATACACCATTTCTCATATTGTGAAATGAAATTTATATTGAATTTGACCAATTTAGAAGAGTGTGATGACAAAATATATAATAATGTTGGAGTAATTAAGCAATACTATTACATCAAATCCAACTTATATGTTCCCCCATTAGAGATAATACGATATTTTTTCAAGCTTGATAGGAATAAAATCATTTATTTAGAGGGGCTTATGATCCCAACTTCAAGTCCAATTGCAAGTCAGGCATGTATGTCTACTTTTGTTACCAAAAATTACTTGGTTATTTAAAGAAGCCTCATTGAGCACCTCATATCTTATAGAAGTTTTTTAGTATTTAGTAGATGTTTCCACTAGATAAACATTTTCTTAGGTAAGAATTTTTGAGAGTCATGAATATGTTATTGGTAGGGGTCACAAATTTATTGAGGGTGTAAATTTTCACCCGTTCAAGGTGTTTTACACAAAACAAGGGTAATGATACCAAATTAAATCATTGATGGTATGATATTGTGTTTATTTTATGCTATATTTCATTTTATATTTCACAATTTTTATTTATGATTGAATTTGATGTAATATTCATATCACTGAATTGTTTAATGTTTTGTGCATTATTTGTTGGTGAAGGTTTTGTTGACATTTTTTTACTGTTAGCTCAATTATAATGTGGGGTCTAACCAGTCAAATTGAGGAAACATTATTTTTTGATTATTTCACAACCATTGATGAAAATCACATAATTTTCTAGCTTCTTACAATAAAAGGTGTTGATGGCATCATCACTTCTAGATTATTTGCCTCTACATAATACATTATACATAATTCATTACCTTCATACCTTTGAGACTTTCAACCTCATTAAGTGAATCATTACAATATTCACATTTTATCAAACAAAATTTTCAACCACCTTAGTTGCCACAACATGATTTATAGTGAAACTTTTATGGAAATACCCGATTTAGATAAAAGCTTCATGGTTACCTATGAACTTATTGATATGTATTTTGTATCACTAGGTATTATTAAGCATAGTAACTCACTGTAGTTTACTTTAGAAGGTTATGAAACTTTTAAGGAAGTATTTTTCTATACATGATCCAAGAGGATCTAGGTCACTAATTCATAATGCATATCACTGTAGTTACACATCTATCCTTGTGTTTACATTAACAAATACATTTTTAAGTTCCACACTTATGTGCCAAGTGATTCCATAAAGATACATTTTTCATTACCATAAAACCCCTATAGTGTTAGTACTATAGATAACAAATCATCAATAATGGCAATCAGTGATGTCACTACACTTGCCAGTTATGAAGTGGTTGTTACCAATTATTATAATGGTTTAATTGACACTTCATATTATTACAGTGTATAATAATTTACACTTCCATTCATTGTAGGCTAGTGAATACAATGAGATAAACCATATAAGAATAGAGTTAGGAGGTCTTTGATAGTAACATATGATCTCTTAGATTGTACATAACTTAGCATAATGCAATCTTGTTATTATAGTTATAAATTTGCTATCACTTTGTTCTTTATTTATATTGCTTACCACATTCAATTTTATATTCTCTATCATTTAGTAAATCACTTCCACATATAACCTATTTAACTTTAATTAAGTAGGTTATCCATCAAGTTTCTTCTTGGGCCCAAAATCAATGGTATCAAAACAAACACACTTCATATCATCCCTGAATAGTATCATGGTGTTTCTAAAGTTCTACCATTATTTGTATGCCCACAGACATGATGTCTGATTATAGGATGTTAAGGGTTAAGACTAGTGACCCTTCATCATACCTTCATTCACATCCTTAAATGGGATACAAATATTCAACTATGCCAAATCCATACATGTTACATAAAATGATAGAAGATGTATTGTAGAGACCAAGAGAAGACTTAGAATAATGTCATGAATGTGAATGATCAAGTATCATTGATCACTTTTCGCTCCTTCTCAAGAAACAAACTAATCTGATAACCTCTCATTCTCATCAATCATTTACAAAAATGTCATATAAGGTACAAATTAAATCTATACATTCCTATGTTTAAAGGTAAAATAGATGTAGATGTAATAGATAACTAGCTTAACCCCATATGTTCATACTACACATCAAATCACTTTTTTGACCCACATAAATCACATTTTTTCTTCTAATTTTTTTTTTATTAGTTAAAAAATGGTGGGAAAATTATTTCACTACACATGAAGAAGATGCCATATTAGACACATTTGTAAACACATGGAATGGTTTCATAGAAGCACTCAAAGCAACTTATTATCCTATTGGAAATTGTGATGATCAATACATTAAGTTATTTTAGTTTCACCAAGGCAAAGAGTAATTTTTGCATTAATATATAGATAATTTTCATACCTTAGTGTCCAAGCTTGGGATTTATGATTTAGAGTAGAATCTTGTTATGAAGTATAGTTCAAGCTTAATACCTCACATCCAATCAGACATAGATTCCTAACTATACCTCCATTAGGGAAGCCTACATATATGCTTACAAGTTTGAAGTAAAGGCCAAGGCCAAGATTAGGATATAAGATTTAAAGTTTCATACCAAACAACAATCTAATTCTTCTAATCTAAATTTTGAATTAGGTAATAACCTCAAACACCCTCCAAATAAGAATAAGAAACCATCAAATGATTAGACTAAGAAATCTAAGACTGACAAGAGGTGTTAAATTCACAACTCTAGTAGTTAATCAACAAAGAATATCACACTAGGAAAACCCTACTTGCACAACTTAAGGCCAATGGTACCATCACCATAGCATCAAAAAAAGGTAAACATATCATGGAATCTAAGCATAACACCATGGTAGGTACTCAAAGCATATTTACTACCCCTATAAATATAGAGGAATCATAAATATTAATCAATTCCTAACTAGTACACTTCATTATTGATAATGGAAGTGAAAAGAATTTGATTTCTATTGAAGTGGTTCATAGATTAAAAATATCAGTGACAACTCACCCATAACCCTACTCCATTGGATGGTTCAATGTAGGATCTAAGAAATGATTCACTTAGTAGTGTCATATGGAGTATAACATCAATCCCTTTCAAGATACAATCCTTTGTGATTTTGCTTCATTATAGGTATGTGATATTCTTCTAGGTAAACCATATATTTATCATTGACATGAAGTATATGAAGCAAATCCTATAAATATTTTCAAAAATGTTGGTAATCTAAGATAATGCATACCATAAGTAGTTCAAAAGCTATTGCTCATTAGCACCAAGTAGTGTAAGAAGCTAGTCACATCTAGTAATAATTTTTTGATTTTGATGGTAATATTTAAATGCAAGAAAGTCTTTGTAGCACTTACAGTTACCCCAATTCCTCTAGCATCAATGTAGACAACAACATTGCAACTCAAGTTGGAATAATACAAGGACGTGTTCCATATACCAAAATAAGTGCCTACACACTGTACGATAAAGGACACTATTGATATAATCCTTGGACTACCTCTTCCTAATGCTTCTTTATAACATAAATAATTTTTGGAGAATGAATAAATCAAGAAATAGATCCATAAACTCATGGAAAAATGACATATCATGCCCATTTCATCACCTTACGATAACCAAATTATGCTTATTCCAAATAAGGATGGTATTTGGAAGCCATACATCGATTATCAAGCACTCAAAGAGATCATAGGGAAAAACTACTATTCTCTTCCAAGGATTGAGGATCTTTTGTAATAGCTCCACCATTTAAAATAATTCACTAAAATTGATCTCAAGTGTTGATATAATTAGATTCTTGTTGATCCTATAGAGGTATGGAAGATAACCTTAAAATACAAAAAACATTTGTTCAAAAGGTTATTCATGCCCTTTAGCTTAACCAATGCCCCAACCAAATTCATTTGGATGATGAATGATATTTTGAGGCCATTCACTACTTCATTTGTTGTAGTATACCTTGACAATATCCTAATCTTTAACAGAACATGGGATGAACATTTGCATCATATATACCAAGTGTTAGAAACTTTTGTAGAAACACAAGTTGTGTGAAAATAAGTAAAAATGTTCATTTACCATGCCAAAAATTTAATATTTAGGATAAATTTTGGATGTGCAAGGAGTACATGTGGACTATGCCAAGATTTAAGTCATCTAGTATTGGCCACAACCAAAAAATCTCATAGAGCTTCACAAAATTTTAGGATTTTCAAATTTCTACAAGATATTTGTACTTGTTTTATCTCATGTGAATTGTCCCCTAAATTGATTATCTAATGTGGCATTAAATCAAAGTTCAATTGGATTGCTGCACAATAGAAAACATTTAAGGAATTGAAATGCTAACTTTGATCAGTACTAATACTTGTTTTATTGACCTTCAACAACCATTTGAACTAGAAGTAAATGCCTCTAAATTTTCATTTAGATCATGCCTCATTTAACTTGGTCTCCTAATCACTTATCATGGTGAAAATTTCACCACAACGATAAGGAACTACCCAACACATGATCATGATCTTTATGATACTGTACATGAATGTAAGCATTATATCTTAGGCAAGGAGATTGTGATCCAACACATGATCATGATATTTAAACTATTGTACATGAATGTAAGCATTATATCTTAGGCAAGGAGATTGTGATCCACATAGATCATAAGTTGATTCAGTTTTTGTAGATAAAAAAATTATAGTAAGAGCAACATTATAAGTGGTCTTCGTATCTTCAACAATTCCATCTAAACATCAAACATAAGAAGGGAAGTGCCAATCTATTTATAAATTGCCTAAGCTTCCCTTCATTTCAATCTCTCATTTTTATACTTATGCATATGGACTTGAAGTCAGAACATGGTAAGAATTATATTCATCTGACATGTAATTTGCATATATCTATCATAATTTACTCTATTTTAATTTAGTGCCATATTTCTACTTGTAAGATGGAATTCTATATCATCTTGGAAACTTGTGCATTTCACATGAGGTAGATACACAAAATAATATGGGAGGCTCATTTTAGCAAGGTTGTGGGACATTTTTGGATTAAAAACATTTATAATTTTGTAAAAGTATTTATACTAGATACATCTCAGGTCTGATGTCTCTAAATACATCAAGTCATGTATCACATGTACCATATAATATCTGATCAACAAGAAGTAAGGATTATACACACATTTGTTGGTTCCAATGAGATTGTGGGAATCTATTTCCATAGACTTTATCTCAAGATACTCTATTACCAAGCATAGTAATTATTGTGTTTATGTAGTAATTGATGGATTCTCAAAGATGGACATTCTCATACTTTGTAGAAAGCTATATTAACTCTAGAAATAACTTAATTATATTTTTAGCATATCTAGATCCACTTTGGAATCCCAAAAACTATCTATTCTGATAGGGACACTACAATTTTGAGTTATTTATGGAAACTACTTTAGTCTATTTTAGACATAAAGTTAAACAAGTCCACTACTTTCCATCCCCAAACTGATGGACAAATGGAAGTGGTCAATAGTATGATAGTACATTTTATAAGAGTGTACAATTTGAATAAGCAATGAACTTGGGATGAAAGTCTTCCTTTCATTCAACATAGCTACAACAGAGCTTTGCACAACTCTAATTCACACAACCCTTTTTAGGTTTGTTTAGTTTTTTAACCTTTAGCACCCATCGATGTAGCTTATCTTATTATACCATCAATAACAATAACAACTCATTTAGCTCAAAATGAAGCTAATAAGGTCGTTCAATTATTAAAAACTTTCAACATATTCAAAAATAGGTGTAAACCATTATATAATAGGTAAATGTAAAGTACAATTAACATCATGACAAGCATCAAACACCCCACACATTTTAGGTTGGTAATTGATTATGGATACACCTACAAAAGGAAAGAGTGACAAGACCTTAACACAAGATTTTTCCACTTTCATATGTTCCCTACACCATCACCAAACAAGTAAGAGATGACACTTTTAATCTCAATCTTCAAACTTATCTTGGGTTGCATCCAGTCTTCAATGCATAACTCTTTAGCATTATATAATCTAGATACTACAAATGCTCTTTATTAAATAGATATCAATCCATATTACAATGTTCCAATATAATCAGATCAAGTCATTGACACTATAGTCAAACAAACACATCAATAAGATATCCCTCTCTTATAGAATGTCAAAGCGATTCAAGTGCCCTCCCAAATAAAATGGTTCATAGAGATTCATGTTTCCAATCTATTTTCACATCTTCTACCATAATTATATATAATGGGGATCATTATTCTTCAAGGAGGGCAATTGATCTAGGAGAATCTGGGTCACTAATTCATATCACATAACACTAAAGTTGCATGTCTATTCTTGTGCTTACATCAATAGGTTTCATGTGTATGTGCCAAGTGATTCCATGCAAATCCATGTGTTACTACACAAACTCTATAGTATCAATACTATAGATAACAAATCATCATTAATGATATTTAGTGATGTCACCATACTTGTCAGTTATGAAGCACTTGTTACCAACTATTATAATAGTTCAGTTGATGCTTCTTATTCTCGCATTGTATAATAATGTAAACTTCCACTCTTTATTGGATAGTGAATATAGTGACCCAAAACATAAAATAATAAAGTTATGAAGTCTTTGACATAAACATCTAATCTCTCATATTGTAAATAACTTAGCATAATAAAAACTTGCTATTATAGTTCTAAATATGTTGTCACTTTATTCTTTCTTTCTTGTTCCTTACTGTATTGCATTTTATATTCTCTACCACTCCATATAACTTATTTAATTTGCATTAATTAAGTTTTCCATCAGGTCTCCTCCTAGGTCTTAAATCAATACATGGCCAATAGTTCCTAATATATTTCATGTAGCTTCAAGTTTTACTGATTAGACCCAACCTCCCAACAAGTGAGAAGTGACACCAACATTTAGATTTTGATATATTCATAAGAGTTTGCATCCTCATGTTATTGTGTACTTTTCTTGGGATGTATACCAATGAGGCTTAGCTTATAGTCATTTTGGACTAGGCATGAGGGCCAGTACTACCCAATTAGAGTTGTAATGAAAGTATTTAATATGAGATGAATTTATATGCAATTTTTTATTCTAAACTATTTTTTCAATAATTAGAGCTCATAATTTGTCATAATCCCTTGTTAAGATATTTTAATTGTTACAATATTTTTTTAAAACAATCTTTAAATCTTTTTTTTATGAAATATAATGCTTTGCCTTGAATATTTGTTGACTTCCATTTGTGTCTAAGGTTTTTTAATTTATAGTTATTATTGATTATACAAATAAGTTTGTTGATATCAATTCTACAAGTATGTTTTGTTAACATTGTAAAAGAGATAATTGATTTCAAATATAAGCTTATTATAATTGCAAACAACTCATCTCTACATAGATCAAAATAGATGTTATGCCATGCTTTCAAATATTAGAATGCATCATCTCATTACTAAATACTTAAATTACGTAAATTGATATTATGATAATTATCATAACTAACAACTAGAGAATATTTATATATATGCATATTTATATAAAATATAAGATTTAGAATACCAAATGTTTATCATTCATGGTTCAATAGAACCGACTCAGTCTCAAAATGAGTCATAGTAGTAATAGGATTGTGTCCTTTACAAAGCATTATAATTAAGATGATATTAATATATCTAAAGGTTCCCCATCAGTGTGTGAATGATGTACCTAGTTTTTTATCTGTTGAACTTACATTTCATGATGGCCTACTTAATTATAGTGTACATCCCCCATTGCATGCCCATTAGGAATTATTTCCATTAGCTGCATTTTTTGGAACTTTTTCAGCACCTCTATTTCTTTTGCTTTTAAATCGTCAATTTTTGTACTTGAGCATTTCACTTGAAAATCATATATATCAATATCAATGGTTAAATACTCTAAATTTTTCAACCTCTATGTTATCACTAATTCCCTTTCTTGGCTTTGTTGTTCCAACTCTGCTATCTTTTTGTTCTCTTCTATAATAGATCTTTCCAATCCATCTATCTTTTGGTCTTTTCCTCTAAGTAGTTCATCCCTACATGCCATTGAGTCATTAATATTCAATTACATGTCTAAAAATGTTTTTTCTAATAAATAATAAATTTTTCACACACCTTCCTATATATAGTATCATTAGCCATAAAAGTTAAAATTTCCTCCAATTCAGTTTTTTTTTTGTTGCTTAGCCTGTGTATTATCCAATATGGATTCTAGCATTTTGACACGAATATCCTTTTCTTCTATATAATTATTGAGAGAAAAATTTACTTTTCCATAAAATTTTACTTGTGATTGTAATTTGGTATTTTTATTTTCTTATTCAATCATTTTTTCTTACATGTTTCCTATCATAGTGTATTTTTCTTCTAGACTTTTTCGAAGAGACAAGTTTTCCTAGTATTCTAACTCCTTATTTACCCTAATACCACTCAATATGTTCATTGTTACTTCAAGATATTGACTTAACCATTCCATAACTTTTATTTTTTCATGATCTATTAAAATATTCATGACATAGGGGTGTATTATCTCCTCACAACCACCATTTTTCCATTCCCTCATAATTATTTGTATGTCCTAGGCAAAGTATTTTGCATAATTTACTTTATACTTATTATTTTTAATAATATATAGTACTATAATAACATTTTTATAAAATACATTATAATATTTGTTTTAAAAAGCATATCTTCTTACCATATTAGTAGTCTCATGCCATGGATAGTGTAACTTTCCACTAAAATAGTCTTGAACTGGTGTTATTTTTGTTGCTTCCTCCTTGGTATCAAACACCTCTTAAACTATCTAAGTGAATTGATATTTCATATCCCTCTTAAAATTTATGTATAGATTGTCCTGGTCATTGGGTAATTTCATAGGTTCAATAATGTTGTTTATAGATACTATAATTGTGACTTCTTCCACCTCTATCTTTCCATCTACAAAGTCTTCTTTTCTAATGGGGATATAGTTTTATAAAAATTGGTACACCTCATTTTCATTGGCATCCATAACCATCATGAAAAAGTCATATAAACTAGCCATAATTAACACATCCTTTAGTTCTGTATAACTATGACTTAGTGCCTTGCCATCTTCTCCCTTTATGATTGTAGGTAACCTTATTTTCCTTTTCCCAATGCTTCTTTCATTCATTTTCTGCACTACTTGGGCTCTTTCATCCAAATTATTATTCTTCCCCTTCCCTCTTCCCATTGATTATATTATTTGCATAATAAATAATTGGTCTCATGGCATTATGTTAGATGTTTAACTTATAACTTGTTATTCACATTTACACTATCTTCATGTGAGAAGGTAGATTAATATGCAATTTACTTTAGACTATACCGTGCAAAGTATGTTTTATAATTTTGTATTCGATGTTTGGCTAATATTTAATCATGTATGATATCACTTAATTATGATAAAAACCCACTCAAATGTATCAGATAATAACATGTATCACCTATCAATGAATATATTATTCATCGATAGACGAATATATGTGTTGTCTAATACATTCTAGTGGAATCATATACTTATGTATTCACCTACCAGTGAATAATATATCTATTAGCTAGTAGGTGAATACATGTGATCTCATAATTCTATACTAGCCTGATCACATGTATTCATCTACCCACTAATAGTATAAATGTTCATTGGTAGGAGAATATATAAGTAATTTTAATACCTCTTGTGGGGTGTATAAGTCATAAATTATTAATACCGCTCATGTGGGTTTAATTCATAACTAATAATTAATTAAGGATATTTTTGTCATTTAAACATATGATAAAAACCCTTGAGCTTAGTATAACATCATTAATGTTAATGAATTAATAGTAAGGAAAGAAGGAACTATAGCCATTGTCATGATGTAGCTTTTATGCCTATTTTCCACACCCCCTATTTTTTAAAAAATCAATACTTTTATGCCATAGAGATGACCCAATCATGAAATCTAAAATTATGTCAGGGGCTTGGTCAATTAATATATTTTTAGATGCATATTTTTTTTATTATGAGATGATAATAATTGGTTGATGAATTCATGTTTATAGTTTTAAATGTTTTCAAAAAGCATGGTGTATTAATGAATAAAATATGCATATATGTTTGTAAATGTGATTAGATATCTTGATTTTTAGTCAAAGCAATTTTTGGGGTAGTAATTTAGTTGTATATTGGCAATATCTATATTGGATTTGTTTAAATATGCATTGTTATTATTTGGGTTTAATCATTTGGACAATCTGACATATGGAAGAATATGATACTTAGTTTAGAATAAATAGTGGGAATTCATGATGATTATCAATTAAATGATGGTATAATAAGTTGTAGATATAATACATTTCTTTGTGGAAGTTTCTTTTTAGATGTAAATATAATTGAATGTTATTTTTGAGTTACCATTCAATATATTTTCAAGAATATTAGCATACTGAGTTGATTTATGTTTTGACTGCCTTTTGTGAAAGTTTTAAAGAACTATTAGGGTCCAATCGTTTGATTTTAAACCCTATTTTAAAGTTACTTATGCTCTAAATTTTCCTAATCCTAAGCCTAAAGTGACTCTCCTTTTCTAATATCTACATTACTTTGGGATCTATATTTTGAAGTTCTAATGGGATGGTTTAAGACCCTTCAGGTCATGGTGTTATGACCTACGCTTTTGTGAAAGATAAGTATGTCATTTACCTTATCTAAGGTTGATGGTTTGATTGTAAGGCATATTAAATATTTTTGTTGGTAATGAACCGGTACCCATTGGTAATATGATCCATTGTGGTAAGGTAAGGTTGGCACACATTTAGTTCAATGTCATAGCCTTGAAGCTTTGAGATATGCCAACAATTTGGTAATATGGTGAGGTTAATGTGAAACAATCCATTCTTGAATGATGGAAGTTAGAAAATGAATTAGTATGAAGGATTAGTCATTTATAAGTATAGTGGTGCTGATACAAAACTTAACAAGGTTGATAAATGTGCTTTGGTAATGTGAGCCAATGGGATTTGGACATGTCACAGAGTTGGTTACAGCAAAGAGGTGGTAGATATAAGTGTTGAGTTTATTGGTTTTTGTTTCATTTTTGAAAGCTTCTCATGGAAGTAGAACTCTAGTTTGTTAAGTTCTTGGAGTTACAGTGAAGGATTCATCAGAAATATTGAGCAAGAAGGTTTTAAAGTGCATCATCAGGTATGTTTCATGATATTAGAGCAAATTTGGAAATTATCTTTGGAGATTTTGAATAAATTTTGAATTAATATGAAGGAAACTAGTCCTTATTTGCATGAAAAAAATAAATTTAGTCTGCATGGATTTTTATAGAAGTTCTGAGTGAATTTTGATTGATTTCATGATGAAATATGGGCTATAATATGAGAAAGTTTTGTGAATCTATCTGCATGTAAATGATTTGAAAAGTTCTAATGATTTTTTAAAGTATATTTGAGAAATTGTTGCCTATGTAATTGAAAATGCTGTCAAATGTGCGTAAGTTGGTATGCATGATGGAAGGAGGTGAAATTTGCATGGTTAATGACTATTCTATGCATGATAATTTGAGATAAATAATGATTTTATAGACTTTGAATCTCTTTCATGCATAAATATAAATAATGAACTTCTGGTTTATGAGCTATTTTGGTTCTGTGAAGAATTAGAAGGTTTTTAGTTTGAAGCCTATTTTTTTGAGTACAATAAGTATGGACTATTCTTTCACAATATTAATAGTTTTTGAGTTATATTTCTTTCATGGATTTATTTTAAAGGTATTGAATAAGAAAAATTAGGTATATATTTATTTGAATATTTGAGTCTGCATTTTTTGTTGGGCCTTCACTCTTCCAAGCATATTTGAGATTCTATCAATTTTTAAAGCATCTGATTAGTGGTTTGATCAAATCTCAAAGTTATAAAACCTGTTTCATTTCTGTGTGTGAATACTTAGAATCTTAGGAATGTTACGATGTAGACATATTATAAGAGTGAGAAACATTAGACTATTTGATAAACTTTGGAAAGGTTCTTTGGTATTTTCTTTGAGTTGGTCAAAATTTAGAAGTTATTGATATATTATCTCAATATTTGAGTCTTTACTATTTGTTTGATATAAGGACTCTGCTAAGATTTTTGAAAAAGGGTATTCTAGAATGTTTGTGAGAATCTTGTTTTTAATGATTGGTTTTTTATTCATATGATACATGCAATTCATTTTTGTTTTAGAGAAAGAGTTTATATACTTGAAAATAATATCTATATCTTTGATATAAATAGTGTGATGGTCTGCATTGTACTTTGAAAATTTCATGTTCAATTGGTATATTTGAAGAATTATAGTGCTTGCATATTTTGAAAATTGAGAAGTACTAAATTTTTTAAGATTGCAAGAATTATTTATTATAGATTTGGTATATCGAGATTATCTCAAATGAGTCAACTATTTTAGTATTTTTGGTTCTAGCATAGACAATTTCTGGTTAAATAGTTTATAAATTGTGAAATGATTATGTATAATGAATTTCAATTATTACAGTCAACTATTTTGAAAATGATAGTTCAAGAAGATATTAAGAGTATATAGATGGATAATTTTGAGGTTTTCATCTACAAATTTTCAATTGAGAAGATAGATAAAATGAGGTTTTTGTTAGATTTATATCTCAACATTGAAATTTGTGGTTTTGTCTTGAGACTGAATATCGATATAATAATTCCCTGATGGATCAGTTGCTTATAAATGAGATTTTTTGATAGATAATTTGTTTACATTTGTAGTTTCATTGAGATATTCTAAAATTAAATTATGAAACTATGATATTAATTGAGGACTCAGTTGATTTTTGATATAGTTAGATGATTTTCAATTCAGTTGAGTTCAGTTTGTTGAGAAATGATAGTATATGGATATTCAACCTTGTTTCTTTTTGAACATTTGTTGATTCTCAGTCTTAAAATTGTTATATTTTAGACTGTTCATAATGTTTGAGTGGGACCATCCTGAGTCAGCTAGAAGCGATAATGATAGGGGTTGGAGAAATAATTTTGGTAGTGATGTAAATCAACCTAATCCTAATAGGAACTTTCCTAGAGGTAGATTTCGTGTAAGACATTTTGGTCCTAGGTTCAATAGGGGAACTAAGATGTCTATACATTTTGATGCCTAGGATCCTAAATTCTAGAATGTGCTTAATATCTTACCCTTTAATCCAGTTAATAGAGGCCATAGAGGAAATATAGGTTTTTATGGTCATAGGTTTAGAGCAAGATCCCACTCATAGAGCAGTTATTCTCGTCACTTAGAGAATAACCCACAACATCTTCCCATTCAGTGTCTTAAAAGAGTGCAACCAGCTATTAAACCTAATCCTACTAATCAGGCCACATAATTTGAAATTGAGACAGTTCATACTAGTTTTTTTTGTTAATCTAGCCATTCCTTCAGATGAACCTTCACTTTCCCACTAACAGCCTATTTTGAAAGGTAAAAATTTAGGTTTGACTACTTCACATAGTGAACCTATCTTGGAGTCTAAAAGGTTAAATTAGGGAATACATGGATATGTTGATACGAGAAAGACAATGGATTTTATACTTCCAACTACACATAAGAAACTGTAAAAAAGAGAGTTGAAATTCAGTCAGAGCCTGATACACCTATGGAATTTAGAATGCTAAAAAGGATCAAATTGGAAGTTGATGATAACACAAGTGACTCTAGGATAAAGTTGGTCTATTTTCTTGCTACAAAGATGGAATATAATATGTATCTTAATGCACAAGATAAGCCTATGATTGAAGTACTTTCAGACTCAGATGATTATTGGATGTCCACTAGATAAACTTTGTTTGTAGTTAAACTATTGCATGGTAGAATTTTTATTTTTAGTTTGATACTTAACTTCAAACTTTTGATAGTTTTTTATGATAATATTTTGGAGATGCAACAGATTTAATTTTGATGAATATATATGCTTAAGTTATTTTTGACATGTATTATAGTTTAATATAAATAAAATTTATTAATCTTTGACGTATCTATTTTATAGTTAAAATATGTATTCTATTATATTATTAATTGATGAGGGTCCCCACTCGTTAAGATTAGTACCCTCGATCTATATTTTAAATAACTTGATCAATTAAGACTTTTAAGTCTTCATTAAACCTGTCCTTAACCAATATTTATTTATAATTAATTGACTTCTTAAAAGTCAATTAGTTAGCATAAACTAATAACTAACTAACATTAGTTATAACTTATTTGAAACTAAGTTTGAAGTTATTAAAGGAGATCAAGGACTCATTTGAAGATAAAAGAACAACATGTATTGAGGACTTACACATTTTTGTGAAGTCAATCATTCATCTCTCTTTTTTCTATGCAACTTCTCTGAGATAGTACAACTCTTGTAGATAGACCCAATGGTACTTTATTTGATGGTTGAGTAATTGCTTTTATTATATCCAGCTTTTATTATCATTTAATACTGATTATCTAAAGTTTTCTAAGAGTAACATCTTTTGATGATTGTTATTTACAACCCTATGCATAGATTCTAAGTATTCAACTTAAAAAATGATGAACACTTCGTTATTTTATGATACTTCATTGATCTATTTTCATTATAAAGCTGTCACTCAAGTTATTGTAAAGGGAGAATGTTGGTTTTCTCAATAAAGTTACCTTTTTTCTGCTAAGATGACTCTCCTTTGAGACTTACACAATTTATTGTAATCTATTTTGACTCTATCTTTAATATAATTTTATCTTATAAGTTTTCTTTAATCTAGTTTTATTTTTGTTTCTTAGTTTCTCTTCTAGATTGTTTTTAGTTTAATTTCTATTTTAGAGTTTATTAATTCATTAGCTTAGTTCTTTTTATTTCTTTTGATTAGATAACATTAGACCTTCTTTTTCATTAGTCCTTTCTTTTAATTCTATTTTAGAGTTTAAGTTCTTTTAGCATTTAATATTAATCTTAATTAGTTTCTAAATTTGTTTAATTTTCCAATTAATAGTCTTTTATGTTTAATTTAGACTTGTCATTTGATAGTTTTTTCATAGTTTATTAGATTAGTTTTTGTTTTTGTTTAGCCTTAGATTTTTTTTATCATTTTTTTAGTCCTTATATTTTATCTTATTTTAAGTTTATCTTTTGATTATACTAGGTTGCTTTAGTTTAGATTTAGTTGCTTTAAAGTGGTTTGTTGTCCTTTTCTTAGTTTAGTTGTTTGCTTGTCTTTAATTAGTTAGTTTATTGTTTGTTGTCTCTCTCTTGTTTACGTAATTGAATATTTTATCTTTTATCTTTTCTTAAACCAGTCTCTTCAATTTTTGGTTAACTTAGAGAATATTCAACAAGAAGCAAGATATTATCTGGATATATAAATATTTATTGAATTGGATTTATATTCTTCAAGGGATTATCTAATTCATAGGTTTTTCTCTGTTAGATAGAATAGATTACATATTCTTATCTTGATTGATTCATGATTTGATAAAGTAGATTTCTGATTGTTATAATGGAATATGTTACATTTGATAACTTATTGATTATTTTTTAGAACTTATTAAAAAACCCCTCACATCTTTAGGATCGTAATTGAACCTCAAAAACCCCATGATTAGATTGGTATGATTCCACCTTGACCTTCATGATAGGTGAAAGGGTTGATTCATTAATGCTACAATTTACATCATCAATAGTATCCATTTTCACAAAGCCATTATAGTCATAGATTGAATCACATTGAAACAATGCCACTAAAAGGGTCTAATGATGACTCTAAGTAACACAATAAGTAAGGAAAGTTAGTCATAGCTAATGAATACAATATTAAATATCTGCTAGACATGAAAATTATCATCAATACCCATCAAGAGTCTAATAAGTCACCAATATCATGTAAATGGTAGGATTGTTATATGTTTTATAGTTATGATTTAGGTTACAAAGACTAGATGAAATATTATGTACTCTCAACTTTGACTACTATTGGAGTTGCCCATTTGATAAACATGTCATCTGCATCCTTGATGATGACCAACTGAAGTTGATGGTGGCTAATTATTTGATGGATCATCTCATAGTAAAATATGAAGGTATTACCTTAGAACTTACCCCTTAATTGTTTAATAAGGTATTTGGTTTATCCAATAATGGAAATGACATTATGGAGGTCCATGTGACTCCCACTACTAGGGATAATTTTAGGTTAAAACTTTTGTGGGTTTTCCTAATGAATCGATAAAGATAAAGGATATAGTATTTATTATTTATAAAGTAACATGGTAGAATCAATTTCTTAACTTACACTTTCAAGATTATTTATGATTGAAAGGAATACAAAAAAATTCCATGTGGATGCTTGTGTATGTTACCAAAATTATGAAAATGGAAAAGTTAAAGTGGAATAATATGTTTATAAATGATTCATTCAAAAATTACATAAAATTTACCACTAGAGGCATGGGATTTTTACTTGTTCTCTTTAAGCAATGGTCTTAAACTATGTACTTCAATATGATTTTATGTAGAGATAAAACCCTACAACATCTTAATTGTTCATGTTAAAAGAGAATGCTGGTATGCTTACAAATGAATAGTCTAAGAGAAATTTTGATGAAAGGAGTTTGAAAAGAGTAGATAATACTATTAAGAAATTTCACCTTTAGTTGAACCATTGATACAACATAGAAAATATATTTGTTTTAAAATGAATAGAAATTTAGTTTTGGAAGATGTTTCTTCAAGTAATGAAGATGAGGATGTTGAAAATGAGAAATAATAAAATTAATGTTGTCCCTTTGATGATGAATTAGATGTAGAGTTTCCCACATATTTGGTAGGTTCCTTGGGAGAAGCAAATGATGCAACTATAAGTGGTGATGAAAATGCTTGTCAATACTTTTTAGATGATTTAGATGGCTTTTCATTTTTTTATTTTCCAAAGAATGTCAAGTTCCTACCTAAACAATACACATAAATTAGAGACATGATTATTTATGAAAAAGAGTGCCACCTATATTGAATGAATCTAAATAGAAGTGATGCATGATTGATTTTAGGATTAATGAATGGTATGATTTGGAAGAACTAAACCCTCTTGTGATTGAAAATAAAACATTCATTAAATTTGAGAATTCAAATGTAAATATTTATGTTGTCTATAGCCCAAATATGTTGGAAAATTATGCAAATTAAATAGTGAACAATACTCTAAGGTTGAAATGTTTTAAATTCATGATACGAACATTGATCATGTGAAAGGAAAAAAATACTTTGTTAGTTGATTTTATCCACCTTGTTTGTGATGGGAATTTTGAAATATTTAAATCTCTAAAGGATAAATGTGAGGGGTCTAGTGTATACCAAATATTGTTTACTATTACTACTTTATGATGGAGTGATCACATCACACCCATAGGAAAAAAGTTGAATGACTCAATCACATCTATCCAACATTTGTAAATGGAAGCCATGGCGTATAATAATTATTTTTTTGTTATTGTTGATAACCTAAACTATTGAGAAAGAGAAACAAGAGGTGAATAAAATAAATGAACATTTGAAGATAGATAATATTGATTTGAGAAAAAATAAAATAAAATAAGGTTTCATATCAGTCTAATTTGATAGAAAAAAATGTTACCAATATGACATACTAAAAGAGTTTGAATACAAAGTTGTTAAATTTAATTGAAAAGTTCACAAACACACTAGAATTGCATGAAAAAACCATAAAAAAATAGAGAAGGAAGTTTTACAGTTGAGGGAAAACCATAATGTTAATGCTAGTATATTTGATCTTGCACCAATTAATGCACTTATGGATGATTTAATAAACTTTTAGCATTCAAATGTGGAAATTATAGGTACTATTATATTTTCCATCCCATATCATTCACAATGTTATCTTGATGTCGGTTCAAACCCCAAACATTGTGACACATCTGGATCAAAACTAGTAAGATCAATACAATCCACAATGGAAATTGGTTAAAAAGAGCATAGGGAAATGGGAGTTTAGAAGGGAACATAGCAGTAGGATGTGGTGAAAATTAATGAGGAGACATGCCAAGATACACTTGATGTTTTAAACTTATGATGTTACTTTTTTATGTTATATTTCATTTGATGAGAGTGATACTTACTTGTTGACTTCTAATGTACCTCGCTAGGGCTTATGTGATGTACCTGGAAAGGTTTTATGTTAGGTTTCATTTGATGACAGTACTACCTAATTTTTAACTTTTGATTTACCTAGATAGGTTTTATGTTATGACTCATTTTATGAAATTGATACTTAGCTATTAACTTCTGATGTATGTGGTCGTAGTTTATATGATGTAACTAGCTATAGTTTAAGTTTTATTTAATTTGATGAAAGTGCTACTTAATTTTTAACTTGTGATGTACCTAGCTAGGGTTTATGTGATGTACCTATCTATGGTTTATCCTATGTTTTATTTTATAAAAATGTTAATTCTTAATTTCATATTTTTACTTGCTAGTTGTTAAAGGATTACTCTTGCTTATATTTTTACATGATACTTGATTATTCTATGATGTTCCTTTTTTAATAGTATTGTATTCTAAGATGTTGCTTCTTAAAGGCATTACATGTTCTATCATTTATTAATGCATTTATATATTATGGTTGTTGTTAAGTATGGAATTGAGTGATGTATAAGTTACTTAATTCTTATTACTCATATTAAGTCATGATTTATCCTAAAATAAAGAATTGAATAATACATTTCAGCCCTATATTGTATTCATTAACTTGAACATTCATTTTTGCATCCAAATGTATTTGTTAACATGAAATGTGATTTTTTGCCTGAAAATGTATGTCTCAAAGTGTTACTTACATGTTGAATTATTATGTATCTATCTAGGGTTTATGTTATGTTTCATTTGATGAAAGTGCTACTTGTTTGTTAACTTCTAATGTACCTAGCCAATGTTTATGTGTTGTACCTGGCTATGGTTCATGCTATGTTTCATTTGATGAAAGTGCTACTTCTTAGTTTTTAATTTTTAATTGTTAGTTGTTAAAGGATTACTTTTTCTCATATTTTTACATGATACCTGATTATTTTATGATTTCCCCCTTTTAATAGTATTGTATTCTATGATTTTACTTCTTAAAGTCACTACATGTTTTGTAGATTATTAATGCATTGTATTTGTATATTATACTTGTTAAATATGTTATTTAGTGATGCATAAGTTCCTTAATTAATTATTCTTACTCATTTTGAGCCCTGATTTATCCTAAAATAAAGAGTCACATAATATATTTCAACTCCATATTGTAGTCATTAACTTGAGCCATTTATTTTTGCATCCAAATTTATTTGTTAACATAAATTGTGAATTTTTAATTATAAATGTATGTCTCATACAAACATACTTATAAATATTAATCAATTATAAATCATTATACAACATATAATGATTTTATGTCATCATTCATCATACATTGATTCATACCTAGCCTTGGATGCATCTTTTGTTTTTGTTGTTTTTCTTTTGTTAGTATGCAAAGACTCGTTTATTTGATATGCCTTCCTTGCCATGCTCTTTTAAACATTTACTTTTTTGATTCCAATCATTTATGTTGGGTTGTTATTTGCCTCAGTCGCATCCCCTATTTTAGTATCAATGGTATAGATAATAACTATGACTCTCTTAGTGTATTTTATTTTAAAAATCTCCCTCATTTAATTTTCTAAAGATAATAACTATGTGGTTAATTAAATGGATATTTAAAATAAATAATAATAAAACTATTTAAAATTTTATTTAAAATTAAAAAACATCATTACTAGCTTACAGATCAATTGAAAGTTTTGGTGAATGATGTTCCTTAGCCTCCTTGATTCTCTGCTTCTTTCCAAAACAATGTGCTTCAAGAGGGCCTATTAAAAAAAAACATTATGGGCATTTTTCTTGTAAGATAGTTAATTTTTATGGTACATTGAATACTTCCTTACCCTATTTTTCCCATGACTAAAAGACTTGTTTCATTACTTTAGCTTCAATACCAAGGAAACATGATGCCAAATTCATTGTCCTGTTCATTGTATTTTTTCCTGGGGTCTTCTCATATTCAACCCCAAGTTGGTTTTTAATGTTTGAAGGAAATAATTTTATTTTCACCAACTTTTGAAATATACCTTTTGATCTAATGACCAACTTAAATAATTATACCCCATCTCATTAACTTAACAAATTTTATCATGCTCGAACATATTTATATACTCAATAGGAGTGAATCTTACTCTACCAAATTTGGTATTTAAATTTTGCATCTCCCTATGTTTACACTCCATAACCTTATTCCTTAACCAACCCAATGTAAAGGGAGGAATGGCATTCATCATTTGTAAGGCATGGTCTCATTCAACATGCATATAAGGGACCATCTCCTCTCTTAGACACAAATAACACAACCAAATCCATTCATTGGCTAGGTTTCTAATCATACGAATGAATTCTCAAATTCAATTCATTATGGTCTACAAAAAATAAGTCATTATAAATCCAAAAACTAGTAGTTTGCATACTTTTCCTCATATTCATTTACTTTGGTATCATATTTTGTAGATGGTTTTAGTTTTAACATGTGTAAATATCCATAACACTGCCACATTCTCATAAGATTTATGTACTTATATTCATCCAAAAGACCTTTGATTGCCTAGTTAAAATCAATAGGAAATGAGTTCCAAATGAAGTTAATGATTGACATAAAAACAACATTCCTAATAAAATTATTATAATTTTTTTAAGAAGCACAATCACTGAGAGCAGGGGTGAATCAATGTACCAAAATATTTCTTTCGATTATATCCAATAATTCATGAACTATCAAAGCAACATTGAAATCTATCGATACATAAAGAATCATTCATGTGGGCATAAAAAAAGAAAACACACATATGAATGGGAAAAACTCAAGGGGAATAAAAACCACTATGATATATGAAAAATGGACTACAATCATATAAAAAATATAAAATTTTGTAGATAACCAACCCCAATGAAGTCAAGCACCCACTTGACAAGGCTTTAACAAGCACCTACTTGCAAAGAAGCACCAACTTCCTAAGTGACTCAGCACCAAATCATCCAACTCATAAATTTTGATCACCACACCTCTAATTTTATGTTATGGTTTCATTTCAATACCTATTTATACTCTTTCAAGAAATATTTTATTTACTTCTATTGCTTTCATTCAAATAGGCCTAAAATGCCTTGTATATATACTATTCACATGGTCACACACCACTTGGTTGGACACACACCTTAAAAATCTTAGGTAATCCATATAATATGTATTATAACACCTTATTAAAATTATTAAAACAAATTTTGGACTCCTTTTGGTCTATAACAACTCAATTAGGCCTTATTATTCTTTTAGGCCTCATAGAGACCTAATTACATTAGGTCTATTCTCTTAACACCAAAGCTTGATCTTCTTGGGCCTAGATGGCCTTATAAAATGATCAAAAACTATTCAATAACTTATATAATGACCTATATTGACCTTATCCATTCTTTGATATACTTTTATCCTTCACTCATACTAGAAAGCTCTTTTAGGACAAACTGTCCTATTAGGCCTGTGTACCTCAAAAGCCTATCTTGAAAAAATGAAGCTTAAACACCCTTAAGCTATTGAAATATGAAAAATTAAACATGTATATATATTTTACATGAAATTAGTGTCATAAAAAAATTATTTTAACACTTTCACTCATGAGATAAAGCCTCAATAACATCTCTGCAACTCACTCACTGAGAACTACCAATTTACCTCAAAAACTAGTCATGGTGACTTAGACCTCCAACACCTATGTAGACACTTGTAATGAATCTTTATGAATGTGAATGGTCCTATTAGATATATATACCATTATAAAATATAAATATCATATGTTCTAATGGAAAATATGGTTTTGTAGACTAATTTCTTAACCTTATATCACACAGTCTCATCTGAACCAGACAAATCATTTTGTAACTTTTTCACCATATTCACTAACCTCAAAAAATTATTCCAAGCATGAAAATTAATTAAATTTAATAAATAAACTCTTCATGCACTTTTTTTCATCAATATTACATGATCAAACCCTCAAATCCATCTTCTCATCTTTGCCTGGGTTTTGTACTATTTACACCATTAGGTGTCTGTGATTGGCTTACTTGGATGACCAATTTAGAACACTTGAAGGATGGAACCTATCTATAAACCATAATTGGAATGTATTATGATTATATAAATTCTTATTTAATCCATTTTATCTTCTTGACCAATACAAATTTTGAGAGCTATAACAATTTCTTGATAAATAAGCATGTATCTATGCATTTTCTCTCTCATCTGACTAACCACCACCACCTAAAGGTACATGGGAGAGTTGATTACATGATACAATATATTTTATAGTAATTTTAATACATTATGATATGATTTGAATAATATCTTTCACATTGAGACCTTATTAGGGTTTGAGGGAGGTTTAACATAGGTTTTGATGTTAATGATTACTCATAAAGGACTACCCCTTGAATCCAAAACAAATTCCTTAAGATATTATCTAGGCCCTTACCCATATATTATTACTATCTTAGGTTCCCATGTATAGGTTACACATTCTAATGAACATCTAAAAGTGATTTTTGGGTATTTAAACCTCATTATTTGAACTTGAGAAGGCCTAAACACTGATTAATACAATTTCCTTCAAATCATGACCTCAAAATTTGTGAACATGCATAAAAAATATCATATTACCTATATACATTCTCATATATTCTTAATTTATTTAAAATTTGATCTTCATGCCTCATTAGGCCAGGCAAGGTCTAAGAGAGGTTTAGGTGTAGGCTTAGTCTGAAGGTCCTACCCCTATAGGCTCACCCTAAAACTCTCATGAATGATTAAATACCTCACATACATGCTCAAACAATGAAAAATAAGCTTCACATGACTATTCTCATTTATTTTCATGAACACACCTCTTCATGTCATGACTAAGCTCATGATTAGGCTTCCTATTTATCATCAATGACCTGTACCTTCATTCAACCATAATACATTAGTTTCCTTCAAATTATCTCTCTTGCCTTCAAATTATCTTTCATGACAACATCTTTCAATGACAACACTCTCTAAATGCACCTTGTCACATCACACACTGCCAACTAGACTTAGTCACCTTTAACATCAATGAAAATACTCAATTTTTTTTACAAACCTTTAAAATGATTTCATGTTGAATGAGAATTTTGTTAGAAATTGAACCATATGATTAAACATAATTAAGATCTTTGTATTCTTGACCTTTATAATGGTATGATCACCCCAAGCTACATGAAATCCCCATTTTTTATATTTCATCTCAAATCATAATAAATTTATCTTTCTCATGCTTCTTTGATGGATGTTTTTTGTTTCAATCTTGTGTTATCTTTTGAACTTCATGAAAAATATTCAAAACACTTTAAATCTATCATGGAAAGCACAATAATCAAGGTTGTCCATCATCCAAGAGTAAGTTATAAATGATAGTTTCTAGCAAACAATTCAATGCCAGGCTTAAACATATATATTTATTATATGTAAAATCTAATGAATAGTGTGATATGTAAGGTAAATTTTCATCATTGATCCTATTAATATTATATTTATTTATAACTATTAATTTTTAGCCACCTAATGATGGGTTGATATCTATAATACATTGGTCAAACCAATATACCCATCATTTGATTAGATCCAACTCAGGGTTCAGTTCCTACTAATAATGTAATGTATTGTGAAGAAAATAATGAAAACACTTACTAAGCTAAAAAATATTCAAGAACTTTCCTAGATCAATTTTGGTGTCATTGAGTACAACTTGGAAATTATTGTTAGTGTAGGTTTTTTATTCCATTTTATAATTTTTTATACACATGTATCTAACTTGATTCGCCTTAATATTGAGGTCACTTATATGTAATAATGATTTTATTAAGTTGGAAATGCACATGTTTAGTTTGCAGTCAAATTGGTTATGTGGATTCACTTGACATTTACCAACCAATGTTGAAATATTGCACATGGTACTCACTATTCATTGGGTAACAATAATGTTTTCACATTTCTAAATGTAGGTGGTATTATTCCTATCCCATACCTATTTATGTACATCTCCTCAAATCTATTTTCATTGATTCTATTTACAAGTTGTTATATTTCTCATATTTGGTTCATATTTTGCTACAAGATTTTCTCTTTTTGAATGTTAAGAGTCTAGTGTTTTCAAATCTCATTAGTTCTAAATCATGGTCCATTTTAACAAATAATGGTTCATTATAACATGGTATCAAATTGGTTTATCTTAAAAAAACACATTTTTTTGTTTTAATGCATTTTTTAATCTTGAGTAATTGAGTTTGCTTGTTATAGACCCTTTATTTTTTGAGTATGCTCTTTTCTTGTCCTTGGATGATTAAGAGCATTAGATGTGGGGCATGATATTTGTATAAGTAAATTTCAAGTATTATAGCCTACTTTATAAGTTTTAAAGGCCTCAAAACCTTAGGATCACCTGTTAATGTTTTGAAAATAGAGTTTATAAAAACTTGTTTTTTGTAGGTTTCTGGTCTACATGGGTACTATTCATTGTACAATTTTGGAGGACTGGAGATTTTTTGCAAAAGGTTATATTTATGGATTTTTTTATATTTTTTCAAAAATTTACTAAGTTTATTTCATTTTATGGTTACAAATACCAATTTTAATATTTTTACATATCTACACGACCTTCATTTGTGTGCATAAATATACTATGTTTCTACATTGTGGACCATCTGAGGGTTTTTGTACTCTATTTTGACGACCTTTGATAGCCACTCTAATGTTATGTGTATTACAAGATGGTGGGTAATACATTTTATTTTATGATTTATGACCTTTGTTTATCATATTTTTATTATGTGTATTAACCGGTGGTGAATATCATGTCATATTGCATAGATTGACTATCTTAACCTCTTGTACATGCATGCAAGGTTTTACTTTCATATCTACATGGTTTACTATACTGATCTATACCTCATGTACATTTTATGCATCATCTATCTATGAGGTTTGCTTGTAACCATTTAAACTATGTACACTAATCCTATACTAATGTTGTTATCTATTTCTACTCTTGCACAAGTTACATGTTGCAGATGGTGCAAACCTACAAATAACCTATAATAGAAATGCACACATTTGTGAATAGTAACATAAAGTTCTATATCCATTTACATATAGTATGCACTAAATAATATGTCATCAAGGTCAAGCCATGCATATTTAAGTCAAGGAAACCATAGTTAACTCTGTATAAGCCGTAGAAAAGATTCACTCACTTGTAACATCATCTTTGACATGGTTGGGATAAAAACCAATGGGAGATATCACCAAAATTATTTATGTTTAGCCCTTATCCACATGGTATTTTAATCCATGGTCATAACCAACCTAAAAGGGATAAATAGGTTTGGTAGGCTTTATTATGCAAAAAAAATTATGCAAACAAAAAAAATGCAAAATTATCAAACCCTAAATTTATTTTGTGCATGAATTAAGAAAATGATGATTGAAATAATGTGTAAAGCACACCATTTTTTATAGGTAGTTTATTTTGATGTGCCATTTTTTGAAAGTGTGTATTTATTTGATCTCTTTGGATGGTATGATGTACTCTCATACCTTGTGAAATTGTGTATGCACTAAATTTAAAGTGTTGATTATATACACATTAAAAAGTGCCAATTGTATATGCACTAAAATATAAAGTATCAGGCCTCTATAATCTAAAGGGGTTATTGTTAATAGTTTTAGTGGGATTTTATTTGTGCCTTGATTTCTCTTTTTCACTTCCATTTATATAAATATATTTATTTCATTGCATTATGGATTATAATTTGGTTCCACTTCTCACTCTATATAATTGTCACGAGTCAAAAACAAAAGTAATTTTTTTTTTGAAGAGTAAAGGTTTACACATAATAACTATGGGTATTGAAATGAAACCAACTCTAGATGTAAAAAATATTAAGTGGTTTAACCAATGTAATGAGGCCTATGGTCTATTATGTTTGTTTGTATCTACTAACTTACTCTTTCACATTGAAGCTGTAAAATCACCAAATGAGGTCTAGACCATTCTGTAAGAATTGTTTAGGAAGCAAGATGTAATGATGGATCATGAGCTATAAAATGAGCTCATTAATTTGAGTCCAATAAAATTTGACACAATAAAATATTTCTTCACCAAAATTAAGTTATTTAGGTTACAATTTAAATTATGTAATATAGATAAAAAGAATGAAGAATTGATCCTTTCAATTCTTGCCAAATTAGGTCCTAAATATTTTATTTTTGTCTCTACCTTCCATGCTAATAAGAGATCCATAGGAACTACATATACCATGTCATCCTTAGATGATTTTACCAAAGACTTGATTCAGGATTAAGACAAGCTTATTCAGATGGGTACATTGAGGTCCTTTAGTTCTCATGCCCTAATTGTTAGTCATGAAAAACAAAAGGCTTCAAGTAGTATGGATAAGAAACAAAATAAGGACTATGAACAAAAAAAGGGTCATAAAAAATATGCTACATCTAAAGCAACAACTAATATAAATAATATAAGTATCCTTGATTCATCACATAAATTTCTTCAACTCTAGAGACTTTTAAGGGAAAATATAGTGGTAAAGGGAAAGGTAAGAGTAAGGTCCTTGTTGCAACTACATCTCAACCTTCAACATGGGTAATTGATTATGGTGATTTGCATCACATGGATTCATCATTAGAATTTTTATCATCCTTAGAGCCATGTTCTATGCCTTCTATTTTTATAGGTGATTATAAATTTGTAGAATTTGTGGGAGCGGGTCCATTAAAGTGAGCGATGAAACATTTTAGGATGTTATTTGTGTTCTCTCACTATTAACTAATTTACTATCTATTTATCAAATCATCCAAATTATATTAGGTAAGAGAGTTGACTTTACCCTAGATTATTTGGTCATTAGGGAGTTGTATATTAATTATTTAATAAGAGTCAGGAAAATAAATCACCAATCATGGTTGTACACTTTATCACATTTTTCTCCTGGTCACCTTTATACTATATTACTCACTCAAATGGGTTGAGTAAGCTATGAAATGAGTGATATAACCATCTTAACTATCACCATTTGGATCAACTCATTCAACATGATATGGTTGTGTGATTGCCTCATGTCTGAGTATATGATGGTGTTTTCCATGGTTAAATATTTTATAAACATCCTAAAGAGAAGTATGTCAAAATAAAATCATGGAGAGCTACACAAATTTTAGAGCTTGTTCACAGTGATACTTTTGGTCTATTTCCATAGCCTTAATTTAATAGGATAAGATATATTATTGCCTTAATTGATGAATTTTAAAGGTATATTAGGGTGTAATTTCTCAAACAAAAGTCTAATGTTTTTGATATTTTTCAGGACTTCAAGAATCTTGTGTAGAAATAGTCAAGGAAAACCATCAGAATTTTATGCACAAACAATAGTGGAGAGTATGTCAACTATCATTTTGAGTAGTTATATATTATATATGGGATATATTTACAATGTATAGTTACATATAATCCTCAATATAATGGTGTGGTATAATTCAAGAACAAGTTCTTAAATGAAATGGAAAATTGTATGATACAATCCAAATCTCTTGCACCTCAATACTGGACATAGGCCATTAACTATGCATGTTACATCCAAAATTGTATTCCTCATCAAGAATTAAAATGAATCACTATTTTTTAAGCTTGGATTGGTTGAAAAACCATATTTAATCACTTCAAATTGTTTGTATCTCAAGCTATGGTCTACATTCCTAAGAAGAAACATAATGCAATGGATCCACAGAATAGCCCTTACATATTTGTTGAGTATCTAGATGGTGTTAAGGGATACATGATTCTTCATCCTACCACACATGAGTTGATCATTGAGAGGAGTGTTAATTTTTCAAGAGGGTCCTTCAGACCCCACACTAGACACTTCTAACTCCTCCTTGGAATCACTAGGATTTGATGATAGTTTTGATGATTTAGATCACCCTGAGCAGATTCTTGATGATGAGGTTTCTTGATGTAGGAGCATCACTACCTCCTTGTAAAAATTATTATAATTTCATGTTTTGAGTCATTAGGGAGTTGTTTTTGGTCTTAGGTAGTCTGTATAAGTCCATATTAAGTGCTAGGTCTTTGTCAAATTTGAATTTGGACCCATTAGGCATTTTCCCACCTAAATGGCCAATTCAAATATTTGAAATATTTTGTATTGTTTCTCCAATTTTGTGATGTTGGTAAAATGTAAAAGTGTTATTACCTTGTGTCATTATGGGTATTAAGAGTAATTAGTATTTTTATAAGGTTTAGGTAGTTAAATAACTTTCCTCAACATACAAGAGGAGTTAGTAGTTAGTTGAGGTAGTTATAGGAGTTTTTGAATAGATAGTTATTTTGGTGTTTTCAACGAGTCATTAAAGTGAAAAGAGATAATAAGGGGGTTTATATTCAAAATATAAAATTTTATTTAACCCCAATAAATTAAGTAAAATATTCTTCTTTTAAAAATCAACCATTGTGGAATAGTTTCTTGTAACATGAGTTGGAATAGATGACTGTGTAGAGAAAAATAGATGAAGGAATGTATATGGTGAAAAGCTTTGAATATTCTTGAGAAATAATGAGTTTTGATTAATTTTCTTAAAAGTATCAAAAAATTTGTCAATATACTCCAAAGTCTTTCATAATTAATTGGTTGCAAACCCTGTATTTCCTATATGAGTTCAATGGAAAGAAATGTGACTATGTAAGGATGAACAATGATGAAAAGTGTTAGCAAAACAATTTAAGGTAATATTTCTATTTTTAACAAGTGGAAATTTGTTTTATTATGGTGTTTCAATTATTTTATATATTATTTTCAAATTTCCAATGAGGTGGTTCAAGGTCACAGACCTTGTGAATTTTATATTATTTGTTACTTGTGAAGAGAAAGACTCAGAAAGAGTCTTGGTGAGAAGGAATGTTATATAATTGAGTTGAAGACATATATTAAATATAGGTACATGATTTTATGTTATTTTAAATATTATTTATTTATTCAAAGTTTTTGAATGCACAATATTTTCATAACAAAGGTAATGAACCTATAGAGTGCTAAGAAACCTCACTCAGTACATTGTCAAGAATGATAAATGGTAAAAAAAGTTGTCAAAAGGACCTTAAGTGTTTGTAATAAGAATTATGGAATAGTATATGGTGTATAAGACATTATTATAGGTATATATAAGCTTTAAATACCATAAAAGGTTATTATGACTCCTCATAGGTATACATTGTTTTGATAAATTATCATAATCAACATAAAGTATTGAGAAAGCATATACAACGGTGTGAGAGGAAGATATATTATGTTGAAAAGGGTGTGATGGAGGTCAAAAAACCTTATTCCATGATTAAATTCATTTGAAAATTTATTTTAGAACTAAAACTTGAATTTGTTTCTTCTCAGGCTCAGTCTGCCTGTGCATAACCTTGTCTAGGGTTATAAGAAAAAATGCGGTTTCGAGGAGAACAAAATATCCAAAACTCACAATTTTTTTTAAAAAATTATATTTTATTATATTATAAGTGATTTGAAATTTTCAATGTGTATAGTTGTGGAAAGTACATAAATAGAGGTTTGTGTATAAAGCAGGGGTGTAAATGACCTAAAAACCTAAACAATGACCTATTTGGAGTTTAAAAAGTGGTTTGCCAGCAGATTTGGGTCTTTAAAAATTATGGGGAGTTTAATATTTAGAAAGGGTTTCTAAAACAAAATTAGTTTCTCATAATTTGACCATACAATTCCATACTAATAAAATTTTCTCTAAAAAAGGTTACAAAGATTGGGCAAGGAGCAGGCAGAGTTGTGTAGGCTAAGGTAAGAAGTGTTGATGAGTTGGTTTGTGGATAGAAATAGATAATAAGACCATTATAATAATTATTAAGTCATTAAAAACCATGTGACCATCAAATGAACCTCATAACCTTGCATGAATGTTTGAACTATTAAGCCATAGCCAAGAAGTGTATCTTGAAACAAATAAAGTGTGAGACAAGTTATGTTGACCCACTACATCATTTTGGTATCAAAGAAAGAAGGTATGGAATAACTAACTATTTTTATAAAGTGTTTTATATAGTGCTAATGTTGTCATGATTACAAGTGATTGAGAGAAGTTGGGAAGGAAGATTAAAAGCCAAGAGAGGCTTGAGAAGAGATAAGGAGCTAAAGAAGCTAAAAAGGAGATAGCAAAGTGATTGCTCAAAGCATTAGATCCAAGGAGAGAGATTGGATAAGGGATGGATCAAGGTGAAATAGACTTACTTAAGATGGATCAAGGTGAAAAAAACTTGCTTAAGAGAGTACAACTTCCTAATACAGAGGATCAACTGAGAGAAGAAGAGAGAGGTGAGATACTTTTAGATGAACATGTGGAAGGATTATTTACAAGTTTGTCAAAACATTTGTCATTCATACAAATCAAGGAGCATCTAGACCACTTTGTTGAGAAAGTGGGCATGTTGAGAGCATTGGACATGGAAAGAGAAGACTATGAGAAAGTAAATATTGAATAATAACAAGAGGGTGAAGGCATTATAATAGAGAAGGTAGAGCCATCAACAACAATACAATAAACAACAAACCCAAGCATTTACAAACCAAACATGTAAGTACAAGAGAGATATTTACAAGAGGAAAAGAAGCAGATTTTTTTCATTTACTTGTGTTTTCCATGTGTAGGTTGGTTGCAGGAGCATACAAAGCTGTTGAAGATGATCAAGTGGGAGATCACTATGCAAGAAGATAACCTCAAAGGAGAAAGCAAGAGAGAGAAGAATCAAAGAAGAGCCATTATAAGATTAAAAAAGAATCACAAAGTCTTATGTGTCTCAAATAGGCCATGGGATCAAGAAGGAGGTGCCCTTGAACAAATAAAAATAAATAAGAATGTCAAAGATAAATCACTTATAACTTTTAGGGAAAGTTTCATTTTCCTCCTCGGTAGTATGATGTAGGATCATCACTACCTCCTTGTAAATATTAGCCTAATTTCATGTTTTGAGTCATTAGGGAGTTATTTTGGTCTTAAGGAGTCTATAAAAGTCCATATTAGGTGCTAGGTCTTGGTCAAATTTGAATTTGGACCATTAGGCATTTTCCCACCTAAATGGCCAATTCAAATATTTGAAATATTTTATATTATTTCTCTAATTTTTTGATGTTGGTAAAAGTTCAAAGTGTTATTACCTTGTGTCATTATGGGTCTTAATAGTAATAAGTGTTTTTATAAGGTTTAGGTAGTTAAATAGATTTTCTCAACGTACAAGAGGAGTTAGTAGTTAGTTAAGGTAGTTATAGGAATTTTTGAATAAATAGTTGTTTTGGTGTTTTAAATGAGTCATTCAAGTGAGAAGAGAGAATAAGGGGGTTTGAATTCAACATATAAATGTTATTTAACCCCAATAAATTAAATAAAATATTCTTGTTTTGAAAACCAACTATCGTGGAACAATTTCCTACAACATGAGTTAGAATAGATGACTATGTAGAGCAAAATAGATGAAGGAATGTATATTGGTCAAAATATTTGAAGATTATTGAGAAATAATGAGTTTTTATGCATATTATTTAAGGTATTAAAACATTTTTCAATATCCTCCAAATTCATTCATAAGTAATTGGTTGCAAACCCTATATTTCCTATATGAGTGCAATAGAAAGAAAGGTGACTATGCAAGGATGAACAGTGATGGAAAGTGTCAGCAAATCAAGTTAAGGTAATCTTTGTGTTTTTGAAAAGTGGACATTTTTTTTTATTATGGTTTTTCAATTATTTTATATATTAGTTTCAAATTTCCAATGAGGTGGTTCAAGGTCGACCTATTAATGCCTAATACAAACACCAGATAAGTACCCATGGGAGGCTATTAGTCCATGTCACAAATCCCTAAGGGGCACACTAGTGATTAGTCTAATAGTTTCAATTATTTTATATATTAGTTTAAAATTTACAGTGAGGTGGTTCAAGGTCACAAACTTGTGAATTCTATATTATTTGTTACCTATGAAGAGAAAGACTAAGAAAGAGTCCTGGTGAGAAGGAATGTTGTATAACTGAGTTGAAGACATAGATTAAATAGATTTATTTGCATTTATATTATTTTAAATATTATTTATATATTTCAAAGTGTTTTAATGCACAATGTTTTCTTAACAAAGGTAACAGACATGGAGAGTGCCAAGAAACCCCACTCAATCCATTGTCAAGAATTAGAAATGATAGAACAAGTTGTCAAAAGGACCTTAAGTGTTTGGAAGAAGCATAAGGGAATAATATATGGTGTATAAGATGTTCAAAAAGCTATAAATAATCTTCCAAGAACATATAAGGCTATTTTGAATCCTTATAAGTATACACTATTCTGATAAATTGACATAGTCAACACAGAGTATTGAGAAAACATGCATAAAGGCATGAGAGGAAGATATCTTATGTTGAAAATGGTGAGAGGGAGGTAAATAGAACTTATTCAATGGTTATATTCATTTTAAAATGTATTTTAAGGTTAAAACTTGAATTTGTTTCTTTTCAGGCTCAGTTTGCCTATGCATAACCTTATATAGGGTTTTAAGACAAAAATGTGGTTTCCAGGAGAACAAATCATCCAAACCTCACAATTTTTTTTCAATAGTTAGGTTTTATTATATTATAAGTGATTTAAAAGTTTCAAGGTGGTAAAAGTGTGGAAAGTATATAAATAAGAGGTCTGTGTATAAAGCAGGGGTCTAAATGACCTAAAGACCAAAACAGTGACCTATTTAGAGATTAAAAAGTGGTTTTTCAGTAGAGTTAGGTCTTGAAAACTTATGGAGAGTTGAATATTGAAAAAGTATATCTTAAAAAATAATTATTTTCTCATAATTTCACTATACAACTCCATACTAACAAAAAATTCTCTAAAAAAGGATATAAAGATTGGGCAAGGAGTGGCAGAGTTGTGCAGGGTGAGGTAAGAAGTGTTGATGAGTTGGTTTGTGAATATAAAGAGATAATAATACCATTATAAGCATTATTAAGTCATTAAAAAACATGAGACCATAACATTAACCTTAAAACCTTGCATGAAGGTTTGAACTTTTAAGCCATAGCCAAGAAGCATATCTTGAAACAAATAAAGTGTGAGATAAGTTGTGTTGACCCTCTGCTTCAATTCGTCTTCCAATTTAGATGATGATGTAGACATATGGATTCACATAATTATTATCCTATTAAATTTAATAGGTTGAGTAATCTCCTCCTAGGTCTATGAATTTAGGTCTTTTATGGGTTAGACAAACACTATAAAGTGTAGGTGATTAGGTTGGGGATCCATTAGATACTAGGTGGGCATGCTCACAGTTATAGGGTGTTCCAAATGTATTCATTTTCACTGTCTATAATCCACATGTAGTCATTTCATGAGGCTTCTATAACTCTTGAGTGGGATAAAACCATGCATGAGAATTATAGATCCTCGATTAGGAACCACACTTGGGATTTGGTTCCCATTTCTAAGGGAAATAAACTTGTTAGATGTAGATAGATCTATCAAAAAAATTTGAAAAAGATGGTTATTGGATAATTTCAAAGCACAATTGGTAAAAAAAGGCTTTTCACACTTTCTTGTCATTGACTACACTGAGTCCTTTGCACCAGTTATAAATATGAACTTTATTCGACTCGCTCTTTCCATTGTCACCGCTCATATTTGGGATGTTCATCATATGGATGTGAAGATAACATTTCTTTACGGATACCTTTAGGAGGAAATATATATGGACCAGCCATAAGTTTTTTTTTTAATATTATTCATTAGTTTGTAGACTTAATAAATCTATGTATGGCCTAAAAAAGGCCCTCAGGCTTGGTATGCTAAGATAGATTTCTTCTTCCTCATAATTTGGTTCACTAAATGCCATTGTAATTTAAATGTATACATTTTTTGGCATGATGAATCACTCCTAATTCTATTTTTGTATGTTGATGACCTATTGATCACAAGGAGCTATTTATCCTCCATTATAGTAGTGAAAACTTCTTTGCATGATAGATTCTCTATGACTGACTTGGGTTTATTATACTACTTCATTGGTATTTATATTTCAAAGTTTAACTCAAGGATCACCATTAAAAAATATAAGTATGTTCTAAATTTTCTTACATGATTTTATTAAGATAGCTCTGACTACATTTCTTTCTAGATTCAAAATTGAGTCTGAGTGTTCTTCTCCATTGGTTGATGCTACCTTGTATCGATAACTTGTTAGCAACCTTATCTATCTGATGCACACTAGAACTAATATTTCATATGCAGTGGGCATGTTTTATAGGTTTATGCATACAACACATGAGATAAAATAGAAGGAATCTAAGTGGATTATTTACTAAATTTAAGGTACTCATAGTTTTGGGATTCACTATGGAGTAGGCATTGATGTTGACTTAATTGATTACACATATTTAGACTAGGCTGGTGATATTCAACATCAAAAGTCTACTTCAGGATATAGTTTCTCACTTGGTTTACGTACAATTAGTTACTCTATAAAGAAACATAATGTTATTTATTTATCATCTACTTAGGCTAAATACAGAGAAGCATAATGTTTTTTTTCTTTATTATCTACCAATTCTTAATCATGGCCCATTCTAGCATATCATGGTTCATTTTGATAATAGTTTAGAAAGTATCACCATCAATTATAACATGCTTCTTTGTAATCATGTGCATGTCTTTCTTTAAGATTGTGTACCATGGACAAAATTCATTTCCCATAACTAGAAATTTATTATTGCATACTAGACTTCTTGTAGCCATGTAATCATGAAATTCATACAGTTTTACATTGATAACCCTATCATCAAACATCTTAACCATTTTGGTAGAGCAAATGTAATTAATTTATTATGATATTTGGATATTTAGGATCAACAACATGGATAAAACATGTTTATACTCCTCCTTCCCATCAAATTTTGGAAGGATTATACAAGACATGAAACCATTATCTTTAATTATCTCAATTAATACCTCAAGCACCTAGCTACCTCTATCACAATGTATACAAGATATGAAAACATTATTTTTTAGTAGCTTGAGTAATACCTCACACACTTGGTTGTCTCGATCATAATGGACACAATAATTAATATTAAGTTTACAAGAAAATTCATCAAATTTTGATCCAATTATTTTCTCATATCAATCAACCATAAAATATGAATACATATTTACATCCTTAAATTTGACACACATTGTAACACCATTTGTTTAGTCCCATCCCATATTCATTTCCTAGACTTTTTTGGCTCACAACTTCATCTCCTCACAAACTAAGGTTTTGTTAAGCCCATGAAGCACTCCATGTGTGTCAATGTTTTTTAAATACATCAAGATCTTATGGGACATGCTTGATTCAATAAACACAAATGCTAAGTTTTGAGGCTAAAATTTAATGCATATCTCATCCATAATAATTGATCAAAGTTTTACTAGTAATTTATCAAAGTGCACAATCATGTTTGCCATTATAGATCTTTCATCATAATTATTACGTATGTAGTACATTGTATCACCAATAATGTCATTTTCATCCACATCATCAATGGATTTCCTAGAGAACCATGACCCTAACTCCCTAAATAATTCTTACCCCTCATTTATTTGATGATAAAACCATCCTGACCCTTTCTTTATGTTCATAAAGCCTCTCCTTGATCATAAGTTTTGTGACCTAATTTTATTTTTTTCATTTTATTTGGTTGATTTAAGTACATTTTTGGTCACATGTGACATTAGATTGACTACCTTATATTTGCAATAAAGGTTGGACAAGTTGAGTAATCAAAATTTATTGACTAACACACAATGTATTATGAGTTATTACATACAAATTTGCATCAATTATATATTTGTCAACATATTTTGTAAATAAAATTTGACATCCAACTTGCTTGAGAAAAATATCCATGTTTTTAGTTACATGACTTGTCATGTTGAATAGAGATTGATGGCTTGCCATGAAAGGAGTTTAATGGTCCATCATAAAAGGAGTTTGATGGTTTTATTTATTGAATGAAGTTTAATATCCTACCATGAAGGTATTTTGATGTCCTACCATGAAATGAGTTTTATGACCTACCATGTTGATGTATGGAGTTTGATGTCCTACCATCATGAAGGGAGTTTGATAGCCTACCATGTTGAACAGAGTTTAAGTGTAATACACATCAATCAGATTTAAAGGATTTTTACCATTAGGGTATTGAGAAACACTACCAACCATTGTATTATAATTTTTTTATGGTAATTGAGTTATAAACTTAATAGTCAAGTTGATTTGATCAACATTATTTTATTTTTTATTGGAAACATGAGCACTATGGGAAACATGAGAACCATAGGAAACAATTTTTCCCCTCCATATTTAGTGTATTATAGTTGAATATTAATTTTTGGAAATATGGGAAGATGAATAAATTTGGCCCTAGGTCTTCCTCTTATTTTAAGAGGAAAGTGTGATCCCTGTTGGTTTGAAAAATCTTCCATTGTAGAGTAACTAAAGAAAATAAATTAACCCCAACTAAAAGAGAGTTTAAATAAAAAATTATGAATGGAAATATAATTCAAAGAGGAAAAAATAGAATAATAATGTTCTTTTATTAGTTGATAGGTAAACATAAATGATAATGAGCTTGTATTAGCTGACAAGCAAACATAAAGACAAATTTATTGATGTGTTTTTATATTAAAAAATCAATGAACACAAATGATAATGTACTTAGATTATCCAATTGGATAACATAAATGATAGTGTATATGTATTACCATACTATAGAACATAATTTAAAGTGTGCTTGTATTAGCATACTGATGAACATAAATCACAATGTGATTGCATTAGCTAACTAGCTAACATAAACAATAACAATTTTTTTCCATAAAACTCACAACTAGAAAATAAAATATGTGCAAATAAATATTTGGTAAGAGGGTATCACAAAATTTACCAATGAAGATTTGATAATGTGTGAAGTGAGGGATCTAATGCATGTTAACAAGTGAGGTTTTTGAGTGAAGATTTGTTAATTGTGTGAAGGGACCAACAAATAATAAAGATAACTTAGAATGAAATTACGATAATTATATTATGTCTAAAATAATGGATATATAATTTGTCTTCCATACATTCAATTTGGTTTATGTAATTTACCTACCACACATTCAAATTAGTTTTTTAGAGGACAATATCATATACACATCATCTAATAATCAACTAAGTATCAGGTAAATATCATGTTAGTATTAGGTAATTACCAAATTATTATCAAGTATCATTAGTGTATATTTAAAATATTGAAACATGTGCCATATTCTAATTTTTTAAATGTAACGAGTGATTTCCAAGTGTTTATTATGATATACAAAATTGATTCTTTTATAATAATATTTATGATTTCTAAGAAAAAATATATTTTTTTGATTAATAAACTCAACCTTAACTGATGCATAGCTTTTATCAAATTGCACTTCTATTTACACTTAGCTTACAATTTTACCAATCTTTCATGACCAACACTAGGTCTATTTGGTATAAATGGCCCAAAAAATCAAATCATTGATCATCAATATTCCAAAAAAATATAATACACAATATCATTATTACAAACTATCTCACTTCACTCACATCAAACATTAATGAAAATAACTTACATTGGCTTGTGTCACTATTCCTTCTTCTACAACATACCTTTACTTGTTCTTTGAGTTTTTGGATTAATATAAGGTCATTAATTCAGTAAGCATGATCATTACAACTCTTATTACCCATCATGCATTAGTTATGTTTGTCACACTATAATAATCTTTTACAATGCATTAAGACACACCTACCACTCTGCTCTGCCTTATCACTAATTCTTGTATCCCTTTTCCATTGAGTTTCTTTGTGTATGGTGTTGTACGAACAAAAAATAAAGAACCACAATATTATTTCAGTACCCTCTTTCTTATTCAACCTCTATTAAATTTTCAAGTCTCCTTCACTCTATTTGGTCTATTTTTAAGATGCTTTAAGGCCATTGTTTAGGCCTTTTAGGTCATTTAGGACCCTATTACACTCAGTTATCTAGAAAAGTGTGAATCCATACCCAAACAAGCTAAACCCTTGAAAATATTTTAGTCCATAATCAACCCTATTTATTCACTAAATATCAAGGGATTTGAATAGTTAGAACATTTATAATCTCAATTTGAATCTCCAAACCATAGAGTAGGGTTTTCCTATCTCAATCACAGGATGAGTGCTACTAATTTTCATTGTGTCTATATTGAAAAGTTTCAAAGACCCAAAATGTGTTTATTAGGCCTATCTAGAATCTAGGTAACTTCTCCAATCATTTCACATATTTTTCTATCCACTGTATACATCAATCAACTCAAAATATGCTTGATTGTGCAAGCAAGAAAACACTCTATAGGCCTGTGCCAGGGTTTGCACACTCTTATTATCTTCTTATCTCACTTAAAGTTTTAAATTACATTCATTATATTCAAATTTAATCACCAAAGTTATTTAGAGTTTTTTTTCAATTTGAATCCTTGAGCATATCCTTCCAAGAAACCAAATACATAGTCTAATCTTGACAACATTTACTACAGGAAACAAGACCAATTTTAAAGATTCCAGTGTTCATAGGGTTTCTGAGTTAAGTATAAGTTTCATAACATAAATTCACACTCAATATACCTCTTTAAACATAAAACATAACCTTCTAACTTCAATGATTCAACTTCTTGTTAAGCATAGTCTACAAATAGTGGATTTCTCACAAAATAGGGGTTTGTAGATTCTATATCTGAGCACCAGATGTCATCACTGTCATTTTTTTCAAAATATTGTTTCAAATCACAATTCATATTATTTCAATAACATTAAAAAACTTACCAAAATTCATTGGATTGGCAAGTCTGAAGATACAATCTATAATCAACCAGAAAACACATCAACTCGGGTTTTGTATTCCCTTCCTTTGATAGGGACCTTGATTTCATATGATCGTTCAAAGTCTTTATTAAAAAAACTTTAACCTACCCTACAAACACACTTGGAAAAAATATCAATTCCATTCTTTTTATCAATTGTATACATGTATTCAATCACAAAAGCAAATGACCTCGACAAGGTCTGCATTCATTCTTCCTTCAAAAATAGGGGTTATAATAATCAATCTCCCTTACATAAAATATTATCAATTTTCCATTCCTAACATATTAAAATGGAATGTGAGGATTACCCTCCTCAAAAACTCTCCTTTACACACTAATAAAACTCCTATATATTACCTACTATGATAAAAAAAAACTCTTACAACAAGAATCATAACTGAATCTTGCTCAAGATTTTACAAGTAACCTCCTAGACCTACATAGGGTGGTGGAATGACACCTCAAACTATATTTGATAAATATATTAAAATAATTTTTTATGACCTTTCAAGAGACCATCAAGGTAATTTACAACATTTTTCATCAATTACACATCATCTATACTCACTTATACCCACAAATACATCATGAAGGTTTGAAATTCCTTTTTGGTAGGAAACCTAGTTCAAAACCAAATTCAAATTCACATCCTCTTAAGACACATTCTATACCTTGTGTGAGAATTCTAAGATTCCCTTACATCATACTCCCAAGGGAAGAAAAAATCTTGCCATCCATGTTCTTCTTCTTCCTTCAAACACTCATAGAGGTGTGTGTGCTCTTGGCTGCCACGCTTATACTTTGTCTTGTCTCTTTATATCCTCCATGTTATACCTGTAAAATACAATAACTCATTAAAAAAATAAGTTCTTCCTCATGTCATTGAGGCATTCTCCATCTTCCATCTTTTCTTGATTTTTTTTCTTACTTACAAACACCTTCATGTGCTTTGTATACTTCTCTCTTCTTCATTGCATCAAATATTAATGCATTTTGCTTCTCTCATTACATGACTTATCCTTCATCCTCCACCTTTACTTCAACCTCAATAATTATAACTTCATCTTAGGGAGTACCTTCATATGTTTGACTCCTCATTGCCTTCATTAATGCCCTTATCTTGGACATCACTGATGCATTCCACATGTCTATGTTCTCCTTGGTAACCTCTTTAACCATTTATCTATACATTTGATGAGGGTCAAATCCATACTCTTTATTTACAGAATCATACATAATTGCATATTCCTCATACCTTTCCTTATGATACTTTTCCATTTCTCCTTTGGCTTATCTTGCATCCTCTTGAGTGAGGATCTCTTCCTTCTTCATGTTATATTGCCTCCAACATGGTTGACCTGCTTGTTCTTGTTCAATTAACATGACTCTACATGGAATTTCTTATTCATATTGAATTATTTTGATCACCACTTGGTCATATTCCTCTTTATCTTGTCTCTTGAGCCTATGAATGAACTTAACTATCTCTTCCTTCTCTTTATATTTCAAACTTGCATTCACACATACTAAAGCAACATCAAATTTTAAAACATGAGGCTTGATTGCCTCCTTGTCCTTCTTCTTTTATCTTCTTTTCCTTTCCACTATTTGCTTGATTTGCCACTTGAGTGGCTTCCTTTTCATGACCCATCCAAGATGTGGGTTCAAAAAATCTTTCATCTGCTCAATCTTGATTAACATCTCATTCATTTATTGCCTCATCTCTACCATCTCTCTCTCCATCTCAATCTTTTTCTTGGTGTCTTCATGCACCATCTTTTCTTCATGGCTTTCATGCTTAACCCTATTTTCCCCTTTCCTTTCTACCTTTTCTCTCATCTTCTCCTTGAGTGCCATACTAGGGCACATTATTCTCCTTGTTTTGGTCTCACTTGGAATATTCCCTTTTGGTTCAGACCACACTTGGGCCTTTCAACTTCTTTGTCCTTCATACTAGGACTATTTCACTTCCTTGAGCTCTATTATGAGCTTCTTTCATCTTGATTTAGGTCTGCCACCACAATACTTACTATTTTATATTAGCCATACATCCAAATCAATAAATCAATCATAAATTACATCATGCCTCCTCTTTTTCTTGATGTCTTACTTTGTCCTCCAATAAGTCTCTTTACAATCGATCTTCTTGCTTACCTATAAATTTATGCAACTTGAAACATGCATAATGTAATCAACCTACCTATAAATTTTGTATAGCATCTATATGGCTCTGATACCAAATGATGTAGATCTTTTATCAACTTGCACTTCTCTTTACACTTAGCTTACAATTTTGCCAATATTTCATGACCAACACTAAGTTTGTTTAGTACAAATGGCCCAAAAACTCAAATCATTGATCATCAAGATTCCAAACACATACAATACACAATATCTTTATTACAATCTATCTCACTCCACTCACATCACACATTAATGACAAGAACTCACATTGAATTGTGTTACTATTTCTTCTTCTACAACATACCTTTACTGGTTCTTTGAATTTCAGGATTAATATAAGGTCATTAATTCAATAAGCACACTCATTATAACTCTTATAACCTCTCATTTAGTAATTATGGTTGTAAAACACTATAACCATATTTTACAATGCATTTTGACACACCTACCACTATGCCCTAGCTTATCACTAATCCTTATAGCCCTTTTCCATTGAATTTATTTGTGTATGGTATTGTATAGACACAAAATAAAGAACCATAATATTATTTCAGTACCCTCTTTCTTCCTTCACCCTTTCCTAAATTTTCAAGTCTCCTTCACTTTGTTTGGTCTATTTTTAAGATGCTTTAAGGCCACTATTTAGGTCTTTTAGGTCATTTAGGACCATGTTACACTCAAATATCTAGAAAAGTATGAGTCCATACCAAAATAAGCTAAAACCTTCAAAATATTTTATTCCATCAACAACCCTATTTTTTCACCAAATATCAATGGATTTTACTATTTAGAACATTTATAATCTCAAATTAAAGCTCCAAACCCTAGAATAGGGTTTTCCTATCTCAGTCATAGATTGAGTGCTACTAATTTCCACTGTGTCTATCTTGAGAGGTTTCAAAGACCCAAAACTCATTTATTAGGTCTATCTAGACTCTAGGTAACTTCTCCAATCATTTCACCTATTATTCTATCTACTGTATATGTCAATCAACTCAGAATATACTTGATTGTGTAAGCAAGAAAACCCTCTATAGGCATGTGCCAGGGTTCACACACTCTTAATATCTTCTTATCTCACTTAAAGGTTTAAATAACATTCAGTAGATTTAAATGTAATACCAAAATGATTTAGAGTTTTTTTTCAACTTGAATCCTTGAGCATGTACTTCCAAAAAACCAATACATAGTCCAATCTTGACAATATTTAATACAAAAAACAAGACCAGTTTTAAAGATACCAGTACTAATAGGATTTCTGAGTTTAGTATAATTTTCATAACATCAATTCACACTCTATATAACTCTTTAAATGTAAAACACAACCTAATAACTTCAATGATTTAACTTCTTTTTAATCAAAGTCTGTAAATAGTTGATTTGTCATAAAACAAGGGTTTGTAGATGCTATATTCGAGCACCAGATGTCATCACTATTATTATTTTCAACATATGATTTCAAATCACACTCCACAGTATTTCAATAACATTAACACACTTACCAAACTTCATTAGATTGATAATTATGAATATACAATCTATAATCAAATAGAAAGCACATCAAATTAGGGTTTGTATTCACTTCCTTTGACATGGACCTTGCTTTCATATGATCCTTTAAAATATTTTTTCAAATAAACTTTACCCTAGCTTGTAAAGACACTTGGAGACAATATCAATCCCATTCTTTTTTTCAACAATATACATGTATCCAATCACAAAATCAAATGACCTCAATAAGATCTGCATTCATTTTTCCTTCAAAAATAGGGGTTATAATAATCAATCTCCCCTACATACAATCTTATCAATTTTCCATTCCTCAACATATTTGAATGAATGTGAAGATTCCCTTCCTCAAAAACTCTCCTTTACACACTAATAAAAATCCTATATATTATGTACTATGATAAAAAAACTCCTAAAACAAGACTCATAACTGAATCTTGATCAAGATTTTACAAGCAAACTCCTAGACCTATGTAGGGTGGTGGACTGACACCTCAAACTATATTAGATAAATATATTCAAATCCTATTTTATGACCTTTTAAGAGACCATCAAGGTCACTTACAATATTTTTCATCAATTACACATCATTTATACTCACTTAGACTCACAAATACATCATGAAAGTTTGAAATTCCCTTTTAGCGGGAAAACTAGTTCAAAACCAAATTCAAATTTACATCCTCTTAAGACACATTCTAGACCTTGTGTGAACATTCCAAGATGCCCTTGCATCATTAACCCACCTTTTACCTAATATTAGCATGTAACTTTAATATTTTCCAATTGAGTGGGGTTATTTAATAAGGAAAATGTAACATATGAGATAATAAAATTTAATGAAATAAAAGCTTTGACCAATTAAAAAAATGACTATTTTGCAAATAATGTTTGCAATAGGAGGCATTGCTCTTGGTTTGTTTGTTATGTAGTCTATTTATAAATAATTTTATTCACATGAAAATTGATTTTTCAAAAATCATGGTGGTGAACCATTAGTCTATTATAAATTCATTGTATTGGAATAATTTCATTTTTAGGAAGGAAATTTGGAAGACTACCTACTTAAGAAATCACTGTGGATGTTTTAGGAGTTTATTTATTTTTCCCCTTTCTCAAGCTCATATTGATGTTGTATATGTCATAGTTTAAGTAATCACTATATGAGATTTATATGATTTGTTATGAGTATGTTGGATTTAGTATTTATAGTATTCTAACCATTTATGTAGCTAATATTTGATCTCTTATCACTATAAAATGGATGTGCAATTTTGTTATCTTCTATAGTGACCTCTAATCATTATGGTTGAATATGTTTGGCTATTCTCTATGCTCAATTTATATTTTAAATAGATGTTTCTAGAATTTATTCATAATTTATTAGTTCTTGGACTCTTGTGTTGGGCTTATCAAAATTTTAGTAAATGCTAGATTTGATTAAAGTTGGTTACTCATAGTGAATTTTACAAAGTGTTTTCTTTAGCAAAAGAGTATCTTAGTAGCAATCTGAAACCTTCTATTTTAACCTACCCTTCCCTCTCTTTTGACCTTTTTACGAAGATCATATTATTGTAATTATAACATCATCATAAATATTTATTTGTTGGTTATCCTTAGGTTTTATTTAGGGATTCACTAGATAAAACATAGATAAATTTTAGAGACATGTATACAGTTGCATTGTTGATCAATCTATTCTGTAAAATATAATTCATGCCTTGGGTTACATCTTATGATCGTAAAATGAGTGGGTTTATCCTTTCACCTATTGGAGACTATTCAAAAATTTACATCAACATTAAATTGGTGTTAGGAGGGTATGAATAAAAATATTCCACAAGACCAAAATCTAAAGGACCATAATCAACCCTTATGGTTATGGGCACCCAAATCTAAAACAGTCTATGATCTTACAACCCATTTTAAAACCCATCTTATGTTATTTTCTTAAAACACACATCAATACATGTTGTTGTTAGAGAAGGAGGCCTACCAAGTTGAGATAGAGTCGGTCCATAATCATAAAATCCATAGTAAGAAGAAAATTATAAAATCAAAAAAATAAAAACATGTCTTGGCTTGGTGAAACAACCATAAACATCATTTTTATTCAATAATATCTATCAAAAATACTTTCAATTTCCTCCCAAAATTATAAAATAATATAATGAGTGATAAACATGTTTATTATTTCAAAAATGCTATAGTATTCTTGAATATTCAACATAACGATGTAACTTGTAGATTGGTTCATTTCACATTAGATGGCCTTGAGTATGATTGGTTTTTAAATTTAAAACATGGTTCAATTTTTAGCTAGAAATAATTGGAGGATGCATTCATTATACACTTTGGATAGTTGATTGATCCATTTATTTTCTTGAATCAGTTGGTTTCACTCAATAAAGAACCACACAAGTCCATAAGGGATTTCAACCTAAAATTTTAGATCTATTGAACATTCCAATCAACCACAAACACTAAGAGGAATTCATTCTCTATGTGTGTGTGTGTGTGTTAGACCCCATTGTATCCATATTCATGATGACATCTATAATAAATTCATTAAATTTGGAAGATGTAGAGGCCTTCACAATAGATACACAATCATCTTCCCAAAGAAAAAACATTGCACATTTGATGGACTATGCCTTATTTCAAAATAATATACCAAATATTCTTCAAGCCCAAAAAAAGTGAAATTTCCTATGACTAACCATTTAGATCATATTTTTGTTCACATTCAATGTATTGAGTCAAACACAAATCCATTTTTAAAACAAAACACAAATCTTATTATTGAGCCAACCATAACACTTGTAATGAATAAAAATGAATTTGTTGAACATGAACCTTTTTTTGATATATATTGTAATTTCGAAGATGATGCAGAAGAAGCCCACAAACCACAAAATTTTTAGGAGAATGATAGAAAATAAAATGAGGAAGATGAAATATCTTACATGAAATTTTCTCAAATTTTTTTTGGAGGTCAATTTATTAAAAAAAAATATTATTTATGAAATAATAAAGGATAACAGTGACATACAATCAATAGACACTAATTACATATAACAAGAGAAGGCAAAGGAGTACAATTCTAATGTGGATTATTTTATATATTTGAAAAATTATATGGAATTATTTTTGATGAATAACTATGGTTCATGCAGTAGGAGATTTATCAAGAGGAATAAAATATGAAGAATGACAACATAATGGATTTGTTATACATCTATGAGGCAAGTTATATTCCGCTTTGTAAATACTAAGATGTTAATTTACTTGAATAAGCTCAATGAGCTCATAATGGGCATGTGCATTAAAAATATAATTTGGAAGAATATGCAAGATTCCCCTTAAAATATGGATTCCATTTCGAGTTCCAATTCCTTTTGTAAATCATCACGGGGGAGAAGCAAAAAATTAGAAATAATCAACAAGTACAAAAACCTATCATTGTTCCCACACAAAACATTATAGATAATGAATGTTCAAAACTTATAGAGATAGCAGAAAACCTCAAATGCCTAGAATAAAAGGATATCAAAGGTAAGATCATATCATAAATAATTAATATTTATCAAGCATTTGGTCCCATTCTAGATCAAAGAGCCTTGTGTATTCACTTGTCCAAATTTCAAGTTAAATCTTCCTAAAACCAATTCTTATTATGGTTTCAAGTTTTAAAATAATCACCATGTTAAGAAAAATCTCATGGATCTCTTTAAGTTTGTAAAGATAAATTTCATTGACCTATTCAAAAAATGCAAGGATGTGTTTACATGTTTAAGGACTATAAATGGGAAAACTTGTTTTTACCAAGCAATGAGAAGTGTTTCATCCAATTTTTTCAAATTCACCCTCCCACTTTCACTGTGGTTTTTTAGTGTAGTGTAGGTTAGGATAATGTTAGTTTATTTCAATTCTACTTCACTTTAACATTTTTTGTTTGCTTTCACTACTTTCTTGGACTAGTCCACTCATGAGGTAGTGTAATAAGTCTTGTTTAAAGATAGAAGAAAAACTAATAACAACCTTCCAGACATCACTTATTGATTTACCTTATGTACACATTTTTCCCAGTCCATGGAGGATGTAGTCATATTTAATAGGTTGAAAGTGTTGAATTCACTATGAAAATGTTAAAAAAACATGAAAACTAGTGTACTTTTGGATGAATATCAACATTATGTTTGATTCATTTATGTTTTAATAGAGAATTGAATATTGATTTTGGGGTTATCACATGAATTGAGAATAATGTTTATATTAAAAAAGATTTGTGACTACATTTTTCACATTAAATATTTCCTTGAGGCATTGAAATAAGAAAGACATAGATCATTTGTGACCAAACGTTTCTAACCATCTTTATACCTTGGCTATATTGGTTCCCAACACTTTCATATATCCAAAATAAAATATAAAATACATTACGGAGAATATGAAATATTCAAATAAAAATCAATTTTTTTCTCCTAAAATGGTGATTCAATCAACCTCCATTTGGGCTATGGACACTAGGTTACCAGTGGATCAAAGCCTAGAGGGGATCTAGTATAACATCCCCACAAAGATCTACCTAGAATAATGTGATTTTTATAAAAATTTAATCAACATATTATTTAATTATATTTCACTAAGAGAATATAATTAATGATCTAGATAAAACACTCTAAGTATGTTAATTGTAAAATAAACATGTGACATCTATCTATCACTAATCACTATCATCAAATGAAATAACATAACTGAATATAGAAAGTAACTACAAATATTCATCCATGATTGGTACAAAGATACAACCACTGATGTCAATGTAAAAATAAGTAAATAATTACATCTCATTATAACTAATGTTTCAATAATAATAAATTCAATACAAGATACAAAATATAAGGTTCCAAACGAGTGTGAGTTCTCCAAACTCCACTATCTATGGTAATCTCAAGTGTAGTCTTCAAATAAGTACTCTTATGGGGAGGGAGAGCATCATCCAAGAAATTTTCCATAACAACCATGGACCATTGATCCCCTACACAATCTCTCATCAGGGAATGGCCTTTCCTTTATGGATGAGTAGATAGTGATGGTGTGAGTATCCGTAAAGACAAGCTAGTACCTATGTGCTGTATAATTTATAAGAACATGACATGTACCATAAATAAATATATTTTAACATGATATCAAAAAAATATGTAAATCATGCATATGAAATGATAATGTCTAACTAACATTACTTTGGCCAAAGTTTTCAATAATTATTGATCTTTAGGATTAGTCAAATTCATACACACCACTTGATCGAATTACCTTCATCTAGTATCAGTGATGCTAGTAAGCTAGTGAAGTCCATCTCACTATTTAGTACCAATAATATGAGATTTTTTTAATATAAATATAACTAATAGATTTATATAGATTACTTTGTACTAGTAGGCATAAAACATGATAAACACAGGAATAATCAAAATGCATACATTGAGTCCATCAAACGTATGAATGAATATCCACTATATTATTTATCACATAATAAATAAGCATATCAAATACAATTTATACTAAATAGGTACAATATATACTTAGACTACTTGTTTGTAGTTTTTTTAAGTAAATGTAGTACCACCAACAATATCTTAGTATATTGTACATACTACTCGATTACATCCATTAGTCAAGATAGATTAACTTATAAACAAAAGCACAATCTTTCATTTATGTAACTTATTTTACTTTTAGGAGGCTTTATGCATATAAATGTAGTGCCCTATCCTTTAGGATTATGTGACTTATTTACTAGTTAGAATCTATAATTATAGACATGCATCCCAATATATATATATATATATATATATATATATATATATATATATATATATATATATATATATATATATATATATATATATATATATATATTGGGATGCATGTCTATAATTATAGTATCTATGTTCTCATATAGACATATTTCATATATTTATGCACCTTGCATAACATATACTACATAATACATATGTTTTAATACACCATTATTGTTATACCATATTAATAGTATTCTTCATTTTTCTAAAATAAAACTTATGTCTTTTTAACAACTATTTATATTGAATTATTAAAAATAGTGTGTAATAAGCAAATGTCCATACATACCTAACTTTGCCTTTGTTTATCAATTGGAGGTTTATACTCTTTCTCAGTTTCCTTAAGCATTTATAAGATCAAATATAAAACTACTTTATTGAGAACCAAATAATTTCTGACCTTGACACTGATGTATGAGTGTTTGAATAGTGCAACCAATTCTTATATATTCTTTCAAGTTTGACACAGCCAACTTCTCATAAATAACACTTGCACACTTTAAGACCCAAAATACATTTCAGATTTCACAATGGAATTTAAACTTATAGTTTAAATTTATTAGAGGTACAATCATGGTGAGGGGGGGTAAATTAGTGAGCCCAGATATTTCAGTTTCAATTACAGCCCTTTTAAACTATTAAACAATCAACATATATCAACTTGATCAAGTAATATTAATAAAAGAGTTAATTCATTCAATGCATACACAAGATCAAACACATAATACAAATTTCTTATGGGAAACCCTCATGGGGAATAAAACCCACTCTCATGTCTACAACACATGGACTATTATCCTATAAGACATTATAAACAAGAGACTGATCAACTCCTTTAGACCAACAAGCCTTGATCATATCCTCATGATCAAAGGCCTTTAGTGAAATACCTATTTCACAAGGAGAAATGATCCCTAAGGAATATTAAGTCCTTTAGACCCTCTTTTGAACACCTCCACCTTAAAACTGATGTCTTCAACAATTGATGAAGGATCTCTATTTTCTAACCCCTGCACAAACTCTCTCTCTCTATCTCATACAAGACTCTCACATAGGCATGCCACAATCTTTTTCCTTCACTCAAACTATCCTCATATTCACACTTGGACCTCTTTATATACCCTCAAACTACAAGATCACTATTTGGACATCATAAATATGACCTAAAGGTCATACACACAGTCCTCAATCTACTCTACTCATTAACTCATCAATTAGGCATTCTACCTCTCTTTCACTCTACAACTCTCACAAATATCTTGCACTTATCTCCCAAATCATCCTCTTAAAGTCTATAAATCATCATCTTTGATTTCACTATATATAGATATATCATTAATTATCAATAATTTATTTAGCCACATTACATTCCTTCACTCTTAAGACATCTTACATAGGTTACACATAAGCACAATCCACTTTCAAATAGGCCTAAGTCACTTTTAGATCTTATGGAGACCCATCCAGCACTTTGACACTTTTCTAAGAAAACTAAGAACACATGAACACTTTTTCATCTCATGAACCCATGTCACATGATCTATAGGTCCTCCTTAAGTGTCCATATCCATCACAATACCCTTCTACTTAATCACAAATCACTTAAATAATATTCTGTGCACATAGTCAACATGAACAAATACATAGTTGAATTATAAACCTTTATTCATACTACATATGATTATTCAAACCTTAATAATGCACACTAATCATAATTATGAAGTATAAAACACTCCTATATAAACAATTCATTATGAGATATCAAAACAACATCAGAACAAGCTTAAATACCCTTTTTAGGTTACTTGTAGAACATGCACGAATACAAAATAAAATTTGGCACTAAATATATTTATCTGTACGCACTTATATATTTTAAAATCTATATTTTTAGATGTTCCTTCGAGTCCTCTACCACTTTTATTTTTACACTATGAGCCAATTTTGCATAGATCAAAAGATATGACCAAAATTACAGAGCACTGGTTTTTCCTTTGATAAATTCAAATATTTGAATTAAAATGGTCACAATTATACTTCAGATAGTTGACCTCATCTCATTAAATCTTGAGTCAATGTGCACCACTGATCTCTATGGATCATATTGGTATTTATCTTATAGTGCTCACCATTCGAATCTGTACGAACACTCGCTCATCGTTAGATCCTTATCCTTTACCTTTTGTCAATGATAAACAACTGTCACATTGACCTCTTTGACTCAACATGCACCATTATAAAAATATGTATGATCACCTTGAATCATGGGATCTCCATTTGGTCCTAAAATCAACTTTTACAAAATCGAATAAATATAGGGACCATTGTAAACTATTTGAGAAGCCAACTTTGAACCTTAATAACTTTTACCTCACTCGCTTGTATGATCTCAAATTTGGACCATGTGATCTCCTTACATATAATAATCCAACCATGTGACAAATTTATCTTGTAAACCTCACATTCATGAGATATAATGACATAAAAATTATTACTTATATTTTTTTGCCACAGAGCCAACAATGTCAAGAATTGCCTGGAAGGCTAACTTTGCACATACATATATTTTGACATGCTTCAATGCATGACCTAAAATTTAGTGAAAATAAACTAGGATCAAAACTAAAAAAACCCATATGATCATATTGTTCTAAAATTTCCACATGTGTGATATATTCTATCACCAAACTACTTACTTGGCTATTTCTTGTCTCATGCAAATTTGGCTATGAGAAAATAATGTCAAACTACTTGGGAACCAAAAATTTTAACCACATATATTTGATTTTGATTAGGTTCATGACATGATATTTATCACATATAATCTAGGGACTAATGTGATCACAACCATATGACCAACTCCCCCTGACTCACCCACATGTGGCAATGGTGATGTCAACAAACTACCTACTCAAATTTTTTGCCATTAAACCCAAATTATGTAGATGAAAACTATAGACTATCAAATGAATTAAAATCATGCACACAATATCTACAATCATCTTTGAGAATTTATAGGACCCATTTCACATGATTAAAACTTTAGACTCATCCCTGAACATGTATAACCATGTCAAAATTAAAGATCAACCAAGCCAACATTAAGCACACTAGGACAAGCACATTCCACACTTTGTCATTATTACTTAGAATATCAAATGACTTCATCCACTCACTAAGACACCTCCATGACATCACTTAAAACTCTCTAATAATATCCCCTTTTGTCATTGATGTCAATAAACATCATTCAACTCACCTTCTTTCTCTTCAAGCACTCTGATAATAGAAACTTTCTCTCCCTTTGACACAATGACAAAGTGGGAATATACTAATCCTAAGGACCTAAAAATATCATCAATAAGAAATAACCATCTTATAAATATGATGCAAACTCCCCCTTACCTTGATCCAACCTCTTCTTGCCTGGACAACTTCCTCTTATTCCATGCCAATACTCTTCTTTAACCAAACACTGCAACCAATGAAGGAAAAACACACAAAAAGAATTGAAATATGATGGAACTCACCAAGAAACATCTAAGAGGGACTCCCCCTAAGATTTATAATCCATTTCACCTTTTGATCATCTTCATATTTTAATACATTATGAGAAACCACCATACAAACTTACTAGCCTTTTATCTCAAACCACCTCACGGACCACCAACAGAACTTCATGCCACACACCAAATAGGAAATATTCTCTATAATAATCCTAAGAACTGACCTTGAAATTCTCATACCTTTCCCCTCTTGGAAACATTGAGCAAAAACATCAAATCTTCATATTAGGCCTGTCTAGATTCCTTGTAGTCCTACTTAAAACTTGTAGAGCCCACATATTTCAGTATACTTACCATTAAGACCTAAAAATTCATATTTGGAGTACTCTCATATTCCGCCTTAAGTGCACCAATTTTCATTACCTATCTCATCTTCTAAAACATAATTCTTTCTTGAACCAACTTGTTAATTAAGCCCCAATCTTGATAGAAACATGAATAACTTGAAAACCACAAACCTTCAAGTCTATGTGAAGCATGATTTTACAACCCATTTTTTCAATTTAGCCTATTAATAATCCTTATACCTCAACTCATAAGGTAGACCACTTTTATAGCATAGCCCAAAACCTTAGAATCTCAAAACAAATAAAGTTAACAAACCTCCTTCTGGTCAATGCACTCCTCTGGAACTTCTTGCACACCTGGAGACACCCATCACACAATTATTGAAAAATATTTGATTTTCCACATCTTTGGGAACCCATACATCCTATAACCCATTTTACGACCTACATACTCTTAAGCAAAAATTGAGAAACTTGAGAGCAAACAAAAATCTCTAATTGCACACAAAAGATTTTCAAAGCTTGAACTCACCTAGAACACATCTCAAATAAGTGAATATACCTTTATAATCATTAAAATAATTTTTTACATTACATCAATCTCATTAAGCCACCTGGAAACACCCATTCTGATCCTATAGACTGACCATATACAACTATTACATCACCACAACATATCTTTCACCTAGACATACCTACTCTAATTGAAAACACTTTTCTCTAGACTTATAGGACCATCTTAAGAACACCACAGAAACACTTGCTTCTCCATTGAAAGGACTCTCTTAATAAGCATAGATAGATACATCCATTGCACCATAATTATCTAAAATAAAATGAAGCTAGGAGTGGCCCACATCTTCTCAGTAACCATTGGAATCCTCTTATAGATATAAGACTTCTTGATATTGTTGTAATTCTCTTTAGTATAAACTATGAAAACTAATTCATTTTCTATATCATTCTCCTTCTCTTCTAAGATAGGATTGACAACACATGGAGAAACTATGGAATTTTGACATACCTTTTCTTTTGAAGAAACAACCTTGTAGCTTGGAACCTCATCACTAGGCACTATCAATTATTGTTCTTTGTATGAAGCTTGCTCAACAACAACAGGATGTTCACTTAGATGTATACACACCTTAGGACTAGCCTTAACTAGTACCTTGGTCTTCTCCTTCAAAAAATGAGTAGTCAATGAGAGGTCTTGGCACTCTTCACCTTTTAAAGCATTTTCCATCAAAGCAAATAGATTACTTGGACCTGAAATCTCATCACGACTCATAGTTACCACCTTTGGTTTCCATGAGTTAGCTTGCCTTTTTCCTTATACTCTTGGAGCTTGATTGAACTTATTTTGATTTGTAGACCTTTGCTTATAGAATCTAGCAATGTGACCTCTATGTTCATAGTTGTAGCAGACCATACTCCTTGATGGAAACTTAGCTTATCTTATCTTATTCAGATACTGTTTTACAAAGTGTCTCACATCATGATAGTTCAAGCACTCAACCTTGCTTACTCATTTTGACTAATTACCCCCATCATATTTTCAAGCAAATTCATATCTAATAGGTCTCTTACACTATCTATCCTTATGACCAAATTGATTACATGTGTAATAGTAACCATTAAAACTTGCATATCTCATGGCATTTGGTTGTTTGTCTTATTTTTCTTTCTTCTACTAGCACCTTCATTCCATGTCTAATGGTTTGTCTTCAAATATTGATACACCTTTCCCTCATTGGCATTCATGTTAACTTGAGAAACAACTTTGGGCTCTTCATTAAAACCCAATCTAGATCTGTTACTAGCTAACTTTTGAATTTTTAGGAGATCATATAGATCATTAAAACTTTTATCAAACTTGAAAAAAGATTTCACCTTACTTTCAAACTTCTCTAACTCATGTTTCAAAGACATAATCTCAACAACATACCTTGAACATTCATCTTCTTTATCTTTTAGGCTTGTAGATAGGATTTCTAATTGACAATTGAGGTGTTTGACCATATCTTCATGTTCCTTGGCATTTTCATTCATTCTTGCCTCAAATATACTAAATTATTCCTCATAGTCTTTGAGTTGAGACTTCATCTTCTTGTTAATATTCTTCTCAATCTTCAATTCTTCAAGATCATTTATCAAAATAGTCTCATATTCTACCTCATCTTCTTCATCATTTGAACCACTCCAAGTAGACTCATTTTGATGTGAGCAACTACCTTCTTAAGCCATGAAGAAGGATTCATGATCAATAGGACCATCATATTCATGATCATACTCTGAGTCATTGTCTTCACTCTCATTTGATTAGCTAAAATTTTCTTTAGTGTAGAGACTTTTCTTGTCCTTGAAGTACTTTTTCTTGTTGTCAAACCTTTTGAATCCTTTTTTGCTTTTATCTAACCTGAATGATACCTTGCCATCATCATGACCTTGAACATGTTATTTACCATCATCCTTCTTATACTTATAAGGTAATTTATTATCAAAATGTCCTATCTCACCACAATTAAAGCATTTGAGGGGTAGTTTACCTTTATACTTGCTCGAACTTGTTCTCGATTTCCTTGAAATCAAAGAAATTAGTTCATCCTCATCTAGATCAAAAATGTCATCTTCTTTGGGTTTCTTACCATGGAATTTCTTATTTGGCTTCATTTTAGTCTTGAAAGTTGCTTCCTTATTTAGTGTTATATCATCATTCTTCCTCATCTCATAGGTAGTAAGGATGCCATGTAGTTCATCCAACTTCAGCTAAGATCATGAATTTATTCTACAACAAATACTTTAGAATCAAACTTGAGGGATAGGGACCTTAATACATTTTGAACTATAGTAGCTTATTCAAGGTTCTCTCCAAGACCTCTGTTGATGTTCACAATTTCATCGACTCTCTACAGAAAAGATGCCATAGAATCTTCTTTGTTCATCTTGAGACTTTCAAATTGCCTTCTATGAGTCTATAAATTAGTAAGATTAACCTTTGAATCTCCTTCATAAATGATCTACATTTTTTCCATATCTCTTTAAAATATTTACAGTGGAGTACCTTGGTTTATTCAGTTTCTAAAAGACCACAAGTAATAGCATTCATTGCCTTAGAATTGTTCTCAAATAATTTCTTATCTATAACACTAAATGGAGGAATAGTAGGAGTAACATAAGCATCAACAACATATTTCCATACATCAAACCCTAGGGACATAATGTTTGTCCTCATCTTGGCACTCCATAATGCATAAATGAATCCATTTAACATTGGCGCTTGCTTAGTAGAAAAACCTCCTTAATGACTACCCATATTTTACCTTGGATCACCTTAAAGATTTCAAGCCTTTACCTAAGGACCTGATCTGATACCAATTGTTAGAGGTACAATCACTAGGGGGTGAATTAGTGAGCCCAAATATTTCAATTTCAATTTTAGTCCTTTCAAATTATTAAATAATCAGCATAGATCAACTTGATCAAGTAATATTAACAAGAGAGATCATTCATTCAATGCATACACAAGATCAAATACATAACACAAAGTTCTTGTGGGAAACCTTCATGGGGAATAAAACCCACTCTAAATTCTATAACACATGGGCTACTATCCTATAAGAAATTCAAAACAAGATACTAATCAACTCCTTTATACAAGCAAGCCTTGATCATATCCTCTTAATCAAAGGTTGCTAGTAAAACACCTGTCTCATAAGGAACACCTACCCCTAAGGAAGATCAAGCCCTTTAGACCCTCCTTTGAACACCTTCACCTTAAAACTAATGTCTTCAACACCTGATGATGGATCTTTGTTTTCTAACCCCTACACAAACTCTCTCTCTATCTCATACAAACCTCTCACATAGGCATACCAAAATCTCTCTCCTTCTTTACTCAAACTGTCCTCATATTCACACTCAACCCTCTTTATGTATCCTCAAACTACAAGATCACTATTTAGATATCAAAAATATGACCTACAAGTCATACACGGTCCTCAATCTACTCTACTCTTTAAATCATAAACTAGACACTCTACCTCTCCTTAACTCTACAACTCTCACAAATACCTTACACGTATCTCAAAACTCATCCCCTTAAAGTCTAGAAATCATCATCTTTGATTTCACTATATATAGAAATATATGAATTATCAACAACTTGTTTATCCATAATACATGCCTTCAACCTTAAGACATCTTACATAGGTCACACTTAAGCACAATCCACTTTCAAATAGGCCTAAGTCACTTTTAAGTCTTATGGAGACCCATTCAGGTATTTAACACTTTTATGAGCAAACTAAGAACACATGAACACTTTTCCAACTCATTAACCCATGCCACATGATCTATAGGTCCTGCTTATGTGCCCATATCCATCACAATACCCTTATTCTTAATCACAAATTGCTTAAATAATATTTTGTGCATACAACCACCATAAATGAATACATAGTCAGCTTGTAAACCTTTGTTCATAATACATAAAAATTTTCAAACATTAATAATGTATATATAACATATTTATGGATTCTAAAACACTCTCATATATCCAATTCATCATGAGATATCGAAACAACATCATAACGAGCTCAAATACCCTTCTTGAGTTATTTGTAGAACATGCACGAATACATATTCAACTTTAGAGCTCAATATATTTGTTTATACACACTTAACAATTTTTAAATCCATATTTTTAGATGTGCCTTGGAGTTTGCCACTTTTATTTTTACATTATGAGAAAATTATGCATAGATCAAAAGATATGACCAAAATACAAAGCACTAGTTTTTCCTTTGATAAATTCAAATATTTGAATTCAAACAGTCATAGCTAAACTTCAGACAGTTAACCTCATCTCATGAAATATTTCAATCTTGAATAAATGCACACCATTGATCTCTATGGATCATATTTATCTTTATCTTATAGTGCTCATGGTTTGATCAATATGTATGAACACTTACTTCTCGTTAGATCCTTATCCTTTATCTTTACTCAATGATAAATAATTGTCACTTTAACCTCTTTGACTCGACATGTGATATTATATCAATTAGTAAGATCATCCAAAAAAATCTAGATATACATTTGGTCCTAAACTTTAACTCTTTCAAAATTGACTAAGTATAGGGACCATTGAAAATTGTCTAAGAATCCAACTTTGAACCTCAATAACTTTTACCTCGCTCACTCGTATGATCTCAAATTTGGACCATATGATCTCCTCACATAGAATAATACAACCATGTGACAAAATTATCTTGGAACCCTCACATGTGTGATATATAATGACATAAAAAATTCTTAATTTGTTTTTCTACCATAGAGCTAACAAAGTTGGGGGGAAGGGAGCGCGAGGGAAGGGAGCGCAGACGCGGATGCGGCCCTGAAACCCTTCCCTCTATGGCTGTCCCCTTGCTTGTTGGAGTCCAAGTCTTGACCTGTGAATGGTAAGATCTTGGACGTTGGGGCACAGTGTAGAATGGCCCTTATTTTATTGTGCAGTTTGGTGTCTTCACCTTGGTTTTCTGTCTTGGGGCTACTGCGCTGACCACTTCCCTGAACTGAGCGGATCATGATTTGTTTTTGGAGATTTTGAGCATGCCATGGTGGCATTTCCCCTGGGAGAAGGGGGAGATCTTTACAACTTCTTGGGTGGAGGGTTTGGGTGGTGGTGGTTACGGTTATAGGTGGAGTCTCTCTGTTGGAGGTGCTGTCCATTCTGGGCAGTGCATTTTACGCAGCGCTTCATGGTGAGATCTTTCATTTTGCATGTTTTTTACTTTGCTTCACTTTACTGCATTGTGGATGGAACCTGGGTTGGATTTCTAGCCTAAGTTAGACGGCCATCCAGATTTGGTAAGCAAAGTATTTGTGTTTGTATGGGGGAAACTCTGTTTCCTCGGTGGTTGGTGTTTGAGCCATGGTGCCCTATAATGGGATTTATGGAAAAACCTTAAGCTGTGGAGGAGCCTTGCTCAGTAATAGTTGGGCAAGGCAATTCTGCCTCTACCATTATGGTGAGGGTTTCAAGTTGTTTGCCTGGTTTGGTTTAGGTTTTAGGTCCTTGTAAAACTTGGGGAGATTCAATTGGTTGATCTTGTTGGTTTCAAGTCCCTATAAAACCTGATTTAATTACTATCTTTCAGTGTTTTGCCTCCTTTGGTGGTTTGTAATGTTTATATTTCATGATCTGTACAGGGTTTCGGGGCCCCTTCAAAACCTATTTTTACCATAATCTAAAACAATGTCAAGAATTGCATGGAAGGCTAGCTTTGCACATGCATATCTTTTGATGTGTTTCAACACATGACCTAAAATTTAGTGAAAATAAACTAGGCTAAAAATTGAAAAAACCCATATGATCATATTTTTCTAAAATGTCCACATATGTGAGATATTCCATCACCAAATTGCTTACTTGGCTCTTTCTTATCTCATGCAAATTTGGCTAAGTATGGGAAAACGATGTAAAACTGCCTAGGAACCCAACTTTACACCCACATATATTTTCATAAACTTAGGTGAATCACATAATATTTATCACATAATAAATAGGGACTAATTTTATCACAACCATATGACCAACTCTCCCTGACTCATCCACACATGACAATGGTGATGTCAGCAAACTGCTTACTTAGATTTTCTAACACTAAACACAAACTATCTAGATTAAAAATATGAACTAATAGATGATATCATATCATGCACACAAGGTCTCTAATCATCTTTGACGAATGATAGGACCTCTTTCACATGATTGAAATTTTAGACTCATCCCTGAACATCTCTAACCATGTCAAAACTGAAGATCAACCAAGCCAACATTAAGCACACTAGGACAAACACATTACACACTTTGTCATTGATACTTAGGCTATAAAATCACTTCATCCACTCACCAGGACACCTCCATGACATAAATGACAACTCTCCAACAAACTTATTATATATACATGCATCATACCATTAATCACTATTTAGAAAGATGCATATACATAATATATATATCTTCCAATTTGAATGTCAATAACTTATAGTTCATACATCCTTACTTTTTATGTTACTAATACATACTTTGTTCATATATATAATCATAATTTTTAAAAAATTATGCATAGTTTGTTTATGTATAAGATCATAGTGTTTACAACATATGACATTAATTCATTCACCTCTATATATTCACAATTTAATGTAAAAATTACACACACAGCCCATATATAAACCCCGTTCCATAATTCAAGAATATATATATATATATATATATATATATATGGTTTTAAAGGTAATAATACATAGTCTGGTTTTCTTTATTTTTTCTATTTTGAATAATATAATACATGGATCACTATAGCCATATACTATCATGGATTTAGCAATTATGTTATACCTATATCCATATCATTGTTTTTATTACGCTAAATATACATACAACCCATATATACCTTCTCACATAATTATACTTATACATTTCATTGGTTCATTCATTTATATGTGTTTTTGTTAAATCTTATATAGTTCACCATAAATATATGGTTTACTATATATACATAGTTTGATATATACATAGTTCACACTATAAATGACTAATAGCTCTGTGGTTTAGAACTATATCAAACTAATTACTAGCTCATAACTATATATATCCATAAATGCTATCATTCAATGTCTATTAAATCAAGTGAATACATAGTTTGATATATATTATAATGTTATATATAGTTCAATGTTACTTTTTGTTGAATATGATTACTATATATATATGAATACACCAAATAGATCATTATACAACCAAATAAAATCACTATATACATATATAATTCACTATATATATATATATATATATATATATATATATATATATATATATATATATATATATATATATATACTCAGATCTTTATATTACATAGTTATATATTTTTCTATGGATTTATTTAATAATAATCTCAGTTCTTTCATACATAGATTTTATATAATGAACTTCACAACAAAATTCAAGATGCCACCTACCTTGTAAAGCTTATAAATTGGCATGGTATTTAAATAACTTTGATCAGTTTAGTCCTTCTCCTCATCAACGTGTTGCATTTCTCTTCTTCCCTTCTTCTCTCCTCCTCTTATCCAACACCACACCTCTTCCTTTTATTTCATTTTCTTTTTTCTTTTTTTGAATGATTTTTCCTCTTTTTTTAAAACTCACCATTTTTTTTGTGTTTTCCTTTTTTTTAAAGCTTCATAGTTTCCATAAGTCGCCTACTTTTTATTTCTTTCCAAAATCATGGCTTTCTTCTAATTCACCCCCAAATCATTTTTTAACCTATATTTTATTTTGATTATAACACAATTACTATTCAATACAATCACTTTATTGGTTTTATTTATTGTATGAGACTTTTCCATTTATATATATTTTTAATGACTTAATAATAATAACTAACTCATTAATCATTAAATTCAAATTTACACTTTGACAATGTCTAGGTTTAGTTCATAGGTTAGTCCTAGAATAACAAAATAATTTTGTTAATAATTTAGTGTAGATGACCAACATCATGACTTGATAACAATATAACTAATATAAGGATAATGACAATTTTTAGTAGTAATAGGTATTTCACACATTATTCATGCAAATTTACATTTTCAAAAACATTAATAGTAATGAATACATTAACACAACATAAACACAATCACACAAGATTAATTCTATATGGCATTAAATTGAGCTAACACACAATTAACATGTATAAACAATTATCTAAATACATGCAACATTAAAAATGTACTAATGTTGATAAACTCATGATTAGTGGATTGGAATCAGGATGGCTACAAATGGAGTTTTGCACCACTGTGGTGTGAGTTAGGTCCCACGTGCCCTAGCTAGTTGTGCCTATCATCTAAATGCAATGGTTGGCCATTTTGTGTGCATGGGGGGGTCTTTTTGTGTTTGCAGGGGTCTGAAGGGGGTTAGACAGGGGTCTCATCTCCTCTTGTCTATCGTTGGGCATTTTTTAGGGCACTGCTTGGAGCATGGGTTTCTTAGACAGGGGTGCATGGCGGTTGGGGCATTTGCACCGATTGCCTTGCCTCTCTCCTTTTTTTGATTGGTGCTTGAGCTTGTATAGTCATGGAGAATCAAGGTCTTGCTTCTTCCCTAGATTTAGAGATGGTGGATCCATCCTCTTTGATGCATGCTAGTAACAAGGATCAGACTGAGTTTCCTCCTTCTGGAGAGGGTACCTCAAAAGGGTCATTTCAAATTTAAAAAGTAAATGCATGTTTCGAGAGATCGAAAGATAGACCCATTTTGGTTATTCAACTTGAGCAAGTTTTAGAGGATGTTGATTATTGGTGCAAGCATGCTCTCATTTGCAAATTTTTGGGCCTTTGTCTTTCTCTTCCTATGTTGGAATCTTGGGCACGTCAGGTTTAAAACTCGAAAGGAGATGTGTAGATTCTTTTAGCGGCAAATAACTATTTCTTGGTTATTTTTTCAAGCATGTCAGATAGGAATAGGGCTTTTAAAGGTGGCCCTTATTTCTTTAACCAGGTTGGGCTCTTCATCAAGACTTGGCATATGGGCTTCAACTCTATTGAAGAGATCCCTTCATGGGTCCTTGTGTGGGTTCATTTGCTGAGGCTTCCATTGGAATTCTGGAGGGAAGATATCCTCCACTCAATCTCTTTACTTCTTGGGAAACCTGTTGGACAGCTTCACAGACTCAAGAATGTAAGGTAATTTTTTTTTCTCATATTTGTGTTGAAGTTGATTTGAATAATCCTTTGCCCGACTCTATGGAAATTTTCATGGGTTCTTCTACCTAGATCCAACAGCTAGATTATGAAACCCTTCCATTCACATGCAAAATTTGCCATGAATATGGTCATCTTCACCACAACTGTCTTAGACTAAAATCTTCCCCCTTGTCTACCTCTGGACCTCCTAGGATGGATAAGGGGAAAGCTTTGGTGTCTGATGGCCCTATTGATAAGGAGGGTTTTATCCTAGTTAAATCTCATAATAAAGGCAAAGGCAAGAAGAGATCCTAGAGTGATAGATAGAATGATGGCACATTTAATAGGTTTGAGGTTTTGGATAGCATAGTCCAAGAGGATGGTATCCCAATTGAGCTTTCTTCTAGGGTTAAGGGTTAGGTAGAGATTCAAGAGGTGGAAGCAATGAAGGAGGAGCTAATTTTATCATCAAGGGTTCAACAGGCCTGTCAGTCGACTTTGGACTTGCCTTCTCAAGTTTAGAATATTGGTGGCATCCAAGAGTCACAGATCTCAGTGGGTACTGCTGGGTTGGCTCCTTGCCCCCAAGTAATGAAGGGATCTAAGGATCCTATGAAGGGTGCTAAGGCTCATCCTACCTTAGGCTTGCAACAAAAATCCTTTAAAAAGGGGCCTCTAGATAAACAGTCAAGGAGCGGAAGGAAGATTGATCAAGAGAAGGTTAAGATTATGGGTGATACTTTGGTTGAGTATGGGTCTGTGAAACCCATTAATTCCCACTTCTCCCACCCCCCTAAATGACTGTTTTATCATGGAATGCAAGGGGGTTGAACAACATACCTAGACAAAAGGTTGTTCATAGATTAATCAAGTCTCAAGCTCTAGATGTGGTCTTTTTGCAAGAAACTAAGCTTACAGTGGATGGTTTGAATAAGTGTGCTTTGTGTATCTAGCCCCAAGGCCACTGGCAGGGGGTGGGGGCATTGGGTAGTTCTAGGGGATGGCTTACTTCTAGAACTCAAGGAAAGTCTCCCCCTTATGGTGGGTTTCTAGTCGGTCTTGCATCTCTATGGTTGCATCCAATTTTTACATCGGTAAAAGATGTCTTTTCTCTAATATTTATGCTCCTACTGATCTTTTAGGTAAGACACATCTCTGGGATCATATCAATTTTATTCATTCTCTAGACCCGTTTCTCCCATGGATTTTGGCTGGTGACTTTAATGTTGTTATTAATATGGATGAAAAATGAGGAGGGGTAGCCAGACTTGATCCTTCTCTTTTGCTCAGAGATAATATTGGTTTCCTTAACCTTGTTGATGTGAAGCCAAGAAATGGAGTTTTTACCTAGAATAATAGGAGGTGTGGTGATGAGGCTATCTCAGAATGGCTTGATAGATTTTTGGTTTCCTGTTATTGGATGAGCAGCAGGTGGACTACCAATTCTAAAATCTTGGATTGGAGGGGATCCGATCACTGGCCTATCAAACTCTATGTTTCCTCTTATGAGGTCACTAAAAATTCTTCTTTTAAATTTCAATTGATGTGGTTATGGGATCAATATCTTCATAATCTTGTGATGCATTTGTGGTATGAAGGGCTTCCTGCCCATGGGAGGGCCATGTACACTTTCAGTAAACGGCTTCAACATGTGAAGTATAGGCTTAAGAGGTGGAATAAACAATATTTTGGGAACCTACAGGCTCAGAAGCTTGTTGCTCAGTCCAAGATGGATAGTGTCACTCATTAGATTCATGACCATGGGCTTCCTTTGACCTTTTAAATGATGAGTCCTTTGCCATTAGGGGCTTAGAAGAGTTGGAGCTTTGGGAGGAGATTTTTTGGAAGCAAAAATCTCATATTGATTGGCTTGAGGAGGGGGACAAGAACACAGTTTTTTTTCATAACTCGGTTAAGGCTCGTAGGTAGGGGAACTCTATTTCCAATCTTGTCTTGAGTGATGGGACTCAACTCTCCTCCTATGGTGAAATTTCTAGGGAAGTTGTCAACTATTTTTCTAACCTTTTTACTAAGGAGGATATTACTACTAGATCTAAGGAGAGGGATATTTTGGATTGTATTCCCTGCTTGGTCTCAGATGAGATGAACAGTGATCTTTTATGTCCAATCTTGTTACCTGAATTGGAGAAAGTTGTGTTTAGTATGAAAAAAGGTAAAGCTCCTAGCCAAGATGGGTTTTCAATTGAGTTCTTATAAGAATTATGGGAAATAATAAAGTCTGATCTCCTTGAGGTGGTTCAGGAATTTCTTAAGAACAAACAAATGCTTAAATCTTTGAATTCTACTTTTCTAGCTCTCATACCTAAGAAGGAGGGGGCTAATTGGATGGATCATTTTAGGCCTATTGCTTTATGCAATGTTGTCTACAAGATCATCTCTAAGTTGATTGCTGAGAGACTCAAACCTCTCCTAGGTGCTTTGATTTCTTCTGAGCAGGGAGGTTTTGTGGAAGGGAGACAAATCTTGGATGGTGTCGTAATTACTATAGAGATTATTCACTCTATGGCTTCCTCTAAGGAGAAGGTGATGTTCTTTAAGCTTGAAATGGCTAAAGCTTATGATCGAGTGAGCTGGGAGTTCCTTTAGAATATCCTTTTGACCTTTGGCTTGAAAGAGGAATGGGTGAGCTGGGTCCTCAGTTGTGTGACCTCATCCTCCTCTGTTCTCATCAATGGGGAATCTTCAGATTGGTTTAGTGTTTCTTGAGGACTTCAACAAGGGGACCCTCTATCCCCTTATCTTTTCATTATCATGGCAGAGGGTCTTGGTAGATTTATTAAATCTCAGGTGCAGCAGGGTCTTATTCAGGGCTGGAGCTGGAACAATGATCTCCCTCCCTGTTCTCATCTTCAATTTGTGGATGATACTAGACTGATGGGCTTGGCCATAATTAGTGAGGCAATGAATTTTAGGAGAACTTTAGACATCTACTTGAAATCTTCTAGTCAGAGTATTAATGATGATAAATCTTCCATTTATTTCTTCAATAGTCCTCGACTCATCCAGAATAGGATTGCCAGGATTCTTAGATTCCAAATTGGCACTCTTCCCCTAATGTACCTAGGGATTCCTTTGGCTTTGGGACCTCAGCGTAGAGATTATTGGTAGGGGATTTTGGATAAGTTCCAGAGTAAGGTTAGTCATTGGACTTATAGATGGCTCTCTTATGTAGGTAGAATGATCCTCCTAAAAGTTGTGGTGCAGTCTCTCCCTATTTATAGGTGTTGTGTGTAGATTCCTCTTGCCTCCTTTGTGAGGGATTTTGATGCTCTTTCCTAGCAATTCCTTTGTTTGGGTAACCTCCTTTCCTTGAAGTGGAGTTTAGTCAAGTGGGAGTCTGTCTATAGGTCAAAGCATGCTGGGGGCCTTGGCATTAGGTCTGTGGCTCTTGTGGTTACAACTTTGGTGGCTAAGCTGTATTGGAGATGGTGCAACAACTAGGATCAGGATTGGGTCAAGATTCTTGCTTTCAAATATGTTCTTGGGGTTGAGAGCCAAGATGTGTCATGGATTGCTTTGTTGGGCAAAGGTTCTTGCATTTGGGATACTCTTAAGAAGGGAGCTTAGCTTGTTCAAAAGGGACTCTTTTGGATATGTAATAAGGGCTCTGATGCTTTTTTTGGCTAGATTCTTGGGCTGGTCACCCTCTCATTCTCTCTAGTCTCCCTCAGCTTTTGCCTCTTTACTAGGTGTTCTCTAATGCTGGTTGGATTAAGGTGGAGCATTTTAAAATAGTTAAGCACATTGGTCAACTAGAGGTGTTTTGCTAGAAGGATCCACATGAATGGCCTGTGGGTGGGTCTAATGAGGATCATGCTACTTTTTGTAAGGTCTTGGAGGGTAGGCTTTGCAGCTCTCTAAATGAGAGGGAAAAGTTGGCTTGGAGTCCTAGCCCAAAAGGTAATTATACTGTTGCTCAAGGTTATGTTGTGCTTGATAAGAATTTAAATGGTCCTACTAAGGTGCCCTGGTGGAAGAAGGTTTGGAATAATTTTTCTTGGCCCAATTGTAACTTCTTTTTATGGTTGGTTGCCTAGAGGAAATGTCTCACTTGGGAGAATATTTGCAAACAGGGGTTTCAGGGACCATCCATTTGTTTTCTTTGTTTGTGCAGTGAAGAATGTTCTTCCCACTTGTTCTTTTAAAGCCCTTTTTCTCATGAGATTTGGCACAGATGGTGGGAGGCTTGGCATCATGGTTGCATTCATGCTTCCTCTCTTATTGAGTTTTCAGAGATCCTGGACAGGCCTCCTATGAAGATGCCTTTTCTCCAGGTGGCCTGGAGCATTGGGCCTATTTTCATTCTTTGGAACCTTTGGCTAGAATGGAACCACAGAGTTTTTTGTGACTCCAAATTAGATAGTGGTCAATTGTGGATGAAGATTATCAGTAGACTTTAGGAGACTATTTCTGCTAAATGTGATATGCCTGAAAGTATTGATCTTGGGGATGTTGTGGTTGTGCGGGATCTAAGCCTGGGTGTTAATAGTAGGGCTTACACTGCTGGCATTATGCCCCGTCATGTCGAGAAATGGGTCTATCATGATGGGAAGTGGGCACCTCCTCTAGATGGGGTACTAAAGATTAATACTGATGGATCTTCTCATGGAAATCTTGGGCATGTGGGTATGGGGGGTATTTGTAGAAGTAAAGATGGGGATGTTGTTTTTTACTTCTCTATCTACAAAGGGCATTATTCTAATAACTTGATGGAGGCCCTTGTTATTAAGATTATTGTTGAGCGAGGTTGCTCTCTTGGCTGGAGGAGGATTATCTGTGAGTCTGACTCTTAGATTGTTGTGGATATGTTGAACAACCAGAGATTGGATGGTGTTAGTTGGCATTTAGCTTTGATGGTCAAACATATTTTAAGTGTTTGTAGCTCCTTGGAATCTATCTCTTTCTATCATATCCCTAGAGAATGGAAAAGCTTGGCTGACTGCTTGGTGAAGTGGGCCTCAGAGAAAGGGGATGGTTGGGATATCAGTGATAGGAATGAGTTACCTTCTAATTATCTGGGGGATTTTAGAGAGAGTTTTGTTGGAAGATAGAACTATGTAGTGTTGTTGTTTAGTTTGTTGGTGGTTCTCCTTTTTATTGAGCTTGTGGCTCTTGCCTTATATCTCATTTTGAATTGAGTAAAAAAAATCCCCTTTTAAAAAAAAAAAAATGTACTAATGCTAATAATTTAAACAATGCAATAACATGCACTATCTAATGTGGTGTGTGGATGGGTTCTAACGATTCCTCTATCATCTCCCAACACTTCCATCTACGCCACCCTCTTTGATGATGATCTCCCTCCGTCATGCTCGAAGGTATGAATATCTCCTACATCAAACTCATGACAAGAAGGTAGTTGGTCCATACCATCATAATATATATCATAAAATAATTTTTTAATAACAATCAACATGATCACAATGTAAAGAATATACCATACAACTAAACTCATAGTAATGCAACCGTGTAATAAAAATAATATTTAATTGTCCCATAATAACATATTACTTACAACTTGGTTAATAATAATAACCAAATCAAATTATCAACCATAAAAATTCATAGATTTTCAAGTAAATTTGCTTAGTGAAAAATCATGATGTAATATCCTTCCCCCCAAAATCTAGTTAGTGTCAATTATTCAAACATTAGTTCTAAATTAAAAAGATTATTCAGAAAAAAAATAACATAGTATGAAGCATCAAATCAATAAAAATAAATGTGAAAATCACTTGTAGAACTCATTATAGTCCTCCCAAGTAACATTATCCTTAGAGTATTGGTCCCACAAGACCTTGCATTGTGGCATCTCTCTCTATTACATAAATAAATTTTGTGAGTGTCAATTACTCTAATTATTTCTACCATGACCACCCCAAGATCCAAAATCTGCAAAGCATTTCAATCCAACATATATGAAGGATCAACTATATACTTTTTAAGATAAAAAACATGGAAGACACTATGTAATAGAGCTAAGATTGGCGGTAATGTAAGCCTATACGCTATAAGATTTACCACTTATAAAACATTGAAGGGTCTCACATATCTCGGTGAAAGTTTTAATGACTTCTTAAATTTAATTGAGCTCTTCTGATGCTTAACAAAAACACTTTATCACCTACCAAAAATTGCTTATCTATTCTCTTCAGATTAACATAACTCTTCTACACATAATTAACCTTGATGAATCTCTGCATGATTAATCTAACTTGATATTCCATTTTTGAAAGCATCTTAGGTCCAAAGACTACCCTATCTTCCAACTTGTCCCAAATGATTGGTGTCTTACACTTTCTTCTAAACAGTGCTTCAAATGGTGCCATCTTCAAAGATGATTGGTATGAGTTACTGTAATCAAACTCAACTAATGGAAAATAATATTCCCACTTGTAAATCCATATAATACATACAAAGAAGATCCTATGACACCTAATTAACTCACTCAATTTGATCATCAGTCTCTGGGTGATATGCACTGCTAAATTTTAATTATGTACCCTGAATTTAAAGTTACCCAAAATCTAGAAGTCATATTTAGATCATGATCCAAAATGATCTTCTTTGAGAATCCATGTAACTAATACACTTCTTTTACAAACCCCTTCACAAGAGTGGGTACATCATCTATCAAATTATCTGATATGAAATGAACTACCTTGTTTAGTTTATAAACTACTACCAAGATCATGTCATACCTATTTATTGACAATGGTAACCATTAGACAAAGTCCATACTAATCACCTACCTAATTAATCCTATGTTCAACTTTCACTTGTTGAAATTTTAGATGATGTGACACAAAGTCCACTACATATTTCTTGATTCCTTTCTAGAAATAAAGTGGTCTAAGCTCTGCCATAAGCTTGGTTACTCCTAGATCTCTTGAATATGGAGCATTGTGTAATTATTTTAACACTGTGCTCCTTAAATTCTCTTGATCTAGCACATACATCCTTCTATTATATCACAAAAGACCATCATACTCTAATTTGAATCCTTTATTCCTAGGATTTTGAGAATTCTTAGATAATGCTTTCTTTACTTGATCATAGAATTCATCTCCTAGTGAGAATTCAATCACTCAATCCATAAAAGTACTCTTAATAGTATTTATAGCTTCTATGTACCTCCTACAACTTAGAGTATCAACTAATATATATTTTTTGCCTTTGATATAGCTGATATTGAAATCATAATCAGACAAGAACTCTAGCCAACATCTCTAACAAGCATTCAAATTCAGTAGGGTGAAGATGTATGTAGACACTAGAAAACTACACACAATGGTTCTAGATGTTAAAATACCCTTGGATGCCCAACCTATCATTTTCACCTTTTTGAACACAAACTTGAGTCAAAACACCCTTTTCCCAAACTCACCTTCTAACCCACCTTAACCAAACTTAACCCTTCACCCTTCAACCCTCAACCACTAATGATCACTCTGACTGTTGATAATCAACACTCTTACTGTTGATGGTCAACACTTGAACTTACCAACTTGACCCATGTGTGAGCTAATGCATCAAAAATTGAATGCAGGGGGTAAGCTAGTGCATCATGAACATTAAATTTAGGCAATAAAAACTCCTTTGGAACCTTCTACCTCTATCTCTCTTTACCTATAAAATAAGGAGAGTGGGACTAGAAAAGGGATCTTGGATTTTGGATGATCATCGATCTTTTTAGACAAGGCTTCTTCATCAAAATTTTATTTTGTAGGTCTTCCTTCCAGCCAACCATCCAGTATAATAAAGACCTAACACTTTGCCAAAATTCCTTCAAGCCTCACCAAATCTTTAGCCAACTTCAATAATTAAGCTAAGTATCTATATTTTATTATGATCAACAATTAGTTTATTTTTTTAATGATTTTCCACCTCTTAAACACCTCCTTTTGAGGCTTTTTGACCCTTAACCAGACCTGCACTAACTTGATAATCCATCTAAAACTTATTCATAGTTATACCAAAATTAGAACCTGTTAACCAATAGTAACCACTGATGGTCGACACTCTGACCTCTAATGGTCAACCCCTAACTATCGATGGTTACTATGTGAACCCTTTTAACCTAAAACTAGCAACCAACAACCAACCACCAAACTCAACCAAAACCCTATCTTCTTGGCCCCTGTCACCTCATAGACCAAAAACAACAACCCAACCTAACCTAAACATTTCTTTAATAATTTAAAAATTCACCTATATATTATTTTGTTAGAACACTAGCATTCATTTGTAAAGTATTTATTTCTTTAGATCTAGTACTTTTATGTTATGCAACCTTTCTTTTCAACAATAATTTATATCAAAAAGTGGATAAATAGCCTTCTAAAAGTCTCATGCTTTTTGGATCTAGCCCATGTTAGGAAATCCACACATCTACCTAAGTAACCAACCCTTTTATATTTCTCTCTTATTACAAGTCATCTTCCCAAGCCAAAGAAGAGTATCTACAACTATCTGGATTGCATACAAACAACCAAGTTATACAAACCTCTACCCATATTTAAATTTTAAATTTATTCTATAAATAAATAAAAAGAAAAATTCAAGTAAAACATTATGGAATGTTCGATGGGACCTAGTTACATATAGTCCCCTTTTCTTCTTTATTCTATGCTCATACAATGAAATCAAAAATTTCTTTTGGGTATAAAATTAACTACATACATTGGTTTCTTGCATGTTTAGTTCATTTAGTTAAATTAAAAGCAAATTAATCAATCATAGCTTCACCTTTTTATCACACACCATGTCAAACTAATTATAAATCAACACATCTTAACACCTAATATAAGGCCCGATTAATATTTCATCACATAAAGATAAGCCTTCACCCTTTAGTTATCTTACTTGGACTTCACTACCAAAAAGAAAAACCAAAACTTAGCTCTTTAATTGAGTCTAAACTCTAAAAATTAGTATATATTGGCTAAGCACCTGATACCCTTATCTTTATAGTGTGTGAAGTGAAGGGGTAGGCCCCAACATCAAGCTACGTACTAAATTTTAATATAGATTTTTGAGATCCCTACCTAACCTGAAACCAACCATAGACTTCTCTTCTAATACCCACTCTGCAATCCAAGTCTTCCAACATTATTTCTAACTTAAGGCATAAGCCAAAAGAGAAACTAAAAGGAACCCTAGGAGGTAACCTAATTTAGTGTGTGTTTTGAATTTTTCTTATTTTCTCTTTGTTTTGAGTTTTGAGAAACCTACCTTCCACCATCTTGCCTTTATTTCCTTATCCAATAGGGAACAAACCTATATTCTCTCCTAGAGATCCTAATTTTTTTAGGATCTTGGAGAACAACCATCTTGCCTTAGAGTGATACCTTGCATCATGAGCCACTTATGATCCTAACCTTATCTACAACCAACCTAACCTCATCAACAACCAACCCAACTTCACCCACAATCAATTAAACCCAACCCATCACCTATCAAACCTCAATTACAACCAACTAACAAACTATCAACTACCTCCTAAGCTGGTTACAATGTTAATGGACTGGATAATCAAAGTAGAGTCATCTATTTCTAGTACCCATGACCAATCAACCCTCACCTACAACTAATCAAATCTCAACTACAACCAACCAACAACCTATCAATGATCATTTAACCACTATCATACCCAACCAACAACCCATCAACACCAACTTAACAATTATAATAACCAACCTCAACTTTAATCTAACCAACATCATCAACTATTGGGTCACCTACCCCAACCATGATATCAACTACCCCAACCCACTTTGAGTTATCCTTCTTTATCTCAACACTGAGATTTGGTCTATCCTCTTTTCCATCCAACCAATAACTATCAAGCCAACTTATCAACCTTACCTAACCTATCAAACCAACTAACCTCATCAAACCAATTGATTAGATCACAAACTCAAGAGCAATCCATCATTGAACTTATTTTTATATCCATTATTATACGCACCAATAACCAAATCACTCAACATAATGAGGCCCATCCATTAGATTTGGTTCTTAGTAAACCTATAACTAAGGAAACCATAATCTAACCCTTAACCAAGCCACTTGTTAACCAAGTGGAATTTTTTTAAGTTTCTTTTAAAATCAAAATCAATGAAACCAACCCACCTTTTCCACTCACCCATGTGGAACCAACCTACCAACCTCTTCCACTCACCCATGTGGAACCAACCTACCAACCTCTTCCACTCACCCATGTGGAACCAACCTATCAACCTCTTCCACTTACCCATGTGGAACTAACCAACCAACCTCTTCTACTTACCCATGTGGAACTAATCAATCAACCTCTTTTACTTACCCATGTGGAACCAACCAATCAACCTCTTCCACTCACCCATGTGGAACCAACCAACCTACCACTTCCACTTACCAATTTTTTTAAACCTACCATCAACCCTACCTCACCTACCAACAACCCTATCTCAACAACCATGAACCCAACCTTAACAACCATTAACCTTACCTCACCTACCTTTAACCAAACTAAACCTACCATTAACCCAACCAAAATTACCATCAACATAACCTTACCTATAATCATCCACCCAACCTTACCTAACCAACCAAATCAAACAATCAAACCAACCCAACCAATAAACCAACTCAACCATTTATCTTACCTTTCTCAACCAATCAAACCAACCACTACACCAAATCAATCAATAAAAATCAACATACCTTTTAACTCAACCTTACCAACTATCAACCCAAACCAAGATCAACCCATCAAACCTACCAACCCTACCCTAACTTACCAAAATTAGACCCAACAATATTTTCCTCACTTTGGTGCAATAGAGGAAATCCCACCTGAACCACCACCTATAACTTGAACCAACTAACCACTAACCACTAACACCTAATGACTAACAACTAAAACCTCTTTTTGGAGGTGGATGAAGTCATCTTCACTCCTCATAAACCCTCTTATTAACCAACACCTTCACTTTGGGATATTTTTCCCACCTTAAGCATCCATAAAAAGAGAAAACTAGGGGGGGCTTTCCCTCCATAAGGATTTGGCCATTTATCAACCTAGACCATACCTTAAAAATTAACCAAACTAACCCTTGGCATTTTTTTGCCTCAACTTATCAAACCAACCCACCTTATCAACCTTACCCAAGAAATCAAACCCACCTAAACCTATCAACCAACCAACCCTAAACTATTAGAGATTACCTTTCTCCTTCACCCTACCAAACTTATTGGAGAATCACTTTCTTCCCCTACCTAGTGGAGTCACATTCTCCACTAACCTACCTAACCTTTTGAGATTACCCTTCTCCACTTTACCAACCATTTGTTCTTTCTCGAGATCATATCCTACCTTAGATACCTGAGAACTCACCAACCAACCACCTTACCTTAACCATAAAACCATTGGAGATTAACCTTCTCCATAAACCAACCAAATGACTTTAACCTTATTCATTTTGGGCCACATTTTTCACATTTTTATGATCACCAACCATTTTGGAGTCACCTTCTCCACCAACCATTAGAGATTACCCTTCTCCATCACCTAACCAACCAACCAAATGAATTTAACATTAGTCATTTTGGGCTACCTTTTTCATCTTTTTTTTATCACCAACCATTTTGGATTCACCTTCTCCCCCAACCATTAGAGATTACCCTTCTCCACCAACCTTTTTGGGAGTTACCTTCTCCCCCCTAACCATTGGACATTACCCTTCTGCACCAACCTATTTGGGAGTCACCTTCTCCCCCACAACCATTGGATATTACCCTTCTCCACCAACCTATTTGGGAGTCACCTTCTCTCCCCCAACCATTAGAGATTACCCTTTTCTACCAACATATTTGGGAGTCTCCTTCTCCTACAACCTTTGGAGATTACCCTTCTTAATCAACCAACCAACCAAGTGGTATACCAAATTGGGGCAACACATTTGAATACCACCCAACCTTTTTGGGAGTCACCTTCTCCCTAAACCATTGGAGATTACCCTTCTCCACCAAACTATCACCTAACCAACCTCACCCTTTTTGTCAATCCAATTTTTTTCCACATCTAATCAAGTGTCAAAAAGTAACTAAGGGACATATACTCTCTTGATTGACATCAACCATTTACACAAGCATGGATCTAGGGCATATCAAAACCTCAACCTCCTTGAAATGTTTTTTCATTTTTGCACTTATTTTTTGGTTAAACTAAGTTCTTTATCATCTTGTGTCTAACTTAAGTTCATCCCTTGTTTTTAATCACCTTCATCTCCTTATTTTTAAGGACAACTGATTAAAAATAGGATCATGTGATTATCTATCACAAACTTAGCCTAATCCTAAGCATGGATACCATGGCTCTACCCATGACATGATCCTCATGGTACTTTCCAACTTTTTTAGGATGAATTTATATGATCATTGTCACTTAAACCACCTATTTTTTCCATCATCAACCTCCTTGTGCTATGTATTTTCCTCCATAAAGGAAAACTTGAGGCCTATATAGACAATCCATGTCTGAACCAACATAAAAACAATTTAGGATACCAAACTATTACTTGAATAAAATATCTCTAGCATGCAGACTACGCCCTTGAAGGATAGATTCTCAAAACTAATAAATTTTTTAAATATAAGGTAGACTACTCCCTTAAAGAAAAATTATAAAATATAAAGAAATCCAAACTTATACCACTCCCTTGAAGGATGGCTAAGTCAATTTTGTCAAAAATAATCATTTGAAGCTTCTCGCATTGATCAACTTTTCAAAGATATAAAACAAAGCAATCATAGACCCTATATCAAAATCAAACACCAATCAATTCCAACAAAGCTATAATCAACATTCACAATAGCATCAGTAGACTTCTCACATCGATCAGTCTACACCTAGCATATGACATGGACTTATTTATCATGGTTCCTAGGTCACCTATAGAAGGGGCAAGCCATCCCCATAATAAGGTTACCCTACTTATCACCCACTACCTATCATCCATCTCATCTTTTGTCTTCCATAAATCAAAGGATTTTTTGGCTTACTTGACACCATGTGATCAAGCTAACTTTTTTTTAACCATTGAACTAACAATAAATCAAAAGCATGATAGGGGTTTTTGTTCAAAAGCCCACCCATCCTGCCATTATGATCTTTTCTCAATAGGAGCATTTAGCTTCCTACTTATACTTTCATGACCACTTAAGAAGACATGTCTTCCCCTTTGTGAGTCATTAAAACCAACCCATAAAACTAAACAATTAGTGAACCTCTCTAGGAATCACCTTCTCTACCCTTTTAAGAGTCACCTTCTCCACCAACTAATTAACTTAACCATGAACCTTTGGAGATTACCTTTTTCTAAAAACCTTCAACCAAATCAAACCAAACCAAACCTTTGAATATTACCCTTATCCAACCTACCCTTACTTTAACCATGAACCATTGGAGAGCACCTTCTCCATCAACTTAAACCATTGGAGATTATCCTTCTCCACCAAACCTTTTACCCAACCAAATCAAGTGGTACATCAAATTGGGGAAACCCATTTTAACATCACTAGCCAACCTTTAAAGATCACCTATTCTCTATAAAACAACCATGAACCATTAGAGAACACCCTCTTCAGCCAACCAACCAACCATCTAACCATGCCCACCTCAATGTTGGCCATTTTTGACACAAACTATTTGCATATTTTATGACAACCTTGCCCTAGTCTTTTTGACCGCATCAATTAACTTGCCATGTTAAAAATTTGAATTTTCACCACGTAATACACAATCAAACCATTTATGGTTTTTAAGGGAACACTTCCTACCTCAGATACTTATGAAAACACTAACTTTATCTAAGAGACTTGTATTTATGAGTGTTCCCAACCACCATGCCTAAATGTAATCATGTAGTCTACTTGTCACTTATATTTCTAGCACTAACACTTTTTTACTAACTATGGCAACTTAGTCTATGCACGATCTTGACTATCACACTTAGTCACATTTTTTATGTATGTTTGCACTTTGAATGCTAAACCTTTTATCACCAACCTCATGACTCACCATAACTGCTCATGAAACCTAAACCTAATTCTATTTCACCTCATTGACTCCTAATTTGAGGGGGAACACCTCCTTCCATACTCAGGGCAACCAAACCTTTGACCTACAATCCATTTTTGTTTTACAGCTTGCTGATACAAACTACATAATAAGAAGGGGCAAAATATAAAAGCTAGAAAACCACACATAATGAATCTAGATGTTGAAATACCCATAGATTCTCAACCTACCATTCACACCCTTTCAATTAAAACTTGAGTTGAAATACCCTTTGCCCAAACTCACCTTCTAACCCACCTTAACCAAACTTAACTGTTTAGCCTTTGACCCTCGATCACTGATGGTCGATATTATGACCACCAATGGTTAGCACTTGAACTTACCAACTTGATATGTGTAAGAGATAATACATCAAAAAATAAATGTAGGTGGTAAGCTAGCACATCACAAATGTTAACTTCAAGAAACCAAACCTCTTATGGAACTTTCTACCTCCATCTCTCTTTGCCTATAAAAGGAGAGTAAGACCAAAAAAGGGATCTTGGATTTTAGATGATCAATGATATTTTTGAACAAGGCTTCTTTATCAAGATTTTATTTTTTAGGTCTTCCTTCTAGTGAACCAACCAACATAATAGAGAACTAACACTCTACTAAAATTGCTTTGCAACAATAGGCACCATTACTCTACCAAAATTCCTTTAGGCCTCACCAACATCTTCAACCAACTTTAACAATCAAGATAAATATATATCTCTTATCGAGATCAATAATTAGTTTATTTGTTTTATTATTTGCCACCTCCTAAACACCACCTTATGACCCCTTTTGACCCTTAACCAAACCTCCACCAACCTGCCATTCTATCTGAAACTTGTTTGTAGTCAGACCAAAATCAGACCCTATCAACCAATAGTAACCACCAATGGTTGACACTCTGACCACTAACATCAGCCCTTAACTATTGATGGTCACCTTGACTACCAATAATCATTGTGTGAACCTTTTTAACTCAAAACCAACAACCAACCTCAACCAAAACCCTATCTTCTTGGCCCTTATCACCTCACAGACTAGAAATAATAATCTGACCTAACCTGAACATTTTTTTAATAATTTAGCATTCACCTAAATTTTATTTTTTTAGAACACTAGCATTCATTTGTAAAGTAATTTTTTCTTTAGATTTAGTAATTTTATGTTATGCAACTTTTCTTTTCAATATTAACTTGTATCAAAAGGTGTCTTGATAGGCTCCTAGAAAGCTCATTCTTCTTGGATCTATTTCATGCTATCAATCTACCCATCTACCTAACTAACCAACCCTTTTTTTATTTCTCTTATTACAGGTCATATTCCTAAGCCAAAGAAGAGTATCTACAATCATTTTGATCACACATGCACAAACAACCAAGTTATACCAACCTCTACCCCTCTTTCAGTTTTACATTTCTTCTATAAATAGATAAAAATTAAAATTTAAGTAAAATAATGTACTTGAGTCCCAAGTTATTAGTCTTGATCTCAAATGGTTTTTCCAATAAATAATGTTTCCAAACTTGCAAAGCATGCATAATTATTGCAAGTTCTAGGTCATGAGGGGAATATTTTGCCTCATAAGGATTCAACTTCTTTGATTCATAAGTTATCACTGCACCATATTGCATAAGGACTCTTCCTAGTCCATCCCTAGATGCATTTGTGATCACTAAAAATTGGCCATTGGGGTCAGGAACTCTTAGTACTGGTGCTAAATTAAGCCTCTTTTTCAATTCTTGAAAAGCTACTTCACACTTATCTAACCAGATAATTTGGTTCTTACATTGTAGAGAGGTAATCAAATTAGCTATCTTAGAAAAATTCATAACAAACTTCCTATAATAGCCTACTAATCCCATGAAACTTCTTACCTCATTCAAGTTATTTGGTGCTAGACACCCCATAATGGATCTTATCTTTACCAAATCTACTAAATCCATAGAGATTAAATGCCCCAAATATAATACTCTCTTTTATAAAAATGTATATTTAGATAACTTGACATAAAACTTGTGATTTAAAACCGTTACAAAACCAGTTCTAGATCTTGAAGATGTTCCTCTTCATTCTTAGAGTATATAAGAATGTCATCAAGAAATACCAAAACAAAGTGATCTAGATAATCTCTAAACACACTAATCATCAGATTCATGAATGTTACTAGAATATTTGTCAACCCAAATGGTAACATTGTGAACTCATAGTGCCCATAACAAGTTATAAATGTTGTCTTTGAAATATCCTCATCCCTTATCCTTAGCTAATGGTATCATACTCTAAGATCAATCTTAGAAAATACCATTATCTCTCACATTTGATTGAAAATATCATCTATATGAGGTAGATGATACTTATTTTTGATAGTTACCTTGTTCAACATTCTATAGTCTATGCAAAGTTGAAGAGTACCATCCTTCTTCTTAATGAAGACAATTGGTGCACCCCATGGTGACACACATAGCCTGATCAACCCCTTTGAAAATAATTCTTAGAGTTGAGCCTTTAATTTAACCAATTTAGTAGTTATCATCTTGTATGGTGCCTTAGACTGTGGTTCTAATCTAGGTATGATATCGATAGAGAAATCAAATTCATATATAGGAGGTAATCTTGGTAATTACTCTAGAAACACATCATGAAAATTCCTAAGGAATGGATAATATTTGAGGGATGGTTCCTTATATTCCTCCATTTTAGTTATCTTGACAATAAAGGCTTGGCATCCTTTTCCTTGAGACTTCTTGAGTTTTATTGTATAAATCTTCTTAAGCCTCAACTCTCTCTTCTCACCCTAAATTTGTGCTTGATTCCCAAAATTGTCTAGACACTCAACCTTCTTCAAGTAGCAGTCAACCTTGGCCTTACGCTTTACAATCCAATTGAATCCTAGGATCACATCATATAACTATAGTATTGCTACATAAAGATCCACTACTATTATGGATTTGGGAAACTTAATCTCTGCTTTAACTAAACACTTGTCAACTTTGACTTTTGAATCATTCTCATATTGTACCAACCATTTATTTTCTATTATTCTAGCTCTTTTAGATAACTTATTTATAATTTTAAGAGCTATAAAACATTTTGTAGTCCTTATATCTATCAAAATGGAAATTGGATATTCAAATAAAATACTTGATAGTTTTATGGGTGAAGCTTAGAATTTGACTTACTAATTATCAACTATTGCATGAATACGTTAATAAAATGCTCCTTATTGAGAAATAGAACCTCTATTCTTCAACTTATCTTGGGTTTACTCATGAACATAATGTTCACCTATATAAATAAAGCAACCTGTAGGTGGTCCTTTCCTATTAGCCTATTGGTTTCCCCTAAAATCACCTTTGAAACCATTACCTAAACTATTGTTGAATTTAGCATTCTAATTTTTTAATTGACTCTTGGAATCTCCTCTCCTCTACTTCTAGTTCTTTTTGAAAGTTGGTTTAGAACTTCCAAACTTCTTATTAAATTTATCTCCAACCTAAGCAAGAGATTTCAACATCTATTCTTGCTTGATTTCCTTCTCAAATACCTAGTCCATGGTAGATGTTCCATGAATATCCACCTCTCCATCAATCTGGGCTTTCAATCCTATGATGAACTTCCTAATTTTAAACCTCTCATCTACCTGGTACTGAGGTACATACTTCAAAATTTTAGTGAATTTATTCCATTACTCATTCATTGATAAGTCTCGTTGCCTCAAATTCTATAAATCTATAAGCTTTTGGTCAAAATATAGCTATAAAAGCTGCCATGATCTGAAAAATATCACAAACTACTCCCATGTAGTGGTGGTCAAGTTAAGATTCATTTACAAATTCTTGTTGGCCCACCACATAGTTATTTCACCAACTAACTGGTAATCTCTCCAAACTACTTTAGTGACCTCAAAGTAGTTTTGAATCTCTAAATTCTTATTCATGTCAATCAACCATGCTTCATATCCATCACCTAAAATAGTTCCACTAAACTTAGGTGGATTCACCTTTTTCATATTTTTGGTCAATTCTATAGCTACTTGAGCTCTTACATCCTGAATTTTTTTTGCTTAGCAAGATGCTCTTTAAGTACATCTTGATGTTCTTCCTCTTCATGGCCATGAGCTTCCTACTCTAGGGTTGAAATTTAGTCCTTGATTTAATTCATGGCTACAAGAATTTGATCCAAATTTGATGCTTGCTCAATGATAAATCAACTAGGATCAAATAGAGGGTTATTATCATTGACATTTGAAGGACCCTCTCCAAATACTCTATCTTTCACCATTCTCTTTTCTAGTAAATATAAGGATACAAAGATGTTAGTGGACTCATTAATTCTTATAGTTTGAGTCGTAGCTTTGATACCACATCTAACATCCCCATAAGGATCTACCTAGAATAACATATTTTTTTAAATTTAATCAACATATTATTTTATTATATTTCACCATGAGAATATAATTAAGGACCCAGATAAAACACTCTAAGTATGTTAACTATAAAATAAACATGTGACATTTATCCTTCACTGATCACTATCATCAGATGAAATAACATTATTGAATATAGAAAATAATTACAAATATCCAATCATGACTAGTATAAAGATACAACTACTACTTTCAATGTATAGAAAAGTAAATAATTACAACTCATCATAAATAAAGTATCAATAATAATAAATTTAATACAATATATAAGATATAAGATACAAGGCTCCATAGAGCATAAGTTCTCCAAACTCTAGTATATATGGCAATCTCAAATATAGTCTCCAAATAAGTACTATTGTGGGGAGGGAGAGTATTATCTGACATTTTTATAAATCAAGCATGGACCATCAATCCCTCACACAATCCTCCATCATGGAATGACCCTCCCTTCATGGATGATTAGATAGTGATGGTGCAAGAATCTAGAGAGACAAGCTAGTACATGTGTGCTATATGATTTCTAAGAACATGAATTGTACCATAAAGAAATCCATTCTAACATGATATCATAAAATATGTAAATCATACATATGAAATAACAATATCTAACTAACATTACTTTGGCCAAAGTTTTCAATAGTTATTGATCTCTATGATCAATCAAATTCATACACACCACTTGATCATATTACCTTCATTTGACATCGGTGATGCTAGCAAGCTAGTGAAGTCTATGTCACTACTTGCTTAGTACCATCAATACGAGATTTGATTAATATAAATATAACCAATAGATTCATGTATATTACTTCCTACTAGAAGGCATAAAACATGATAAATACATGAATAATCAAAATGCATACATTTAGTCCATCAAACATATGAATGAATCTCCACTATATTATTTATCACATAAATAATAAGCATATCAAATACAATTTATACTAAATAGGTACAATATATACTTAGACTACTTATTTCTAGTTTTTGTAAGAAAATGTAGTACCACCAATAATATCTTAGTATATTGTAATACTACTTGATTACATCCAATAGTCAAGATAAATTAACTTATAAACAAAAACATAATCTTTCATTTATATAATTTATTATACTTTTAGGAGGCTTTGTGCAAAGAAATATAATACCCTATCCTTCAGGATTCTGTGACACTTATTTTACTAGTCAAATTCTATAATTATATGCATGTGCCCAATGTATATATATAAGCTATATATGTATAAGAGTATCTATGTTCTCATATAGACATATTTCATATATTTATGCACCTTACATAACATATACTACATAATACATATATTTTAATACATAGTTATTATTCTGTCATACTAACAATATTCTTCATTTTTTTTTAAACTTATGTGCTTCTAACAACTATTTAACTTTTCATGAAAAAAGCATCAAGTTCTATATATAGTTTTATACATTTTCAAAACTCTTACTTTGACTCACTTATTCCTACATAAAAGATATAATTCAAATATGATCAAATTCATTCCAATTCAAATTCCCTCTTTTCCCCCTATCTATAGTACATACATCCTCACTTTTTGTGTTACCAATGCATACTTTGTTCACACACACACACACACACACACACACAGAGTTTGTAAACAATTATGCACGGTTCATTTATGTATAAGATCATAATGTTTATGACATATGACATTAATTCATTCACCTCTATATATTCACAATTTCATGTAAAAATTACACACACACAACCCATATATAAACCTTGTTTCGTAATTCAAGAATACACAATAAACGTATGTATATATGTATGTATGTATGCCCAATTTTAAAGGTAAGAATACACAGTTCAGTTTTATTTATATTTGTTATTTTGAATAATATAATACATGGATCTCTATATCCATATACTTTCATGGATTTAACAATTAGTTTATACCTATATCCATTTTTTTTTTATTGCATTGAATATATATACAACCCATATATACCTTCCCACACAGTTATACTTATATATTTTCTCAGTTCATTCATGTCTGTGTGTGTGTGTGTTGTTGTTGTTGTTTAAACTTATACATTTTTCCATACATATATGGTTTACTATATATACATAGTTCAAATTGTAAATGACTAATAGCTCTGTGGTTCAAAACTAATTACTAACTCAAAACTTTATATATCCATCAACACTATCATTCAATGTATATTAAATCAAGTGATTACATATTTAGTATATATTATAATGTTATATATAGTTTGATGTTATTTTATATTGAATATGATTACTCTATATATGAATACACCAAACAAATTACTATACAACTAAATCATATCGCTATATACATATATAGTTTGCTATATATAAAATACAATAATACTCAGATCTCTATATTACACAGTCATATATTTTTCCATGGAATTATTTGAAAATAATCTTAGTTATTTCATACTCACATATATATATATATATATATATATATATATATATATATATATATATATAACTTCACAACAAAATTCAAGATGCCACCTACCTTGTAAAGCTTCTAAATTGGCATGACACTATCCAAAAAACTTTTGCTCGGTTTAGTCCTTCTCCTCCTCAACACATTGCACTTCACTTCTTCCCTTCTCTCTTCCTCATATCCAACACCATGCCTCTTCCTTTTCTTTCATTCTCTTTTTTTTAATGACTTTTCCTTTATTTTTAAACCTCACCATTTTTTTGTGTTTTTCCTTTTTTTTAAAGCTTTGTAGTTTCCATAAGTTGCTTACTTTTTCTTTCTTTCCAAAATCATGGCTTTCTTCTAATTCCCCCCCAAATCATTTTTGAAATCTATGTTTTATTCTAATTATAACATAGTTTTTATTCAATACAATCATTTTATTTGTTTTATTTCCTGTATGAGACTTTTTCATTTATATATTTTTCTAATGACTTAATAATAATAATTAACTCATTTATCATTAAATTCAAATTTACACTATTGACAATGTCTAGATTTAGTTCATAGGTTAGTCCCAGGATAACAGAATAATTTTATTACTTAGTGTAGATAGCCAACATCATGACTTGATAACAATATGACTAATATAAGGTCGATGATACTTTTTAGTATTAATTGATATTTCACACACTATTCACATAAATTTACATTTTTGAAAACATTAATAGTTATGAATATATTAACATTACATAAATGCAATCACATAAGATTAGTTCTAAAAAGGCATTAAACTAAGCTAACACACAACTAACATGCAGAAAAAATTATCTAAATGCAAACAACATTAAAAATATATTAATTCTAACAATTCAAATAATGTATATAACATACACTATCTAATGTGGTGTGTGCATGGGTTTTAGTCATTATTATATCATCCCCCAACACCTCCATCTATGCTACCCTCTTTGATGATGCTCTCCCTTCATCATGCTCTGAGATATGTATATCTCCTACATCAAACTCATGACAAGAAGGTAGTTAGTCCATAACATCATGACATATATCATAAAATATTATTGTGATAACAATCAACATGATCATAATGTAAAGAATATACCATACACTAAAATCATAGTAATGCAATCATATAATCAAAGCAATATTCAACTATCCCATAAGAGCATATGACTAATAGCTTAGTTAATAATAATCAAATCAGATTATTGAACATAAAAATTAATGGATATTTAAATAAATTTGCTTAGTGAAAAATTGGGATATAATAGCTAGAGGTAACTCATTAATGATTATATATTTTTGGCTAGAATTAGATTAATCCCCAATCCTTCCTCCCCCTACCCATTTCCATAAAAAAATAAAAAACAAAAAAATAATAGTACCTATTAGAAATGATTAATCAAGTGACCTCTCTTGTGCTATATCAAAACTTTATACAAGCTTTTGACTCTTTATGGATTTAAATGCCTAGTATATTATGTGATAAAACTGAATATGTTAAGGTAATTTTTGAAGATTTAAAACTTTATTACATAATTAATTGGTTTTTATTTCAAACTGAAACCAAAAATTTTGAATTATAAACACCTAACAATGTTTTCCCTAAAAAAATAAGCATTTGTTATGACCAAAATGCTCCCATTTCTACAAATAAAAATGGACCCTCTTCCATCCTAAATAGATACCAAAATTTATTTTTTGTAGTACATATAAGATTCAATTCACACTTTGAAACTAGTCTGGGATCTGAGTTAAAGTTCAATTGGTCGTACTATAACCATATACATAATTTATTCATGTCCCTGTAATAACTTTACTATATTATAAATATATTGTGACCAACCTAATTTTTCCTAAGTCCTAATGTTCATGATAAATCCCCATCCCTTATGCATTCTAGGTCCTAAGGTCCTAATTTTATATATTTGTAACCTATTTAAACTCTAAGTCCTAAGCCTAGAGTTTGTTGCCCCATTGATAACACTAGTGAAACTCAAATATATAAAGCCACAAATCTACAAACTCTCTTTACAAATTGAAAATATTATGCCATGTGACCCCCAACCTATCAATGGTCACTATGTGTCCTCCCTTAAAATAAAATTTTAATATAATTAATATGAAATAACATTATTAAATTAGGTCACTATGTTTGCATTTTTCAGGTTGGACATGCACGTATTTAATAAATAAAGAAGATGCTGTGAACATTGGATATTTCACAAAATTCACAAGTAATTCATAGATTCATAGTATGGAAGCAATGGGTGAATTTTTGCACATGATGGCCTCTCCAAAAATTCAATGAGAAAAAATCACTAAATGAAGATCATGAGCAACATCTATTTTGGGTGAACTTCACCAATAGAATTTATGATATACACAAAATATGTTTTATTAGAAAATGGGGTAGAATGCACAACAATTAAGTTCACTTTAAAATTTAAAAAAATCACAGTATCATTATGAAATACAATTTCATTATAGAGGCGTAATTATGGATGTGTCATACTGGGAATAATTGTGAACTATGCATGGATATATCACAAGCTAGTTGAGAATTATAAATATTATATTATTGACTAAATATGTGATGCAGGAGCATCATTATCTAATGTAAATAGTGTTTTAGTTTTCATGTTTTGAGTCTTTAGGAGGTGGTCCAAAAGTCATTTCCTTTGCATTTTCAAATTTGTGGTGTAATGTAAGAGATCGACTTTTTGTATGAAGGTCTCAAGTTATGTTAAAAGGTTAGGCTCAAGTAAGGGGTTAACAACACCCACATGACTCACATTATGAGTCATTAAGTGGTTATGATATAAGTAGGTAATTTTGGTACTTCCCCAATGTATCAAAAATGGTTACAATGTTAGTTATGTCAAGTTTGGAGTCTTTTTGTAGAGATAAGTGTCTATTATCAACATTCATTATTTAATGTATGAAAATATGGGGTGGATTCTAGCAAACTAAATAGAGAAAACCCCCAATAATGTGCATGAATAATTCAGGTTGAAGATAATTTATGTTGGCAAACCAATCATCCCTTTGTATACAACATTAATGAGTGTGCAAATAATGAAAATGAGTAAAGGATGTGTTTTGTGGGTTATCTGAAATCATTGGTAAGAGAATTAATTTTATGATTGAAGATTATTTAAATGTATGAAGTTGTTTCCATGAGTTGGTTAGAGGAATTCAAGATTGTCTTGTTTCCTATGTTTGAATACTGAACATGACTGTGTTGTATGAGAATGCTTATTTTCTATATAAGAATAGAGCATTTAATTGAAAATATGTGTTGATAGGTAAGTGTACATTATCCTTCCTTGTGTTGTTTTGTTTATTTGAAAATATGGTTTCAATAATCTTTGAGGTGGTGCAAGAACATAGTCCCAACCCCTATGCATATACAATACATTGACTGTGTAATCAAAATGAAGGAGAAGACTGAACCGTGATAGGGTAAAGTAAAGAATGTGTACCCCATGGTTTCATATATGATGTGTAAGCATTATTATTTTTAGTTCATAAGGTGATTATGTTGTTTCAAGTCCATGAAAGGATTAGACACAGATTCATAGTTTATTTACATAGTCAAGATTGGGCACAATGAAACACAGTTGAATGTAATCTATTAAAGAGACTTCAAGTGTTTTGGAAAAATCATAAGGAGATTAGATGAAAGTGTGTGCATAGTCAGTTCAATAGTTGCATTGATTTTGCTACCAAAGTCATTAGTTTGGAAACAAAAGATGACTGTGTGTTGAGGAAGTAGACAGAAACATTATGAGACCCTAACAATGACCCATAGTAGCTGAGTAAAGTGAACTAATAGGTTGAATTCAAGCCTTAAAATTCATGGGTATAAATAAAGTGGTAAATAGACTTTGAAAAGGTGAATAATTTATCGATATCCAACTATATAGACCTGTACTATGCCAAAGAGACTAAAGAAAAGGGCTGGTAGTAGATCCACTACCAAGTAAGGTGTGATGTAGTATAAAAGAGAGTTGTATTGAGATTTTTTGAAGTGAATAAGTAATCTCAAAGGACTTTTCAAAGAATAGACTTTTGAAATCATAAGATAGAGGAACCTTGTTTTGATCTATATTACAAGTGACATGAAAATTTATGTGGAAGTTAGGACTAAGAAAGAGATAAAGAATGCATAGGGTGAAGTGTATAAATGTAAGTTATGTGTCTAATGTATAGGGCCTAAAGGTAGAATCTAACATAATTCAAAGGTAATATAGATAATAATATTAAACTCGAAAGGAAACTAACAAAGTAAATTCATGAAGGAAGCATTGTAGGAGAACAAAACAAGGAGGTGAATGTTTGTTTATTATTTTCATTTATTAATAACAAATGTAAGGTGTCCCTCTACATCATTTTAGTATCAGAGTGAGAATATTTTGTGGCAAAGTATGTTTGAAGATTGTTGATTTACTTTGTACATTGTATTAAGCTTGTTTGAATGTTGTTGTAAGAAGCTAATGACATTGTATAAATAAAGTAGGAGGATGTAGGTAGAAGAAGGAGAGGCCAACATAGTTGAAAGAAAGTGAGAAGATAGGTGGCATAGCCCTTAAGCCAAGAAGGCTTGAAGAGAAAGAGAAGATCTCTTGAGAAGCTCAAGAAGGAAGATCATAGGTGAGCTTGAGAGAGTCCTATAGGTAGGACAAGAGAGACCAAAGTGAGGTCATGATGTGGCAAGTAAGAGAAGGCTTGTCAGAAAGGAGAATAGGTCTAGATGAGGCCAAAGAATTGATAGGCATATTAGTTGATATAAGAAGAGAAAGAGAGAAGAGGAAAAAGGGCAAGATTGAGAAAATCCACCACAAAGTGAAGATGGTGCATGAAGACACAAGGATGATTGAGATGGAGAAAGAGATAAGTGAGATGAGGTAGAAAATGTATGATATGCTGACCAAGATAGAGTAGTTGAGAGATATTGTGAACCCACATTTTAGATGGGTCATAAGGAAGAAGCCAATCAAATGGTTAATCAAGCAATTAGTGGAGAAGAGAAGAAGACAAAAGATGAGGATGAAAACAAGGCATCCTAGAGAGAGAAACAAGGAGGTAAATCAGCCTTATGTGATTATAAATAATGACTTATTTGAATGTTTATATACAAGTGAAGAGTTGCATGAAAGGATGGAGGAGAGTCCAAAAGTATAAGGTATTCATTTCAATATCATTTTTGATGAATATATTGATATAGATGTTATTGAAGATGAGTTGTATGCAAGTAAATTAAGGCTAATGGATGTGTTATTTGAATGAAAAGAAGGTAAAACAATACCAAATGAGGTGTTTGACACATGTGAAGGTGAAACAATAGAGAAGGAAGAAAAATCACAAGTTCAAGTTCTTAAAAAATTTGAGTTACAGTTATGGTGTGGAGCTAAAAGCTTCAACCGTTTGCAGACACTAGAAGGAAGGATGTTGAAGAACCAGAGCCACCGGCATCGGCAGTATGACCGACGTCGGTTAGGTGCAGTGGAGAAGGAGACCGGCGATGGCAGAGAGTCGGCCGACGTCGGCAGCACCAGACCAACAGGGACCAGCGTCGGCAACCTGTGTATTTTCAAAACTGCTGTTGACGAACAGTCAGTTAAGTGAAGCGAGTGTTTGCATGCTAAGCGACTAATTATAGTCATGAGCTGCGTGTCTAATTATTGTAACTAGAGTTCTATTTTTGTAAGCATGGGATCTTATTTATAGACCCATAAGGCATGTATTGTAATTATTCTAAGGCAAGTAAAAGCATTGAAGCTAGCAAGGTCAAGGAGATCTACAGGTGTAAGGTCAAGGAGATCAGCTAAAGCATTCAAGGAGGGATAGAAACTCAGGTTGTAGAGTTGGTTTGTGTTGAGCAAGAGAGAGAGGGAAGAAGGTCTTGAGGTGTGGCAAGCCTTTGAGGTGGAGGAAGAAGTGGCATCTTCCTTATTTGTATTTTCTTCTAGTAATATCTAATACAAGTGTGTGTATTGTCTCTCAAATTTTTTGCTGTCTCAAGTTTATATCAACTTTATCATTCTGGTATAATTTCATGTTTAATTGCATATAAGAAGTAATCAATTGTGCTCTAATTGGTAGAGCTATAGATCCCCTGACAAGTGGTATCAGAGCTACAGTTTGCAGGAAGCAGGGTATTGTTTTTTGATTACAGGCATTCACAGGGTTTTTTGATTGAGTGGGAGTTCAGCAATGGTAGAAGAAAGTAGACTACGAATGGAGAAGTTTAACGGCAAGAATTATCAACATTGGAGGATACAGATTGAGGACTATCTGTATCAGAAGGATCTATACTTACCATTGGGTGGGGTTGCATGCAAGCCCACAGATATGAAGGATGAAGAATGGAACATTCTTGATCGGAAGGCTCTCGGTTCCATAAGGTTGAGCCTTGCATCATCTGTGATTTCTAGCTTATCACAGTGCAAAACAATGGAAGAGTTGATAAAGACCTTGGCAAATTTATACGAAAAGCCCTCAGCTTCTAATAAGGTATATCTTATGAAGCAGCTATTTACTTTGCAAATGCAGGAAGGTGGATCACTACATACTCATCTCAGTGATTTCCATGGTTTGGTAAACCAATTGGCTTCAGTCAATATTGTTTTTGATGATGAGGTAAAGGCTCTCTTGATTTTATGTTCTTTGCCTGAAAGTTGGGACGGTATGGTTATGGCAGTAAGTAATTCTGCATCTGCTTCTAAAATCTTAAAAGTTGATGATGTTGTGAGTGTGATCTTGAATGAGGAAATACACAGGAGAAGCACAGGTGAATCATCAGGGAATGCTCTAAGTGCAGAAAGCAGGGGATGGCAAAGGGAGAAGGTTGAGCAAGGGAAATCAAGGTCGGGAAGGAGATCCGAGTCCAAAGGTATTACCTGCTGGTTTTGTGGAAAGAAAGGACATACGAAGAGGGAGTGTTGGTTGAGAGATAAAGAGAATCAACATGCAGGTACTGAAGAAGCAAAGGATGCAAATATTGTGATGCAGGATGCTCTCATACTTTCTTCGAATAGTCAGGTAGGATCATGGATTTTAGATTCTGGTTCATCTTTTCATGCATCCCCAAACAGAGATTTGTTCTATGAGTATGAACAGGGAGATTTTGGAGTGCTCTATTTAGGGGATGGTTTGCCTTGTCAGATAGTTGGCAAAGGGAAAGTGCAGCTGAGATTGTAGATTGACAACACGTGGGTGTTGAAAGAGGTCATGCATGTTCCAATTCTGAAGCAGAGTTTGATTTCTGTAGGAAGGTTGGGAGATGAGGGATGCACAATAACCCTCACAGCGGATTCTTGGAAGGTTACCAAGGGAGCACTTGTTCTAGCAAGAGGTAAGAAAGTAGATACTCTTTATCTGTCTACTTGTATTACTGATTCTACTTCTGGTGTAGATTTGAAGATGTGGCCTAATAGGCTTGGTCATGAGAATAAGAAGGGAATGGCAGTTCTTGATTCAAAAGGTATGTGTTCAAATTTGGAAAGCACAAATACAGTTCATTGCAAAAAGAGGAAATTTGATGGTTTTGACAGGAACAAAGAAGCCTTAGTGTTTATGGAGGAGATGAAGGATAGAGATCAGTCACAGGGGCTGAATAAATCTGAGCAGGGTAGCATGGACAAAGGTTTGATCCAAGAAGAGCTCGCGGATTAAAATTTCATCACTTACAAGAACACACAGACACCGATGTCAGTAGCTTGGCATCGACATCAGTCATCCAGATACTGGCATGGGTCTTGTGCAGACCAGCAGGGTTGGTAGGTCAGACAGGAGAAGTCCAACGTCGGTCATAAGGACTGACATCGGTAGGAGGGACACCGGTGTCAGCCAGGGAAATGACGTCGACAGTCAGGGTCAGTGTAAGAAACTGACATCGGTCGGTAGCAAACTGGGAGTTGGCCGATATCGGTCACTGGAATGGATAGTGGGTGAATCATCTAAGTCTCAAACACCCATGTGGAGGTCAGGAAAGGTATGTGAACCTCATATTCATTGTTCACCTTCTTTATATTGCTTACTGATAGTCATGAACTAGGAAGATGGAAGAAGCAATGCAGGTAGAATCCAGAAACAGTGGGAGCTTGGCATGGATGAGGAGTGTGAGTCCTTGGAGAACCAAACAGGTATTTGTTGGTAGTGTTGTCAGCTGGAAGGAAGCACTAGACAGAGGGATGGATTCTTGTTTTAGAGAAGAGAGTGGATGGACACATGAGACAGAAGGCTATGGTATATGGTCTTGAGTAGGCTGCATAACAATGGAGGTTTGACCATTGTATTTTATCTTTACCAGGTTGGATAATATTATCTACATTATCCTGTTACTGTATTGTGTTACTTGTTGCAAGGTTTCATATACAGGGAGTTTTTTGAGCTAAGGGTAGAGTTGGTTCAGAAGTATGTCATGGAAAATTTGGGAGCAGCGAAATTCTTGTGGCATAGGATACAGGTATGGCATCACAGGTTTGTGTGGTGGTTGGTCTTCAAGAGTGACATTGAAGAGGGATACAGAGCCTAAGGAACAAAATAGATGGTGTACAAGTACAGGTACAGGTTGCAGCTATTTATCTCCAAGTGGGAGATTGTTATGGTGTGGAGCTAAAAGCTTCAACCGTTTGCAGACACTAGAAGGAAGGATGCTGAAGAACCAGAGCCACCGGCGTCAGCAGTATGACCGACGTCGGTTAGGTGCAGTGGAGAAGGAGACCGGTGACGGCAGAGAGTTGGCCGATGTCGGCAGCACCAGACCAACAGGGACCGGCATCGGCAACTTGTGTATTTTCAAAACTGCTATTGATGAACAGTCAGTTAAGTGAAGCGAGTGTTTGCATGCTAAGTGACTAATTATAGTCATGAGCTGCGTGTCTAATTATTGTAACTAGAGTTCTATTTTTGTAAGCATGGGATCTTATTTATAGACCCATAAGGCATGTATTGTAATTATTCTAAGGCAAGTAAAAGCATTGAAGCTAGCAAGGTCAAGGAGATCTACAGGTGTAAGGTCAAGGAGATCAGCTGAAGCATTCAAGGAGGGATAGCGACTCAGGTTGTAGAGTTGGTTTGTGTTGAGCAAGAGAGAGAGGGAAGAAGGTCTTGAGGTGTGGCAAGCCTTTGAGGTGGAGGAAGAAGTGGCATCTTCCTTATTTGTATTTTCTTCTAGTAATATCTAATACAATTGTGTGTATTGTCTCTCAAATTCTTTGTTGTCTCAAGTTTCTATCTACTTTATCATTCTAGTATAATTTTGTGTTTAATTGCATATAAGAAGTAATCAATTGTGCTCTAATTGGTAGAGCTATAGATCCCCTGACAGTATGCAAGTAAATTAAGGCTAATGGATGTGTTATTTGAATGACAAGAAGGTAAAACAATACCAAATGAGGTGTTTGACACATGTGAAGGTGAAACAATAGAGAAGGAAGAAAAATCACAAGTTCAAGTGCTTAAAACTTTTGAGTTACAGTAGGTTGAGGTGCTTTGTTTGGAACCAATGGAAGATAAAGGTGAAGAGGATAAGTGTATAGTAGAAGAAGATAAGCTATGGCAACAAATAATAGAAGGATCAGAGGATTTGAGTCTCATAGGAGACTAAGAGAGCATCATGGTAGCTGAGTTGGAATTGAGAGAAATATTGAGTCAAGATGAAGGAGAGTTGGCAGCCAAAGAGCAAATAGTTGAAGAGGAACAAAATGAATTCCAAGAGAGAAAACATGAGATGATTTTTATTGACATGTTTGTTCTATGTGTATGTCATTTGATGAAAGAGAGTCAACAATAGTTGTCAAATATTGGGAAGATGCAAAAAAAATAGAAAAGCAATAGGAGGAATGGGAGAAAGAAGAATAAAAGAGATATCATAAGTAAGCATCGCAAAGGCCTATATGTTTCAAAGAGACCTTGGGATTTAGGCAGACATGATATTGGAGGAAGATGTTGTAAAGAATCATCAAAGCTAAAATCTTTTATCACTTTCATGGAAATTTTCTTTCTCCTCGATAGTATGATGCAGAAGCATCATTCCCTAATGTAAATAGTGTTTTATTTTTCATGTTTTGAGTCTTTAGGAGGTGGTTTGAAAGTCATTTCCTTTGCATTTTCAAATTTTTTGTGTAATTTAAGAGATCTAATTTTTTTATTAAGAAGGTATCAAGTTGGGTTAGAAGGTTAGGTTCAAGTAAGGGGTTAATAACACCCACATGACTCACATGATAAGTCATTAAATGGTTATGATAGAAGTAGGTAGTTTTGGTAATTCCCAAATGTATCAAAAGTGGTTACAAAGTTAGTTACGTCAATTTTGGAGTATTTTTGTAGAGATAAGAATTTGTTGTCAACATTCATTATTTAATGTATGAAAAGATGGGGTGGATTCTAGCAAAGTAAATAAATAAAAACCCCAATAATGTGCATGAATAATTCAGGTTGAAGATAATTTCTATTGGCAGACCTATTGTCCCTTTGTATGCAATATTAATGAGTGTGAAAATAATGAAAATGATTAAAGGACATATTTTATGGGTGATATGAAATCATTGGTAAGAGAATTAATTGTATGATTGAATATTAATAAAATGTATGAAGTTATTTCCATGAGTTAGTTAGAGTAATTCAAGACTATATCATTTCCTGTATTCGAATACTAAATGTGACTGTGTTATATGAAAATGCTTTGTTTTTTATTAAGAGACCTTGACAGTGACCCATAGTGGCTGAGTAAAGTGAACTAATAGGTTGAATTCAAGCCTTAAAATTCATGGGTAGAAATAAAGTGGTAAATAGACTTTGAAAAGGTGAATAATTTATCGATATCCAATTGTATAGACCTGTACTAAGCCAAAGAAACTAAAGAAAAGGGTTGGTAGCAAATCCACTACCAAGTAAGGTGTGATGTAGTATAAAAGAGAGTTGTATTGAGAGTTTTTGGAATGAATAAGTAAGCATGAAAGACTTGTCAAAGAATAGACTTTTAAATCATAAGATAGAGGAAACTTATTTTGATCCATATTGCAAGTGGCATGAAAATTTGTGTGGAGGTTAGGACTAAGAAAGATATAAAGAATGCATAGGTTGAAGTGTATAAACATATTTTGTGTGTCTAATGTGTAGGGCCTAAAGGCAGAATCTAACATAATTCAAAGGTACTGGAGACAGTGATATTAAACCCAGAAGGAAACTGACAAAGTAAAGTCATGAAGGAAGCATTGTAGGAGAACAAAAGAAGGAGGTGAATGTTTGTTTATTGTTTTCATTTATTAATAACAAATGTAAGGTGTCTCTCTACATCAATATTCAAACAATGCTAGGTGATTTTCTAAAATTCTTAATTTTAGGGGATTAGTCTGAGTGAATTCAAAGTAGAAGAAATGTCACAATTATCTAATTTAGATTAAAAAATGTTAGAGTATGTTATTTACATTAGCTCATATTCACCTCCTAAGTATTTATTTATTCCCATCCACCTATGTATGGGTATTTTATTTATCTTATTAAGATATTATGAGATATTACATATTTATCTCTTATATATTATAGGGATAATTTCTAGTTATTTCTTTCCTTTATGGATAGTTATCTCTTAGTCCTAGGTGTGATCTCTTAGTTATGATTGATCACTTAGCTTGATTTCTTCATTAGGATTGATCGTCTTTGCTTATATATTCAAGGCTCATTCATTGTATTTTCATGGAAGATATAGACATGGATCTCTAGATAGAAGCTTTGGACATATAGAAAATTTATCATTGTATATCCTATTTATGTATAATATACTGAGATATTATCTAAGAAATGCATCATTGAATTGTATTGTGGTAATGGTTTTTAGATTTGACCCTATGTGAGAGTTTTTAAAACTCTTTCATGGTCTAAGAGTGGTCTCCAATAGCCATTACTCAACTCCTTAGCTTTTCCTTGCTCAACATCTGGTATTTTCTTTCATGTTGTGCAAAAAAATTCTTGTTTCTGGAAGGACTTCCTCTTTTTTTTATGTTTTTTATTGCAGGGAAATTTTAGAGATTCAAGGAATAAATCAAATCTCATCAATTCATCCATATTATCTAATAGAGACATGATCACCTCTAATTTCATCTCAGATGGATATCAGAGACAATATCTACAAGTTTTTTGCAAATCCATTTTTGGTTAAAATGACTTTTCTTTTTCAAATTGTGAGAAAATTGTAAATGATTTATAACGCATTTTTTTGGGTTTTGTGCACTTATTTTCTAATTTCTGTAACATTTTGAATTTTATTAAGAATTATAAAAGTTATTGTAGTTTTACTGAGCAGTACTATTCTAAAAAATATGACTTTTTAAATTTAATTAAGAAAAAATTGTAACCGATCATTCAAAATAATTTATGGGTTTTGTGTACCTTATTCTCACTTTTTCAGAACATTTTGAAAATTAAAATTTTATAACAAATTACAAAATTTATTTTAGTTTTACTGAGCAGTACTATTTAAAAATAAATCCTTGTGGGGAGAATTTTTTATTTTTTATTTTATAAAATAATATCCTTGGATAAATTTTTGATTATTTTTTATTAAAAATAATATTTTGTATTTGGTAGATATAAGAATATATTTTATTTGTTTATTTCTTGGCCACACCTTTTTTTTTATCTCATTTGTTGAAAACAGGAGGATGAGGCCTAATTTGATAGGTGGCCAAACCCCTTCACAAGAGAACAAACTTTCTCTTTCATTTATTTCACCATTTTGATTGCAATCATGGATGCATTTTTGACTAATTTCAACATCCCTTTCTAAAGTACCTCACATTTTATTGTTGTGGATTTTTTCATCCACTCCTATGCAGACATATTCATCCACCATACCTATTTGATTTGACATAGATTTTAAATCACTTATTGTGGCACCATCATTCTTTGTGAGGATTTTACTAGCATGATTTATCCATTATTCAGATCTCTTCACAAAAGTATTTTATTGCACTCATGCTCATTTATCTATACACTTGTAGATGCATTTTTGATAGAGCCCGATGTCTTGCATTGTTTGAGTATATTTTTTGTGCCACTTGTATTTTTGGCCCACATTTCTCCTTTATTTTTGAAGCAACTCTCATGGTTTATGACTTTTATGGTAGGTTTACAGTCTCCTTGTTTGGAGTTATTCTAGTGTATATAGTGTCTTCTTTTTTTCCATTTGGTGTTTTTGTGTATGAGATATATTATACTCATACCAAATTATAAAGTACTCTAGTGGGTTTAATTTACAACCTAGTCTACCTTCATGTGTGTGTACCTTAGTTTGTACACCCTTTACTATTTTAGTTTTTAGTTCCCATCACCACCAAGGCCATCTTCTTGAGATACTTTATTTATATTTTATAAATTTCTTCTTTATACATGGGTATCTTATTTAGGTACTTTATTTGCCAAAACTCATAAGAGGATTGTTATGTCTTAGTGCCATTTGTGGTGACTTTTTGTGTAGTGACACTAGTGTCGTATCCCTACCAATTTTTTTGTTCACTTCTCACCCGAGACTTTCATTATCATATTCTTTTAATTCAGTATTAAGGAAAGGTGTATAGGCAGTGCTTCCTCAAGTTCATCATTCTACCTAGTATTTTGGAGTGTAGTGTTCATATTCAGTAATCTTCATATTCAACACCATTCTTACTTCGACTTAGTAGTTACAGTGACTCAACATCCATGTATTCCAGCAAGATATATCAGCATCCATAGGGACACTTATCTTCACACTACATCATTTTTATTGGCATGGATACCCCATCATGCCTTGTTACCAGGACCTATTTCCTTCCTTTTTTAATCTCTTTTTGAGGGGGAGTTTCATTTTATTATAGGTTTTCTCCATTTCTTCACTTTATGGGAGATTTCTTCATGATTATATTGTACATGAGTACCTGAGTAGGCCTTGTTATCAAGACTCATATTATAGATATGCCACTCTATTTTTGGCCCTTATCTTCACTTGATGGGGGTGTACCTTAGCTCATGTTCACCTAGGTATTTGTTTATTCCCACCCACTTATGTGATTTATCTTATTTAATATATTATGATATATTACATAATTATCTCTTAGATATTATGGAGATAATTTCTAGTTATTTATATCTTTCTGGATAGTTATCTCTTAGTCTTAGGTTTAATCTCTAGCTTGATATCTTAGTTATGATTGATTTCTAGCTTGATATCTTAGTCATCATTGATCACTTAGTTTGATCTCTTAGTTAGGATTGATCTTCCTTGTCTATATATGTAAAGATCATTCATTGTATTTGCATGGAAGTTATGGACATAGAGTTCTAGATGAAAGTTTGGAGATATAGAGGATTTATCATTTATATTCTATTTGTGTATAGTATACTGAAATATTATTTGAGCAATGCATCAATGTATTTTATTGTGGTAATGGTTTGTAGATTTGACCTTGGGTAAGAGTTTTCTAAATTCTTTTATAAAAATTATATTTAAAGATAGTAGTTTTATTTTTGGTTACTTTTAAATAAATTTAGAATAGTCTATTTCTAAATAAGTGCATTCACATGAAAATTATTTTTTCAAAAAGCATAGTGGTGACCCATTAAAATATTATAAATGAATTGTAATGGAATAATTACATTTTTAAGAAGGAAATTTGGAAGACTACACACTTAAGATTGATGTATGCTTATTAGTTTAAGTGATCACTATATGAGAATTATATGATTTGTTATGAGTAGGTTAGATTGAGTTTTGATACTATTCTTATCATTTATGTATTTAATATTTGATCTCTGATTATAATATATGTATGTACAAAAAATTGTAGTGACCTCTAATATTTATTAATTAGTGTGGTTGAATGTGCTCTCACTATTCTTTGTGGTCAATTTTTATTACAAATATATGTTGCTAGAATCTACTCATAATTGCTTGGTCCTTAGAATATTACACCATGTTTATCCAAATTTGAGTGATGTTATATTAATAATTTTGGTTGTTCACAATGAATCTCATACATTTTTTGCTTTATAAAAATAATATCTCAGTTGCAATATGAAATCTTATTTTCTACCCTAGCATTCCCTCTCCTTAAAACATTTTATGATAATGGATTAATGCAATATAGCATCATTATAAATATTCATTATTTGGTTATTATTAGGTTTTGTTTAAGGATTCACTTGACATAGCACATGTAAATTTTAGAGACAGGTTTACAACCACATTACTCACTAATATATTCCACCAATTATAACTCATGCCATGGGTTACATCTTGTGATCCTAATATAAGTGATTTTATCAGTTCACTTATTTGAACATGTTCATAAACTTGCATCAATATTAAATTGGCTCTAGGAGGGCATGAATCAAAATCTACTATGAGAACATAATATAAATGACCTTAATCATCCCTTATAGTTAGGGTCATCCAAATATGAGATATTTTGAGTTCTTACAACCCCTTTTTAAACTAATCTTATGTTTGTGCTTAAAACACACATCAACACATGCTATTGTTAGAGAATGAGGCCTGCCAAGTTGCGATAACTTTAATTTAAATACATAAAATCCTTTAAAATCAAAAAAATAAAGACATGTCTTGGCTTGGTGAAATAGACATAAACATCCTTGGTATTCAACATGATATTCTCAAAAATGCTTTCAATTTCCTCACTAAATTCTAAAATAGAATAACTGTTGAGAAACATGTTTATGGTTTTAAAAATACTCTTAGATTATTAAATGCTAAACATGAGGATGTAGTCTGTAGGTTGTTTTCTTTTACATTATATGGCCTTGAGTATGATTAGTTTTTTTTTTTTTTGATGAAATATATCCATATATTATCTAAAAAGAAATATATAAATAATTCACAAAAAAAAGGTGGTATGAGAGCATGCCACGACACACTAGGTAGAGCCTAGGAGAAACACCAAAGTATTAGATAACAATTAGGAAAAGCCTAAACATAAGAAACAATCATAAATTCATAAAAGATAACTTTTAGTCAGCAAGATCAAGGCCTATAGGTAGAGGATCCATATCATCCAGACCCCAACATGAGCTTGGCAAATCATTATCATCTGGGATAGGCTCCCAACTAGTGACTTGGGTAGTCTTCATATCATCAACAACTTATGTCTAAGTGGGTAATATATTAAATAAATCTTGGAGAACTTATCCAACATGTCTACATAGCCCTCAGGTGGCACCCCACAAGCATCTGGGCATGGAGAAGGAGGAACACCCTAACCATCCTATCCATTAGGGTAATGAGGTGGTGAATGCTACCCTCACTACTACCTAGGAGGAGAAACACATTGGTATAGGGTACTGATGTGAGAATGGTACCTAGAATGCCTACACTAGTGCCCACCACAAGGTGACCAAGGCACTCTATCTCCAATCTAGGATCCTTGGGTAGAGAAGGCAAAACCTGAGCCATAGTATAGGGAGCATCTCCCTAATGGGAGAGGATATCTTGAAGGTACCCAAGCTCCATAGCCACTTTATTGGTTTGGACTTGAATCTACAAAAAATATTGGAGATAATAGTATATTTGTGTAAATCAAAAATATTAAAATTAACAAAAGATTGATTAAACATAGAATTATTTCTTTATTTTCAAATCTAGAAGAGAATCTCCACTCTAAAAGTATGTCAAACTTGTGCATAAATGAAGGGCATGTCAAGTTTGATACCAAGGAGGATATGCTACCAAATGAAAAATTTGGGCTAAAAAGGCCTAAAAAGATCATGGATCCAAGTCTAGACCTTTTGAGCTTTGGAACAGTACCAAAATATATAAGCGAGCATATCTAAGTGGCCATAGAAGGGGAAAGTAGACTCATGAACTCTCAATTGAACAAGTCATCGGCCAATAGGAAAGCCTTGGTGCAGTATACACCAAGCAAAGTGGGCAAGTTTGGTCTCCACACAAGCCCGCCAAATAGTGTTGAAGTGAATGCTCCATGTTTTAACAGATGAGTGCAGCCCCCAGTGGGTGTTAAGCTTGTCTACCATGCATAAATAGGGGGTGAGCCAAGCATAGCCTAGCTAAGGAGTGTAATTGTATAAAGGGGTGTTAACATACCATTTTCAATCCTTCCACCAAGATTAAGTGAAATAGATCAAGATTTTGTGGAGCATATCTATAGGGATGGCATTGATAATCTCTTACTAAGATTCTTAATCTGCATTGGCTAACCAAAATTTATCTTTCACCTCTTCCCATAATAGCCAAGAGTGAGAATGCTTGAAAAATATATTTTAGTCAGAATGAATTCCTCTAAGAAAAAGCTTGAGGGCATTAATCCAAAGGACTTCTACCAGGGGCACTTTATTATAAGAAAAAATGGGAGACCACCACAAAGAATGGGATTTGGCAGAGATCTCATTATGAAAACTAGAACTATTCCAAAGAAACCAAGGTTTAATCTTCTCCCAAGCCTTTGAAATGATTTTGGCCATAAAGGAACCTGTGATCTGGACGTGATATTGGATGAAGAGGAAATTGGGGAAGTTAAGCCCTTTCTAGGCTTTATTGCCCTTGAGAAACACTAAGGAGATACAATGTCTGAATAACACCTTTCAAGCTTCTAGGACCTTAATGGCTTACACAATCCATTTGTTGCATAAGGAAATTCCTTGCTGAGCTATGTCAATGAGACCCATCCCTCTAGCTTCATGTGAGAGGTAGCAACATTCCCAAACCACCCTGTGGAATCCTTTACCTTGCATGGAGTTCACCCAAAGGAAATTTTGGATTAATTTCTCTAAATTTTGGTAATATTTTTTAGAAGGGACCTAGCATGATGAGTAATACACATGGGTGACTGCAAGAATTTTTTATCAAATTTGAAATTTTCCTGCCAACAAAAGAGACTAGTCACCTAGTAATCTAGCTTCTTAGCAACTCTTTCAATAACATATTATGATAGTAAAGGTAGAAAAGCATCAAAATCAAAGGGGATGCCAATTAATATAAATATTTCATCATGTTAGATCCACTTCCAACCAAATTTATCAGCCCATGCTAGCAAAGGGAGGTAAGACTGCCTATAACAATGAGTTTTTGCCATTGGATGTTGGAGCCAGAGGCCAGGCAGAAGGTGTTAAGATGTTGTAAGGAATTGTCCACATTGGCTTAATTTTCAATGAGGGTAAGGAAGGAGTCATATGCAAAGTGTCCATTGATCAATTGAATATCTTCATGTAAATTAGCTACATCGGGAAGGAGATCAATTCCCTTAACAAGGCCACTAGCTTGGGCATTACTAAGAAGATATCCAAAACCCTTAGCTACAAAAATGTACAAGGTGGGAGCTAGAGGGCACCCTTGATGAATGGAAAGTAATAAGCCAAATTTATCAAAGGTAACTCCATTGATAGAGAGGACTAATAAGGCATCAGAGAAAAGCATCTGAACAGTTTGAATGAAGATGGGCCCAAAACCTAGAGCTTGAAGCATAGCTAATATAAAAGGCCATTTGATGTGATCATAAGATTTTTTAAAGTCAATTTTGATGAACAAAGCATGTTGTTTAGACCATCTTTCCCAATCCATTCCTTCCCATATGGAAATGATGTTATCTAAGATATAACAATTTTTGATGAAACCCGTTTGTTCTAGATGCACAATGAGAGGCAGCATATTGTGCAACTAGATTGCTAGAGCCTTGGTGATAATTTTATAGGATACATTTATGAGGGTGATGGGATGTAAGTTATAGATCAACTCAAGATCTCCCTGCTTAGGTATGAATTCAATATTTCTTTTATTTATATTTTTACCCAGTGAATGTGCATGAAATGTTTCTTGATAAACCTTAATAAAATCACTACCTACAATACCCCAAAGAGTTTTTTAAAATTTTAAGGGAAAGCCATCAATGTTAGGGGATTTTTCATTATCCATATGAGACACAACTTCATGCAAATCATCAATATTTAGGGGTATGTCGTAAATCACCCATTGGGTGGGAGTGAGTTTGTATGGCACCACTAAAAGACACTACTAGAGGGTATAATCACACTCAACTGAAGACACTTGAGCTTTGAACACTTTTTGATAATGGAAAACAAAATTGTACACAATCTGAGGAGTCTCAGTGAGTCTGATACTAGCCTCAGTAATGACTTGAATTTGTTTCTTCAAGTTTTTGGCTCATAGTAAATGATAGTTTTTAAATTTAACACCTAGTTCAATTCACAACTATAAATAATTTGAGGGCACATTTACTCTATAATTTGGATAGTTTATTGATCCAAAAACAATTCTTGAATTAGTTGATCACATTCAATAAATAAACACATCAATGCATAAGGGTTTTCAACCTAAAATTTCATGAGACGTATAAAAACACTCAAATCAGCCACAAACCCCAAGAGGTAGTTATTCTAGATATATATATATATATGTATGTATATATATATATATATTCCCTGGACCTCATTACATATATGTTTTTGAGGGCATCCATAGAAAATTCATTAGCTTTAGTTTATGTAGAGTCTATCATAATAGATAAACAGTTATCTTCCCAAAGAATAAGCATTTCACATATGATGAACTATGCCTTCTTTCAAAACTTTATACTAAATAAATCCCCAAAAAACATGAAATTTCTTATGAGAATCCATTTAGATTTGAATTGTTTCATAATAAATGTATATTTTTCTAATGTATATTCTAGTTCCAAAGATGATGTAGAAGAAGCCCACATATCACAATAATTGTAAGTGAATGAGGGAGAATCAAATGAGGAAGAGGCAATATCTTGCATGGAATTTAATCATAGAAATGTTTTGAAGCTCAATTTATTAAATTAAGATATTGTTTATGAAATAATAGAGGATGGCTGTGACATAAAAATAGTAGACACTAATGTTAGGACCCCTTAGTCCTAACACTTTTCTTTGTAATTATTGTTATTATTAAAAGATACAGATGCATATGCTTTGTAAGTCATCCCTTGAGCTAATTTTAATAATCCCACATTCATGGGAAGTATTATTAGGCTACTATAGAATTAATTTAAATAGGAGCTTAGACCAATGGAAAGATATCCATGAATTTTATTGTATTGAGATTGCTCAAAGTAGGTTTCCCACTGGAAGAGGCCAACAATATTGTGATGCAATTTTACTTTCTTTTTATGAAATATAACCATATTTTATTTCATTTACAATATTATTTCTTTGTATTTATGAATATATTTTAATCTATTGCATGAAAGTTCATATCATCTAGTATCAGACCTATTTTTAGGGCCATTTTTTGTAGTAATTTTAGTGGTTTAGGGATCTCTCCTACCATCCAACCTATATTCTCACTTCACCCAATCAGAATCTAAAGAGGTTTCACTAATATTTTTTTCCTAAATATAAACAAAATAATTCATCTCTTTTCTTGTAGGATATATACTATGTTTCAATAATTTTAAATCTAACAAAAAGTTATCATCTTGGGATAACTAGTTGTCAATTTTACTTGATTCCATGGAGTGAGGGGTTGTGTCCCAATATACTATCCACTATACAGTACTATGTATAAAATTTTGATTCCACATTTCATCTAGTATATCAAACACCCCCTAATGTTTTCATATCTTAACCATAGTAAGCCTTCAGTCTTATGTTACTTGTGGTGTATCGATAAGTAGTTAGCCCCGAGAAGTTACTCATAAACTAACCTCAAAAATGGGATAGTATACTAAAAATAAGGTTACCCTCAATAGCTAGTGCTCTAAAACATTGATCCAGCACTATTTACTACCAAGATAAGTTTGAGTACAATCCCACAACTCAGAAACACCCTGTAGTAGCTTTCCCCATTTTTGACTATGTTTAAATTGGGCAATCCAAAGTTGGACAAAACCACCACCATCTAATCTTCCATATAATAATTGTAGCCAAAACCAAAAGTGGTTTTTTTAGAGTTTATAAAATACAATTTGTTGAGTGATTTTTTTAGAACCATAGTTGCATCAGTGGCATAACAAGGTGACATATTATTTCAATTCAATTCAGTGTTAGTGCAGGGTGGTAGATTATTTTAAGTCAAATATTTTCCAAATGGTGATAGATTCAGAAATTATAAGTGAATTTTCACCCATTGGGTAGCTTTTTAATTTAAAAAATCACAATTATTCAAAATACCCCATGAATGTAAATAACAATAATAATGTTAAGAAAAATAGAAAATACTATTTACATTACTTGTCAATGTTTGAATACATGGATTACAAGGTTATTAAAGGCACTTATCACTAATACAAACTATCACACTATTCATTTGTCTCTCTCTTCATTCAAAACTCTCTCAACTTTCTGACAACATTTCTCTACTTGTTGATCTATATATCTTATTTAATTAGGTTCCTACCTTTTATAGGCTTTCAAACAACCCAACGTGTCCTTGGGTAGTTTAACTATCTTAATCATCATTAATTACAAATGCAATCAACTTGGAAGTTAATGTTATGCTCTATTCAAGGTTAATTACCTAAAAATTTTAATCCTATGATTATTGCTAACTCAGATAAGTCTGACGCTCACATGTGCTCACTTCCACCATTTTCATGTCTACTCTATCAAGTGCTTGCACATGCACTATTCTATTAGCTCATGCCATGTTTTTTTGATACATCTATTAGGTGTATGTTTATGGATCAATTTTGTTGGTGTATATTGGGATCTTATTCCTTCAATTATTAGTGTTGGTATTTGGCTATATTCATCATGTGCACACATATATTTGGTCTCAAATAGCAAATATGGTTAAACTCTAGGGTCAACAACACCCCACACTCACTTGGGTGGCCAACCTTAGATAAATTGCTACTATTTTCCTCTTGTTTTTCCTTGTATTTTGAATATTTACTTGAGTCATCTTAGCACCATCATGTGAACTATCTTTATTTATATCCTATCATGTTCTAGTCTCATCCCATTATCTCGCCATGACCTCTTTTGCACCTTTTAGATTTCATCGTTAAGCAAAGAATCACAATAATTTGCTGCCCATCTTACTCAAAACTTGGGATTTGAATACTTTGTTTCACTCAATAAAACTATTTAGGGGCATCTAGTTTTAATTTGTTTAAAAAAATGGACCACATTGTTAGCATGCTTTGTATATTGTCTACAGTACTTATTATTTACACACCAAAGGGCATCTAGTTTTAGTTCATCTACAAAACTGGCCCACCTTGTTAGTGTGCTTTGTATATTGTCTGCAACACTTATTATTTACACACCCAATTCCTTCAATGTTGGAGGTTATTCTTGGAGTCCTTTAGCCTGTTGTTTGACCTCCTTTATTATTTCCTTAATGGATCTCTCTTCATCAATGGTTTTTTATTTCAACTCAAAGAAATGCCACTTGAACTTCTTTTTATTTGTGCTTGTTGTTTAGATCATTTACTCCACCTCTTTATAAATATTTATGCTCTCCTCATTAATTTTATGAGTTTAAATATGGAGGGATAGCATGCTCTACTCTTGTCCTTCCTTGTGGATATGTGTGATAATTATGGTTGTTTATTGTGATCAATTTAAAAATAATTATTTTGACAATGTTACACTATCTAAGAGTTCATTTAATGCATCCTTACAATTTCACAATTGTTTAATGAACTCAAATTGGGTTTTATTTATTTCCTCACACACATATTCAGTGTTTTTTCCTCTCTTCAATAGCTTCTCAATTACTATCTACATCTTTTCCATTTGTTCAACCTAGTTGATGTCAATTACATTGAGTATGATCAATTCCATCCTCAATATCTATTCACATAGCTTTAGAGCTTTGAGTTCCATGGTATCTACCATGTGATTTGCAGCCTTGTGATTATCTTGCTCTTCCTTGAGTTTGGTTTCTACTATGGCACATTTATTTTCCTCATCTTTGAGCACCTAAGATACTTACTTTATCATGCACTTTAGGTTCTTATAGGTCATTTTCTTCAACAAATTTTGCCTAGAAACATTTGTGGCCAAATTCATCAATGCAGTCTCTACTTTCACATCAATCATATTCATAGGGTTTATGAGAAAAACTTATGTCCGTTTGGCACCATATTCTGAAGAACTAGATCCCAAGTCACAGGGACTTTAAACCATGGCTCTTCTAAAAATATGTCTAAAACAAAGGACATCAATTTATAAGTTACTATTTTGGCATAATTAGAGCTCATGACTTGTCACATTCAAATCTCCTCTTCCTTCTACCCATTATGGGATATATATTAGATGGCGTCTTTTTATTCATCACTTATCTATGAGGTGATCCCTTCTTCCCATATTTATTTCCCCTTTTCTTCAATTTACCTTCCTTCTCATATTCCCCTTAGCTCATGCTCTAACCCTTTTTTGATGGGTTTCTCTCCTATGGGATCTATTGTGAAGTACATGTCTTATACATGTTACATGACTACATCCACTCCTTTTTCAATCACTACCTCTATTTTTTTCAAGTTAATCTCTTTTATTTAGGGTTGCTTCCACTAGGCTATGGTTCTATGGGTCATTTTTTTCTACTTGCTCCTTTTCTTTAGTGCAAGGAGTCTTACACTATATTTTCCATTACAAGCCCTTGTTCACCTGCATGGGTGGAATCCTATGTTACATATTTTTCTTTCCATTTTCCTTTAATATTGGTTTTTACCTTTGACCTTATTTCTTATTGCACATGGAGTTCCATCCTTGACTCAGAATGTGTTTTTACTTTTGGGGCCTTCTGTGGAGTTTGTCTTACTTGCTCCACATTTGTTGGCTGACATGTCACTCAATGGAGAAAGATATTTTATGAAAATGGGTTTTGCTTGCATAAATCATACTTTCTTCTTCCTCAAAGGTTTGTCTTCTGAATATATCTCTTTTGAGCCTTCTCAAATAGGAGTCAATGACCTTCCTCTTATTAGGATTCTTCTTCTTTGGGGGGAGGCATGTGAAATTCACAGCTTCTTTATTGGTGTCAACTATATATCAATTTACCCTTGATATTATAAACTAATGATCTTTTTATTAGGCTTAAAATAATAAAATATCATGTATAAGCAGCTCTCTATGGTATCATTTTTTATTGGGTTGATGACACACCCAATAATAAGTTCCTCCTTCAATGTATATTATTTGGGGTGCACATGTTTTGCATGGAGGGTATGGATGTATACATCTATCCCTCTTTACCATTTGAGTAAAAAAATTTGACCAAGTCCTATAAACATAACCAAAATGTTAGATATTCTAGCAATCATGCATGCACTAGTCTTACAAACATCCAAACACTAGCCTTTCTATGTCAGCATATCACGTGAGTGTATGCTCACACACTATGCTAGGGCATAGAGAAAGGGAACCATGAAGGGTTGGGGTTAGTTTTAAATAATGAATCCAATCATCATCTCATCCACGTACTTCTATGTGTATGAGAATTTTGAGATCTTACTCTACATTACATGTTCAACACAAGTCTAAAAGTAGACATGCATATAAACATCACTTTGCTTAAGTATACATTATTAAATAAGAAATACATCATAACATATGACCACATCATTAGTCTAAGCTTATTCATAATATTTCATGGATGTAAATAATAAGAACAACATTAAACATTAACAATAGTAGCAAATACTATGTCCATTACTTATCAAGTCATGATTACATGGATTACAAGGTGCTCAAAGGAATGTCTTGATAATATAAAATATCATATTATTCATATACCTCTCTATTCAGTTAGAACTCTCTCAACATTTTGGTAGCATTTATCTACTTGTTGATCTATATATATTTTTGTCTCAATTCCATGCCTTTTATAGGATTTCAAACAACCCAACATGTCCTTAGGTAGCTAAACTACCTCAATAATTAGTTATTATGAATGAATTCAAATTGGAAGTTAATATTATGTTCTAATTGAGATCAGGTACCTATTTTTTTTACCCCTTTATTTTCATTGACTCAAACTAGTTTAACACTAACATGTCATCATTCATACCATTTTCCCATCTGCTCTATCTAATAGTGAACATGGATTGTTTTGTTGGTACACACCATGTTTTTTAGCTTGTTTTTTAGGTGTGCACTCATGGATTGGTTCTATTTTTTTGCATTAAGTTCTTCTTCCTTCAGATACTATCATTTATCTCCAGCTACATTTTCACATGTGAACATTTACTTGGTCTCAAATAACAAAGGTGATCAAACTTTGGTTCAACAAGAAAATTTTATAGTTGTGATCATCTCATCAAGATGATCATTTTAACATATAAATTTAGTAATCCTTTTCTAAAACCAAGAAACCCCTTGGGTAATGGTAGTCACAACTAGATCTAAAATAAAGGACAAGATAATGGAAGTGGAAGTAGATAATTACTTGCTATCCCAAATCATAGATCTACAATAATGTGTATAAGGCCTCAATGCTCAAAATTATAAAATGACACACAAACTCAATGGTTACCATTGTTCTAAAAATAGTTTCTCATTGAGAACCACTCCATGCGGGCCAAAAGTAGACTTTCAAAAAAATTGTGGCACCAAATCTACTAGTTGGATTTACTGTTAATAATAGTATTTTGGCTTACATACTGCATTGGGGGTAAATAAAGTATTTGTAACTTCCTTTCACTTGGAAAAAAGGTCATTCATTGGTACTAGTCGTATATAAATCCTCGTGAAGAACTCACTTAGGATGATTTTTTTCAAACTAGTGTTGGTTCACTTTGATCTCAATGACTATGATGATTTCATAGGAGACTTGACCAAATTATATAAAATTGAAATGATGTATGAATACCAAATCAAATTTGAGAAAATGGCAAACCAAATTGAAGGGTTAAATGATAATTTTTAATATTTATTTCATCAATGGGCTTAGGGATACAAATTTTCACTAAGGTCAAGATGTTCAAATTGTAGAACATGATGGAAGCCTTAGGGTTGGCCAAGCTCATAAAATATAAAATCATATCCCACTGTCACTTTTCAAATTTTGTTTCCTCCAAACCTTCTACATCATAATGGCCTATCACAAACCCTCATCCAAAAGTGACCCCCATTAAATGCCTTATAGAGGGTAAAATGTGTGTTCATTACAAAAAAGGATTATGTTACAATTGTGATGACAAATTCACTAGGGGCCAAAAATGCATTAAAGTGAGGTTGTATTTTCTAAATGTTGAGTCATCACCCAATATTAAGGAATTAAAGGATGTTCCCAATTCCCAAAATGAAAAAATAAAAATAGAATTAGAATAATTGAGAAACACATAATCATAATTAAATATTTCTATGCATGCCTTGGTCAGGGTAACCATTCCTCAAACTATAAGTAAATGGGTACTTCAAAAAACAACCCCTCACTATTATAATTGAATCCTTAAGCATACAAAATTTCACTGATCTATCATTAGATGTGTAATCCAATCATGTTGTGTGGAAGGATAGAAGGTGTTGTTCATGATGACCTTTAGAATCATATATTAAAATATTATGAGATAAAAATATTATAGGTAGGGATAAATTATTATCTCAAGGGCTAATAGATTATGAATCAAGGCATATGAATATGTTGAATGACTAGATGTAGATGTACCTCACTCTAACTATATCACCTTAGCTTGTATATCTAAAATAATCTACTCGAGGTAACGTGTAGTAGGTGAGGTTGATGATGTAATATGCATAGCCATCATAGAGTGGGATAAGTCATGTGTATAGGAATAGGCATGGAAAATTTTATAAATCTTAGTGTTTCTCCCACACCCTGGGTGGACATGACATATGTGATTGAAGGTATAGATTTATAAATAGTACTAATAGTAGAGGTGTGAACATTTATGGTAGGATTAATAGATCAAAATATTTAGTTGATATTTCATAAGGATTCATATTATTCCCCAAATGTGCTAGTTTGAACCATTTTTTCTAATCATCTCTTGCATTTATGTCCACATACTTAGTTAATTCTATTTTATCAACCTCATTAAATCTATTCATAGTAGTTGTTTGTTATTTGTGAGTATTTTTATACTTAACATTCATGATAACCCATCAAGGGGATGTCTAGTATTAATATGGAGTAATGAATATTAGATGTTCCAAAATATGGATTAAGCAAGGCTAAAGGTTGTTCATTATTAATTTCAGCCTTGTTAGTGTATAAATATTTGATCCATGTAATTAAATAGTTAATCCAATTTGAAAATATCAAAGTATAACAATATGAAATGATTACAATCATGTCCTGAGTCAAAAAATAATAGATATGATCATTCCTTATATCCATATGAAATTAAGAAAAAATTAGAAATTAGGTCTAAAATGAAACCTTAAGGTAGAAATATAAAAATATTAAAAATAAGAAACCCTAAGGGGGACCTAGGGTTTGACAAGGTTTGAGTAATATCTAGGTTCACCAATATGTTTTACCCTAATTTATATTGTATAACCCTAATTAAGATATAAACTTGAATGTAATTTAGTTTGTAAACTATGAAAATTTAAGCATGAATTTGAATGTAAAATATTTAAATAAATATGATATTTGACATGTGATATATATATATATATATTACTAAATACATAAAGATACTTACCTTTCATATTTTACTAACTATTTATAACTGACTTCTTATAGTGGGAAAGGGATAAAAGCAAGCCTAACAGTCACTTGGATATGAAACTGACTATTTATGCACGTAGAGTCAATTACATTAATCATGGGGAAAATATTTAATGTTACTAACTGACATGACATTACTATAGTTCCTAGGATAATTTTTATCTTTGTGACTGTATAGTCAGTTATGCCTATTTCGATACATTTGTGTGTGTAATATTGACACTTGACTTTATATGTAATTGTAGAAATCATTCTCCTTCTCAAAACCCTAGTTTTGTTTATGAAGGGTAAAAACCTATAAAAACTTGGTAATTGTAATGGATTGAGCTAACTCTAATCACCCCCATTGATGATTGAATTTTGATTATGTATACAATACTCTAAAGATGAAATTCAAGCCACATGTTCTTCCCCTTAATGTGAATGTTCCATTGTGTTCCTTTGCTATATGAATGCACCTAGAATCTAGCTTTTGATACTTAACAATATTTGATCTTGACTTGGATTAGTGTGATTTAGACTTGGCTAATGGCTACTCTTAGTGACTTATTATAATTTTGGAATAATGAGGTAGATTTTATCAATGTGCAGTAGTGTATGGTTTTTTTATACATAAGTCCCAAGGGAGTATGAATTATGGGTTTGATTTGTATTTATATGAATCTAATGGGTAGTTTTTCATACCACCGACATGCTATGAAAATGGGCTAACCCATAGGATTTATTTAGATTTTAAAAATATTCATTGTTGGGTGAGGGGCAATAATGTCACCCTAAGGTTAGTTTCATTGACAAAACTATATGAGCTTGATGTTAGTGTCTAGGATATAGGAATATGGATCTGATTATCTAGATATGTCTGAGTAAGATATTTAGCTAGTTTAACATAGGCTGAGAAGTTTTTATAGGTTATGAGTGTAAATTTTAAGGGACATAATTATAGACAACATGCAGATGTGAGACAATGGCAAATCAGAGGCATATATCATTGAACAAGTCATGTATGGTGAAGTTAGGTCAAAAGTGACATTGTCAAGTGGATAATAACATATTTTAGTATTTAAAACAAAAATAAATTTATAAGGGTTTAATTAGGTACCTAATTCCATACACCTTAAAATTATTTATCCAAATGAGTGAATCGATCTTCTTGAATTTTTTTTTAAAAATGTGATACCATCCAGATAAATCAAAAAAAAAATTCATTGATCAACCCACTAAAATCTATATCCATGGCTCTTTGAAAATTATCCCTAGTTTTTTATAGTTTGAAAGGAATTTTATGATAGACATATGTACCCCATTTTATGGTAAACACATTCTTATGTTAATCTTCATCTTGAAACCAAACCTATTTGTACCATGAGAAACTATCTAACAAGGAGAACCTTTCTGCTTTGGATACTATTTGGAGGATTTTATCCATAAAGGAAAAGGGGTAATGGTACTCCATATAATCCTTGTTTATATCTCTAAAGTATTCAAAAAGGTGTGTATCCCCAATTTTATTCCTTACAGGGGAAAAATTTTCCACATGTATAGAATGTTTTATGGGGTATATGATATGATCCTTGATAAGTTTGGAGAGCTTCGTCTTCATTAGGAGTTCCATTTTTGGATTCATGTCTTTGGATTTATTTTATTATCTTTGCATCAAGTAATAATTCTATAGTATGTTGGATTACATCCTTAGCATATCCCTTTAAATCCTCATAATCCCAATAAATTATGTCATCAAATTTTGTATATATCCTAATGAATGTTTGATCTTGTACAAATGTACCTAACTTTATAATCTTCAAAACCTTATCATGAGACACTGTTATGTCCTTCTATCCCTTTGTCTTAAAGGTGATGTTACTTCTTTTCCCCAACGGGGTTCTATTTTTGGATTCATGTCTTTGAATTTATTTTATTAGCTTTGCATCAAGTAATAGTTCTATAGTATGTTGGATTACATCCTTAGCATATCCATTTAGATCCTCGTAATCCCAATAAATTGTCATCAAATTTTTTATATGTCGTGATGAATTTTTGATCTTGTTTAGATGTACCTACCTTTCTAAGATTCAAACCCATATCATGAGACACCTTGATGTCCCTACAGTCCTTTGTCTTAAAGGTGATGTTACTTATTTTTACCCTAAGTTTATAATTCATTTTAATCATGCTTTATAAGGAGACCATCCCTTTCTAAATATTGTAAGTTTATAATTATAGCATCTAATCATCATAATATTGTTTCAACTTAGACTTAAGTTCACTGTAGAACTCAATTTCCTATTGGATAAAATTTAAAATGTATTGGTCACTCTTAAACACCTACCAATGGGTATAATTATTAGGTACAGATGATCTGACAATAAGCTTTACATGTCCCACATTATTTAGCATTAGTAAGAGGGAAGAATTGGAAATCTATCACTACCATGCAATTTGCTTCATTATTTTGCTTTCTTGTAATAGCTTGTAGTTTGAATCATAAAAATACTACAATAGATCCATTTTTACCAACATGGCCACATTTATTCAAAAGAATTGGGGACCATATTTCATCTTGAATGGCTACAAAATTTTCATTTTTGTAGGGCATTTAAGGTTCAATTCACACTTTGAAACTAGTCTAGGATATGAGTTAAAGTTAAATTGGTTACACCATAACTTTATACAAATTTTATTTGTGTCCCCTTAATAACCTTACTATATTCTAAATTTACCATAACCACCTTATTCTAACCTAAGTATAATGTTCACAATAAATACTAGCCACTTCATGCATTATATATCATAGGGTCCCAATTATATATATATATATATATATATATATATATATGACCTCTTTAAACTCTAAGTTTTAAGCCTAGAGTTCATATGTGCCATTTATAACACTAGTGAACCATTTAAAAACTATGGGTCCAACTACAAAATTTAACACAAATATATAAATCCACATATCTTTAGACTCTAGCCTTTACAAGTTATAAATCTCATGCGCCATGATACCCTAACCTATCGATGGACATATTATGTCATCCCTTGAATTATAAGATTATAAAATAAAGTGAATAGGTCTATACACCTTTATTTAAGACATAAATAAGATCTCATAAATGTGTGGTTGTTAGATGATTGTTATATGGTGGCCTCTAATAATCAAGAGTGTGGATGTATGAATATTATGAATAAAATTGGAGATATCCAATAGGTCCATGAATTTGAACAAGATTCATTAAAAAAAATATGACATGTATGGATGAACCATGATGTATATTCATGTGGATAAGTCATCATAACCATCATAGTCTAGTTCTCAACCCAACTGGTGTCAATTTATTTGATGAGTTGATCTTTAAGATATCAATTCTCGTCTAAACTTGTTCTTTGATTTCTTGGACTTGATAGTCTCTTTGAATAATGTACCTATTTCTCATACAATCAAAACACTTATTTGTGAAATTTAATTATTTCTAATTATATTCACACTAATTCTTTCCTTCAACCAAATTCATTCACTTAACAAACTACTCCTCTACCTCTTCACTAGCTTACATTAGGTACTCTTCTTTGGTCATAAGTGTCAATATTTGATGTAGATAGAAAGAAGTAAATAATTTTCCATCAATATTATATTAATATATATTTATAAATGTTTCAATCCCCTTTCAATTTTTGGATCACAACTTACCCTTCATTTCTTCTCACAAGGCTTACTAGGTCCTTCCAAAGCTTATAACCTTCTTCTCAATCTTTTCCTTTTGATGGATCATTAAATAATATTATCTAAATATATAAAAACACATTAAGACATAATTTACCATCCTTCAACTCATCACAAATCTATAGGACCTTAATCTCCTTTTGGTTATCATTTTCTTTGAAAAAAACCTCTAAACTAGGCCTAATTAGGCTTATTCCACAACCACCACTATCAAATTTGTACCTATTCATACCCTTTAAAACCAAATACACTTGAATATATTCACAAATTTATAAAGGATCAATAATAAAAAAAATCATCAAATTTGGATGGTGGGAACTATTTTTATCCACCAAACCCTAATCCTAGGGTTTTCCTAGTCTGCACAAGGCCGAAAGCCTTCAAAAATCAATTTATTGAGTTTCAAAGTGAATCAAAGCATAAAATCACTTTCATAATTTCTTTATTCACCTTTCCTATCTATTCAAATCATTTAAAATCTCCTCCCAAGTTTTTTTCTAATTTTCTAATCAAATTTATGGATAATTATGTAGGGAAAAGGTGTCATACAGATTTGCAACAAATTTTACCAACACTAGACCATGTTCCAATTCAAGGAATGGATGTTCTTAGTATTATTTAATCCTTATAACATGTATAAATACCATACAAATACCAAATAATTATTATAGACACAACTTTCTCTAAAGGACTGTACACACAGTCATAAACAACAATGCATATACAAGAAATAGGGGTCTATATGGAGACTACCTCCAAACTAGGTCTCATTTGACTGCTTCCAAAAAAATATTTAAATCTTTCCTCTATTCATTACATAAATATGTTAATCACAAGTCCATTCCTTCATCAAGTATTGAACCGACCTTTCAATTCTCCATAACAGGGTTTCCATTATATGTGCAGGATTCAAACAAATTTTGAAATAATCTTAATCAAACTCAAGTTTGACTTTCTCTCCATACTTTTCAATCCTTAAACTTATTCACATCATACCCATCTAAAATTAATCTATTTATCTTAGATAAAACTCTCTCTTTCTTGACACAAGACAAAGCAAAGATTCCAACTGTAAAATAGGGTATGATATATCAAAAGAACTAAGCATTCAAAAATATGTTACATATTCCTCATTAGGGTTATATCAAATGCTTCTCTAGTTTTAATAACAAGATTCAATCATTACTCAATATATTTAAACCCTCAATGTCCATTTACCAAACCTCATTTAGCAACTCTACCAATCACTAAATAGTATATAGACCTCTCTAACATTGAGTTGTTTCTCAATAGTTATATGGTCTCAAATGACACCAATAACATATAAATGGTAATAGGGACCAGTTACAGACCCAAGGTTATTGCTCAATCATTCTCTTTGTATCCACCAACTCCAAATACAAGTGAAATCTCTCCTCATTAGACGGTCATCTTCTATTCAAATTTCTTCCCTAAAATATCTACAAGAATGTAAGAGTTACTCAATCCATATAAAATATAAGAACACATTAATACCTCAAAGAGACTAATTACATCAAACAAAAAATTCTCTTTTATTCATATTGATCAATCTTGCTTTACAAAATACAGTCCTTAAGAGGACTTGTCATCTTTCTTGTGAGGGTTTTCTGCCTTTTCTCATTCTCTGTCCCTCCTACTCCTCTCTTGGAGGTCTCTTATCTCTACCTAAACCAACCTCTCCTCCTATAATTAATTCTTTCTCCATTTAAATGTTGGCTTTCTTGATTAGTTACAAAATAACTTCTTGTTCTTAAACCCAACATATGGGTGAAGGTAACAAAACCAAAACATGACTTCCACTTTATGACCATGACACATATATATGAATTATAACACCTCTTATAAAGCTTTATGACCCTTAGTACCAATATTCTCTCCTGACCACTTGTGTATTATGCTTTTATCACTCTAGACTCATTGTAAATATTTGAATTTTCAAATTCTTGGTTTTGGAGGGAAAACTCCAAACACCTTCAAAACTCATCTTATGACTCCTAGGGATTACAAAGGACTTAATATACATGGATAGACCTTTAAAATGTATCTTGACACACATTATCACCTAACATTGACCAACCTTTGACCTATAATGACCCAAAACACAAAATTGACAACTTACTTAATGCTCTTGCATCACATCACCCCACGACCAATAGGTGATTAACACATGTCCACTTCTTTATTGAAGGTTTTCTCAAATATTATATGTATATTAGTTAGCTTTAAATCATGTGGCCTCTTCTCAATTATTTGAAAGGGTAACATGTTCACTTTATGTATTTTTTAGTGACAAGGTGAACTCTATCAATTTGAGCTAATGGGTAATCGCCACGCGTCACTCCAAAAGGCCACAAACATAATCATATTTTAGTAAAATTTATGAACATAATCCAATCAATAACCTCCATGTGCCATTTTTATGGGTTACATAAAATTCAAAGGAGACGACATTAAAATTTTAACATGTATAAAAGGGTGATTAAATAAAGTAAAAATTTGGAAATAATCAACAAGCAAAAAGTTATATCACTGTTCCCACACAAAACATTTCAAATAATGAATTATCAAAAAAATTATACCAAGAGGAACACCTTGAACATGTACAATAAAATGATATCAAATGTGAGACCAAATCATAATTATTTCGTATTTATTGAGTCATTGGTCTCATTCTAGATAAAAGAGCCTCATGTACTCATTTGGCCATATTTCAAGATAGATAATACTTGAAACCAATCATTATTATGATTTCATGTGTGTAATAATCACCATGTTAACCAAAAGCTCATGAATCTATTTAAATTTTGAAATAAAAAGTTCATTGATCTATTAAAAGAATACAAATATGTTTTTTCATGTTTAAGGACTATAAATGGGAAAAACTTGCTTTTACCAACCAAAGGGAAGTGTTTCATAAAAATATTTCAAATCCACCCTCCCACTTTGACTATGAGTTGTTTGTGTGGTGTAGGTTAGGATTAGATGAGTTTTATTCCAATTTTGTTTTGATTCCATATTTTTTTTCGCTTTCATTGCTTTCTTATAGTAGTCTACTTAGGAAGTATTGTAATAAGTCTTATTGAAATGAAAAAGACAAGCTGAGAAAGTCATTCCACACATCACTTTTTGATTTTTCTTGTGTCTACATTGCTTTATCCAATCCATGATGCATGTAGTCACATATAATTGGATAAAATATTTGATTTCACTGTGAAATTTTTTAACAAAATCAAGAGAATTGGTGAACTTTTGGATGTATATTAACATTGTGTTTGATTGATTTATGTTTTAATTAGAGAATTGAATGTTTGTTTTGAGATTATCACATGAATTAATAATATTCTTTGCATTAAAAAAGAGTCATGATAGCATTTTTCATATTAAATATTTCTTTGAGAAGAAAAGAAAAGATCACTTGTGAATGATCTTTTTGGACCATCATTATACCTTGGCTATATTTATTCCTAACACTTTAAGAGATGTAAAAGAAAATACAAAATAAAAAATGGAGAATATGAAACATTCAAATTATATATATATATATATATATATCCTAAAAGGATGATTCAAGAAACCTTCATCAGGGTTATGGAAACATGATTGGCAATAGATCAAGGCCTAGAGTGGATCCATAGGTTAATATTTTAGGGATATAGATAAATGGTTGGTAGTAAAGCAATGCACAATATTTCCTCCAACTAGCCATTTACATTTTTTTTTTAAAGTAATAGTACCCATCAGAAGGTTTTGATCAAGTGACATCTCTTATGCTATATCAAAACCTCTAATCATGGTAACAAGTCACTTTACATACACGTCTAAACCTTCATAGATTTCAAGGCCTTGTATGTTATGTGATAAAACTAAAATTGTTCAAGTTTATTTTGAAGACATGAAACTTTATTGCATAATTATTTGGTTTATATTTCAAATTGAAACCAAAGATTTTAAATTATAAACACTTACCAAGTTTTTCCCTACATAATATAACATTGTTTATGATGAATAGTCCCCCATTTATGCAAAAAAAAGGACCCTCTTTCATCCTGAACGGATATGAAATTTTCATTTTTTATACTACATATGAGGTTTAGTTCACACTTTGAAACTAGTTTGGTATCTAAATTAAAGTTCAATTGGTCACACTCTAACTTTATAAATATTTTATTTTTATCCCTGCAATAACCTTCTTATATTCTAAATTTATCATGACCACCTTAAACTAACCTAAGTCCTAATGTTCACAATGAATTCATGCCCTCCTAAGGTCCCAATATTATATATTTTAGGCCTCTTTAAATTCTAATTCCTAAGCCCAAAGTTCATGCACCCCATTTATAAAATTAGTGACCCTTTTACAAATTGTGAACCTGACTAGAAAATTAAACCCAAATATATAAATCCACACATTTGTATACTCTAGCCTTTTCAAATTACAAATAATGTGCCCCATGACCACCTACCTATTAATGGTCACCACATGTCATAACTTGAATTACAAGTTTTATTAGAATATTTGACCACATATAAGTTTTAATATGAATTAACATTGATAATTTGGATCATTATGTTTGTGTTTTTCAGGTGTGGACAACTAAACATTTCAAAACAAATTACATAGATCTATAGACCTTTATTTAAGATATAAATAAGATCTCATGAATGTGTGTAGTCATATAAAATGTCACTTGAGTGCAATGAGTGTCACTTAATACCACCTTCTCCCTAGCTTAGCCCTATACCCATCTTAGTGCCTCTTTCAACCCTTATCCAATTTTCATGAGGGTCTAACCCATCCCCAGTTGTACCAAAAAAATTCCTAGACAATATCCTAGGCATCTAGGCCCCTAGTGCACCAGATTATACCACCTGGACACTAGCGTAACCCTTTGGACATTAGTGCATTATGCTAGTGACCAAAGGACCACACTACTATTCCTTACCTCTTTTCTTTTCCAATAGACATATTTCCATTTCTCAAGATAGCTTAGGGTCAACCTAGACCTATTCTGCCTCTCGACAAGCACTAGATTAGTATATATACACCACTTTTATCATTTTACCCACTATATGGAAATCAAATGTAAATACACACAAACAAACTAAAAAATAAATTGTTTAAATCAAGGTCATTGATCCTTATTTTGCCATACTTCTACATACAACCATCTACAATAATCTATTGCTCAGATTACTCAGATTTCCAGTCTCAAGTGACACTCAAAACACTCAATCCAAGAATCATACTAGCATTCACTTGTACTTTCACTGGCACTTAGATTAGGAAAACTACATTAGGCTTGATCTCCTCTCAAGGTATTAGTATGTAGGCAACTCTCAACACAATGGGGTGTTAAGATCACGTCTAGCCTATCTAGATAACATTACACTTTTTATACTTGTGTTCCTTAAATACCCTAACAACATTAAGGTCTGGGGTTTTACATTCTAAATTAGTCAAAATAGAGAAAATATAGTGATCTAGTAATCAAGCACAAGCATCTCGAACTTTGGTGAAGGTCCACCCAGAAGCTCATAGTCTCTACTAGCAATGGACACTACTATACCCCAGAGGACACTAGCATAGTGTGCAACTATCCAGAGGATCTCACTATTGTCTAAGAGAATTTTTTACTTTAGATTATTGTTGACAACACCTAAACCAATCTCTACACCAATTTCTATCCTATTAACTATCCATCTTAGTTAGTTCTAGATAAGTATTTCCTTTTGTGACTCATTGTTATAGAATAATCAGATTAGGTCAATTATTACACAAATAAATAGTTGTATTTATTGCATATTTATTCCATGATTTATTGTTCTAGCCTTTAAAAACCTAGGGTCTTAAACTCCATCATCCCTTTAAAATTTAAATCATTTGGTGAGCTTGAATTACTTCAAATACTACCAAAACCCTAAACTTATATGCTCTTAGGATTTGTATACTTCTATTTCCTATGCTTAGACATTAAATTCAAAATCTCATATCTAGTTTATTATTTTATTTTTTCAATATTTCATAGATTAAATTTCTTAAAAGGTTCAAAACATACAACATTTTGTTTTCCTACTTTCAAACCTACAATGGCAGAATTTGATAATAGATTTGATGAGACCACTAAGAGACAATTGCAAAATTTTGTATCCAATAATTCAAATATGCAAGATGAAATTATTTGTATGTCTATGAAGAGCTTCAAAATTCCATTTTTAGTCAACCTTATAATCCCATAGGTAATAATATAGTTACACCTAATATAGGGGAAACTCAAATTCCACAACAACTAGTTACAACCTAACAATATTCACTTGTGGCAACACCTCCTATGGCTAGTATGAATTCATCATCTCCAAATGTACAATCCTTTATACATGAGATCCATTCTCTATAGGCTAAGGTGTTACATCCTGATCAGAATTCCACTAGGCCAATTCATGCCTCAGATTCTCATGTTCTTATACATATACCTTTGGCACAACATAAAGTAGAAAATATTTTGCCATCCAATTTTGTGGCACCTAAGCTTACTTTATATGATGGTAAGGGTGACCTAGAGCATCATCTACACACTTTTCATGCACCATGTTTTAACTACGTGTCTAATGATTGTCTCCTCACTAATTTGTTCCCTCATAGTTTAAAAGACTATGCATTAAAATGGTTTTATGATCATCCTAATCAGTCTATCACATCATTTAATCCATTGGTAGATATGTTTTTAGAACACTTTTAAATTAATATCAGTGACAAGGTTTCATACACTCAAGTTTCACAACTCAAATAAAAATCTAACAAGCCAATAGTTGAATATGTCTTGAGATGTAAAATATATTAATAAAGATGACTAGCCCCATGGTAGATAGAGAACTTCAAGAGATATTCAAGCATAGTTTGTTACTGACATTACATCAAGCTATCCTATTTAAGAAGTTTCCATCATATACATATTTATGCCATATAATGTAAGAACAAGGATTCAAGTATCTCTCTATGGGAAAAATAAAGTACACAACTAGATCAGATTTAACTAATAAGAGTTCTAATAATCCCCCATGCAATGTGAGACCCAATGAAAACAATAATGATCAAAGTATAATAGTTAATGTAGCTTCAAATCTAGTTCCTCACATGGTTTTATTAACTGCTCCAAGGAGACACTTCACACACCTTCGTGAATCATCAACACGTGTTCTTCAGCAACTCATGGAATACAATATCATATCTCTCCCTCCCATCAAAGAGGTTGATACGACTACGCCTCTTCCAAAGAGTTATGATGCCAATATATTTTATGACTATCATAGGGCACCAAGCCATACTAAAAATATATACATCAGTTTATGCCATAAGATACAAGATTTGATAGATATTAATATCATTGATGTCGACACTCCTACAGAGGCACCTAAACCACAACCAATGGAATCAAAAGCATTGAAAATATTTTTATATCTCTTTCTAAATCATATGAATAATGAGATAATAGGCATTTTAGGTGTTCATTATACATATCAGGCACAACCACCACCAATATCTTATCATACTCATATAGTGGGCACACACCCTCCCTATAATATCATTGGGGTGTATCATACTACAGTACCAACTAGACCTCTCATCACTTTCTCAAAGTAGGATATATTTGATGATAACTCAAATTTATATGCACTCTTTATACAAGTGTATATTGATCATTATCATATTCACAGTGTCATGATTGACAATGAGTCAAATGTTAACATGTATACTATCACACTTCTACAACATTTGGATTATTCAGAGCATGATATTTCTTAGACAAATAAAATTATTTATGGTTTCATTGGTCTTGTTTAGAGATCCATTAGGTAAATAGTACTTCTATTAAAGACCAATCCCACACATGTGGCCACTAGATTAATAATGGTTCTTAGTGCAGGAACATTTGACATGTTATTGGGTAGGCCTTAGATAGAGTAGCTTCAAGATATCCCATCCACCATACAAAGAAGCCTTAAATGTATACATTTTAATCAGGTGTTTATAGTTGAGGACCTTCCATATGAATATCCTTTACCTATTACACAACTAGTTATACAATAGTCACTAGTTATAACTCCAAACATAGAGTCCATTAGCACACCTCAGATATTAGTTGAGTTACTAGTGTAGGAGAGGTCTACTCCTATAAAATTACCACGTACACATACTCTCCCATAGAAACCCATATTAGATAGATACCTACATCATAGACATGTTGTGGATTTTAGAGAGCCTCTCTATCCCATTACCACACAGATCAGTGTTATAAGATAGAGAATCCACTATAGTTAGATATTCTTCTACTAAATAGGTTCCCAAGAACCACACAAGTCACAAGACTATTCAGTCAGCTCCATTGATTCATATACCCATTACACATACATTTTCAGCTATAGACCACTCAATGCATCTGCTTCCCTGATCTCAGATGCCTTATGAGATAACATGCATGATCACTCTTCCTCTCTTTGATATAAGACACATTGATTGTGAGTCTTTTGTGAGATACATCGGTTAGTAGTATCTCTCCTATTGTACATAGATTGTATTAAAAATTTTATAAAAAAAAAAAAAAAACATGACATATTTAAAAATACAAAAAACATTCAAATATTTCTCACAAAATACAAAAAAAAATAGATTGTCTGAATTTCCATGTTTACATTCCTTATATTTTATAGGTACCATATATGTTATTTTTGTTAGTGTAGTTTAGTTTTATCATACATACATGCTTCACTTATTCTCTTTGAGTGTTTGTAGATCATTACAAGACTTAAATTCTCTACACATATCCAAATTTGCTACTATCTACCCATTAAGGGCACATACACTGATACATAGATTCAAAATTGATACATTCACCCATTGGAGGTATCATGTACATAGCTTCACCTTATCAAGTTATATCATTCTATACCATATTGATTTGTTACTATAGACTTAGTTTATGTACATATTTGCTTTTATACAAATTTATACTACATGTTTATGCATACTTTCATTTCTATCTTTCCTAGTTTTAGATTTGATTGTGCCTCTTTGCTTCTAAATATATTTGAGGGAATTTAAATATGCCATTGTTTTATGGATCTATTCCAATTATTTACTATATTTATGCTTTGGATATGTGTCTATATCCTTCTGTGTGCTTCCCTAATTTTCTATGCAGACATTTGAACATGTCCTTTTATGTGGCTCTAATCCACCATTGATTGTTCTTTGTGTATGTGTATATTTAAACATGTCATTGTATGTTTTTCTCTCTCATACTTAGTGATAAGTACCCATGTCCCTTGTATTATGTCTCCTTGGTCTAATTTGCATGCTACATGTGTTTTGATGTATGCATCATGGCTGTGACACTTATCTCTTTCTTGTTACTTTCACACTCTCACTTTTCGATGTCATAAGGGACCTCATGAATCTAGCCTTTCTTCTTGGGTGCCTTGATGAAAATAATGCCCCATCCCCCCAAGTAATTTACACAAATTATATTAATATTTGATGCTCATATACATGCTAAAATTGTTATATCTATCTTGACACATATGTGAATGTTAGATCTAACATACATCGTATGTTACAAACTTATGCTCATATTATTTTACATTTTGATGTCATGTATACACATTATATTGGTTTATAATGCATATATCATATATTTTAATTTTAACATGCATGATGCAAAAAAATTATTTTGAGAAAAATTATTGTATGGGTTCAATAAATACTCTCAAAAGAGGGGGAGTTTAGAAGGGTTTGTCACATAGATCAAGCCATTTAGGTGCACTCAGAACATAGTTTTTACCACACATACATAGATTACAGAGCTCAAAATTAGGAAAACATAGTGGAAAATAGTAAGATAGATTAGTTTCAATTTGGCACAGAAAGATACTAGTGTTGTATAGAGGATACTAGCATAGTGCACTACTATCCAAGGGATTGTACTACTATCCAATAGCTCTATAAACAAGCAATTTTTAAATTTACAAAAAATTACAGTAGTTACAGTTCATGTTTACACAGTATTACTCATAGATTATCAATTATCCTTAGTTTATTCTCAGTTATGTATATAATTATAAAAAAATTCTCAAATTGGTGGCATCATGTGTGGCATGATAACTCCTATTTTAGTTTCAAATATACTTAGATAAATATTACTATAACTCAATCCAAAATCCATATGCACAAATATCAAAATTGGGGACATGTACGTGGCACATTATTTCTATTTGCTCGATTATGCACCATTTGATCAGATAGAATGGAAAAATCCATGTCATTATCCATGTTGTTACTCCAAACACCATTTACACCAGGTTCACATTATATTGATGCCTTATTCCATCTATAATGGTTGGTTTTATCGAGTAGTCCTTGAGATCCATACCTAAGTGCCCGAGTGCTCAAGAGGCCCTAAGCCATTTTTCATTTTATAGATTCTAAGTGGCCCTAGAGCCATCCTATATAGTTTTAGTTACATCATATAGATTTAATTGTATTATGAAATTTTAGTACAAATTCATCTATTACATAAGAGTAGACAATGATGGAGTCAGCCTATTTGAGTTCTTGAGCCATCTACATAGAAGGGTTGGACAAGCCATTAGTCCAATCCAAGTTATTCATATATTGTGATCCACTAAATAGGGGTGGGCAATGATGGATTCAAAACCAGATTGAGTTCTTGAGCCACCCACACACGGGGATGGATCAAGCCATCATCTCAGTCCAAACTGTTCACTGAATTGTATATAATTACCTTTACAAATGTGTGCATTCAAGCCTCTAATTGTATATCAAATGCTAGTTTGGAATTACTCTATGTTTTCATGGAAATGGAGTTTTGTTTATTCAAGCTATTGAATATAAATCCATATTTCCATGTATTGTGACTACTTTACTATTCTGGTAGTAGAATTTAGTGGTTATGCATAAAAACACTAGGTTGTGGTAATATGGGTTATCATAGGGTGTAGTGTAGCTGGGAAATAAATTATGCTATTTTAATCTATATTTAATTGTGTATTTACTAGGGTGATATAAATTATAGTCCTTATTTCTAGTATGGGATAAAAAATAATGTAAGATTCATTCATACGTTTGATGAAATAGATGTATGCTTTAGTTACTCTTATATTTAGCATGTTACATGATGTGTTGTTAGGAGGATGTAAATTATGTGAATCTTTATGGTTAAATTGCATTTGACCAAGCTGCATTATTGATTCTGACTAAGGAGTGAGATGGACTACACTAGCTTACTAGCATCATAATGTCAGATGAAGGCAGTCTAATCAAGTGGTGTGTATGAATTTGATTCATCTATATATTGATTTTATATTACTATTCTTAAATATTTGTTCAAAGTATGTTTAGTGATACATTATCATTTTATGAGTATGATTTACATGTATGTGTGATATCTTTCAATAGATCAAGTTTTCTATGATACACTACATGTTTAGTTTAGAAATCATACAACACACAAGTACTTGTTTATCTCTCTAGATTCCCATGCTGTCACTATCTACTCATTCATAAAAGGAGGTCCATTTCTTGATGGGATTAATGTGGGGGGTCATTGATCTGTGGTTGGTGTGGAAAAGTGCTCAAATGATGATCTCCCTCCCCATAGCAATACTACTTATCGAGATGGCACTTTAGATTGCCACAAAAATGTGAGTTCGGGAACTATGCTCCAGGGGAGCCATGTATCTTATTTGTACATTGTATTATATTATACTTATTATTGAAAATTATCGTGAAGATTTGTAATTATTTATTATTTTACATTGGCATTGATGATTGTATATTTGTATCAATCATTGTTGAATTAATATAATTACTTTCTATATTAGCATTATGATATACTCTCATGATATTAGAGATCATTGATGTAATATGCTTTGTTGTTATTATTATGCTTTGAGTAATTTATTTAATCTCTATTATATTCTCATGGGTAATCTATTTTGGTTTATGTGCTTAATTAAAAAAATCATGCATTTTTATGTAGATCCCAGTGGGGATGTTACAATGGGTTAAGGATAATGTCTATCAACCCATCACCATTTCAAAAAAACCATAAGTAGTTCACAAATTCATAGTATTGAAGTGATGGGTGAAATTTTGTGCAAGATGGCCTCTCCAATTCAAATTAAATGAGATAAAACCACTAAATAAAGATCATAAATGACATATGTTTAAGGTGAACTTCACAAATAGAAATTGGAAAAAACACAAAGTATGTTTTCTCAAAAAATGGGGTAGAATGCACAACAACTTAGTTTAATGTGAACTTTAAAAAATTCACAAAAGCATTCTAATTCATGTTATCACTATAGAGGGGTATTTATGGATGTGTCACACATTGGCAAATTTATGAACTATGCATGGATATATCATAATTCATTTGAGAATTATAAATTCTTCTTTATGGACTAAATATTCAAGCAATGCTAGGTGATGTTCTAAAATTCCAAATTTTAGTGGATTAGTCCTAGTGGCTTCAAAGTATAAGATATGTCAAAATTATCCATTTTAGATTAGAAAATATATATTTAAAGCTAGTATTTTTTATTTTTAATTACTTTTAGATAGATTCAAAATGGTTTATTTATAAATAAGTGTGTTCACATGCAAATTTATTTTTTTTAAATCATGGTGGCGACCTATCAGACTATTATAAATATAATGTATTGGAACAATTTCATTTTTAGGAAGAAAATTTGGAATACTGAACACTTAAGAAATCATTGTGGATGTTTTGGGAGTCTGTTTATTTTTCCCATTTCTCAAACTTAGATTCATGTTGTATATTTCTTAGTTTAAATTATCATTATATGTAATTTATATGCTTCATCATGAGTAGGTTGGATTGAGTATTTATACTATACTAACTATTTCTATAGTTAATCTCTAATCTTTGATTACTATAGATGGATGTGGAAAATTGTTATTTTCTAGAATGATCTTTGATCTTTATTAATTATTGAAGTTGGATGTGTTTTCACTATTCTCTATGGTCAATTTATTTTCTAAAGAGAATTTGTAAGGATATATTCCTAATTTATTATTCACTAGACTCTCACACCATGTTTATTCAAATTTGAATGAATACTAAATTTGATTAATGTTGTTTATTTTCAATGAATCTCATAAAGTATTTACTCTAGTAAAAAAATATCTCAATAACAATTTGAAACTTTGTTTTCTATCCTAGTCTTTCATCTCTTTTGAATTTTTAATGATGATCATATTTTTGTAACATAGCATCATTGTAAATATCCATTATTTTGTTAGTATTAGGTGTTATTTATGGATTCACTTGACAAGATAAAGGTGAATTTTAGGGATAGGTCTATAGCCATATTACTCACCAATCTACTCCACCAACTACAACTTTTGCCTTGGATTACATCTTATGATCCCAAAATGAGTGGGTTTATCCCTTCACTTGTCAGAACTTGTTCATAAACTTTCATCAACAATAAATTGGCACTATAAGGAGGGCATGTACCAAAATATACCACTAGTCCAAATTTCAAATAACCATAATCAATCCTTGTGGTTAGCATCATCTAAATCTGAGATAGTCTTTGATATTAAAACACTCTTTTAAACCCATCTTATGTTATGTGATTAAAAATCACATCAACACATGCCTATGTTAGAGGAGAAGTTTTTCCAAGTTGGGATAGATTCAATCTAAATAATCAAATCTATAAAAAGTATACAGTCAAAAAATTAAAAAAAACATGTCTTGGCTTGGTGAAATATACATAAACATCCTTATTATTCAACATGATCTCATCAAAAATGCTTTTGATTTCCTCCCCAAATTCCAAAATGATAGAACCAATGAGAAACATGTTTATGATTTCAAAAATGCTTTGAGATTATTGAATGTTTAGCATGAGGATGTAATATGTATGTTGTTTCATTTTGCATTATATGGCCTTTAGTATTGTTGGTTTTTAAATTTAAGATCTAGCTCAACTCACACATGGAAATAATTGGAGGATGCATTTACTCTATAATTTGAATAGTTAATTGATCCATTATTTTCTTGAATAAGCAAGTCACACTCAAGAAATAACCACACAAGTCCATAAGGGATTTCAACCAAAAATTTATGGAGATATGTAAAAAAATCCAATCAGCCATGAACCCCAAGATATAGTCATTCCATATATATATATATATATATATATATATATATATATATATATATATATATATATATATATATATATATATATATTTCCTAAACCTCATTATATCCATTTTTGTGAGGACATCTATTGTAAACTCTTTAGTTTCAATGTATGCAATCTATCATAATAAATAGACAATTGTCTTCTTAGAGAATAAGCATTACACATATGATGGAATATGCCTTCTTTAACAATGTTATACCAAATATTCCTCAAGCCCAAAAAACATAGAATTTCTTATGGGCCCCTGTATGTGTTGTAAAATAATTCTTATCAACAACCAACATACCTTTAACACACCACAAATGGCCATAAATAACCTCATGATCACCATATTTATAGCTAATAGGACTTGAATAAATCATAAATAGTCAAAAGTGGCCTCACACACCCAGCAAAATTTGAACCTCGATGGATCTAGACATAACCAATCCACTTTACCAACTCACCCAAATCTCATTAGCATGTTCCAATAGTCTTAAAACTAATATAAAGTTGTCATTTTTAGCTAAGAAAATATCAATTTTACCTAATTTTGTAGAGTGAGGGGTTATACCCCAATTCGCAATCCATTAGATAATGTCTTATATGGACTTGTTATTCCATGTACCATCAAATATATCTAAAGACCCCCTAGTTGTTTTTTAGCTTATCCATAAGACACCTTTGATTGTCTATTACTTACGATGCATTAGTAACTGGTAACCACATTAGTTTACTTGCAACCAACCTTAGATATGGGATAGTATATTATAGGTAAGGTTATAGTCCAAGTTAGAAATATAAAGCATTAATTTGACACTATTTACAACAAGATAATTTTGAATGAAATCCCACAACTAAGACATGTCTTTTAGTATCTTTCCACATTTTTTTACTATGTTTAAACCAGGCAAACCAAAGTTGGCCAAAAACACCATTAGTCGGTCTTCCCATAATAGTTAAATCCAAAAGCAAAAATATTTTTTTTAGATTTCAAAGCAAATTCTATAGAGTATCGATTTATCAATAAATATTTTTTAGCATCACAAGAAACATCAGTGGTAGAACAAGGTGACAAATTCTTTAATTTTAGTTCATTATTAGAATAGGGTGATAGATTCTTTTGAGTTAGTTATTTTACAAATGGTGGAAGATGCAAAAATTTTGAGATAATTTTTGCCCATAGGGTAGTTTCTCATTTTTAAAATTTGGTAAAAAAAATAACCTTGATAAAATTCTACTATTGTGATTTTCTAATCAAGCTAATTATTTTAACATATAAATTTAGTAAGTATTTTTCAGAACCAAAAGACCCCTTTGGTAATGGTAGTCACAACCAAATTTGGAACCAAGGCCTTGGATCAGGACAAGACCATGGATATATAAGTGGTTATTGACTTGAAATCCTAAATCAAAGATCTATAAAAACTTGTGCAAGGCCTCAATACTCAAAATGATAAATTCACATGGGCTTAATGGTGACTAGCATTATGAAAATAGTTTCTCATCAGGAACCACTTTGTGTGGCCCAATAATTAAATTCCAAAAAAAAAAAATGGCACCAAACCTACTAGTTGGATTTAATGTTAAAAATAGTGTTTCATATTGTATACTACATTTGGGGTAAATAAATTACACATAGCTTCCTTTCACTTAGAAGAATAAGCCATCTAATGGTATCAAAAATCTCATGAAGAACCCACTTGAGACAATTTGATTAAATGGTGTTGGTTTTCTTTGGTCCCAGTGACTATGATTATTTCATGGGAACTTTGACCAAAATACAGAAAACTAAAACATTGCATGAATACCAAACTGAATTTAAAAATTTTAAAAACCAAACTAAAGGGATAAATGATGATTTGTTCAATAGTCATTTTATTAGTGGGCTCAAGGATAAAATTCATGTTGAGGTAAAGATGTTCAAACCTCAGAACATGAAAGAAGCCTTAGGTTTTCCAAATCTCACAAAAAATAAGATCACATCCTTGCATCACTTTTCAAATTTTGTTTCCTCCAAAAACTTTACATCACAAACCCTTCTCCAAAAGTGACATCCATTATATGCCTTACAAATTGTAAAATGCACATTCATCATAAAAAAGGGTTATGTTATAATTGTTACGATAGATTCATCAAGGGCAAAAAATGCATTGAATAGAATTTTTTTTTGCACAATGTCAATTCATTGCCTGATATTGAGGAAAGGGAGGATGTTTTGAATTTCCACAGTGAATAAATAAAACTAAGAGTTGAATAATCCAGCACCATAGAGTCACACCCATATAATTTTATGCATGCCTTGGTAGGGATAACCACTCCTAAAAATATGAGTAAATGGATAATAAATATCCCCTCACTATTCTAATTGAATCTAGTAGCACACATAATTTCATTTATCCTTAGTTGGCCAAATAAGTTGATTTTTTCATGCACCCCTAATCTAATTATGAAGTTATGATTGCCAATGGAGGAAATTTGACTTGTAAATTAAAGTGTCATAATGTTTCTATTTTTTTAAAGAAGTGTAACCTCAAAATAAACATGTTTATTTTCCCTTCTGGTTGGATGTGATGTGGTTCTTAGGGATCAATAGTTTCACATGATTGGGCCTATTTTATGGCATTTCTCAAAATTATGGATGTAGTTCTCAACTAATGGAAAATAATACACATTGAAAGACCTCCTACCAAGTTCCACCAATTTTATCAGTTCCTACTACATGGAGAAGCTCCTCAAGAAAGTTTCACATGGGATCATCGCTCAATTCTTCTCTTTTCAACTTAGAACCTCTTGTGATTTTAACCTACCTATTGACTTGAAAAATGTCCCAATCAACCATACATCGGTATTTGAGGAAGTAAAAGGTTTTCTAAGTCACTAAATAGAGGAACATCACATTTAAATCCATCTAGGTATTATACCTCTCAACATTCATCCATACCACTACCTTTTTTCTCAAAAAGGCAAAAAATTAAAATTTGGTTTAAGAGTTACTCTAGATAGGATTAATTCATCCCAACACAAACCCCTAATCTTATATATTTTTGTTAGTCTAAAAAATAGATGGATCTCAATGACTCTACATTAACTTCAAGGAAATAAACAAAATCAATATTGAGGATAAATTTCATATCCCCATGATTGATGAACACCTTGATGAACTTCATGGTGTTAGATTCTTCTCTAAAATAGATTTACAATTTTTTTATTAATATATCCATATTTAGAATGAAAATATTCCTAAAATTTCTTTCCACATGCATGATGACCATTATAAACTCCTAATCATGCCATTTTGTCTTACTAATCCCTAATCCACATTACAAAGCTTAATGAATAAATTATTTTGTCCCTTTTTACAAAAATTCATGTTGGGCTTCTTTGATGATATTATCATTTATATAAAAACTTTGGAATACCATCTATATCACCTCAACACTACCTTAAAACTTATTTTGGACCACCAACTATGTGAAAAAAATTCCAAATTTTCTTTTGACTAGCATGAGGTTCAGTACCTAGGCCACATTATATCAATAGGAGTACAGGTCAACCCTAAAAAAATTGATGCTATGAAAAATTAGCCTAAACCTAAGACACTTCAAAACCTTCATGTATTTCTTTACCTCACCAGATATTACCACAAATTTTTCAAGGATCATGAAAAAAATCTACCCCATAGATGGCCATGCTAAAAAAGACTCCTTTTCTGGTATGTAGCCATTGAATAAGCCTTTTATCTACTAAAACAAGCTATGTATACTACCCTTGTTCTTGTAATCCTTAATTTATCAAAGACTTTCATCATCAAAAGTGATGCTTATGGAAATGGACTTAGCATTGTGCTCATGTAATATAGATGACCCATCACATTTACTAGCAATGCCCTCACTGTGAGAAATATGACGCTTTCAAAATATGAAAAGAAAATGATGCCTATCCTCCATGTGGACATAAAATTTCATCTATACTTTGTTGGTTGGCATTTTTGTATCAAAATATGTCATCATAGTTTCAATTATTTCTTGGAACAAATGGTTTCCTCCCCCAATCATAAAAAATGGGTCACAAAATTTATGGGGTGAGATTATGAGATCACTTATAAAAAAAGGTAAGGAAAAACTAGTCACATATGCGCTATCTTGCTAATATGGGGAACATACAAAGTTTTGAACTTTATATATACCCATTCCCAACTAGTTGCATGATATTCAATAAGAGTGGCACTAGGATAGTCACATACAATAACTCATCCAAAATCATCAAGTGAACTTGCATCCAAATCTAACTACACTTGGGATGATCAATCCTTAAGATACAAAAATTGCATTGTCTTAATTGATAGGTCTATGATTCAACACAATATTATACATAAATTACATGAATCACCTTCATTCAATCATTTGGGTTTCCTCAAAACCTATGTATGGGTTCATCATAATTTATTTGTAAAATAATTAAGCAAAATAACAAGAATTTTTTTAGCAAAGTGTGATACATTTCAATGATAAAAATGTGAAATAGTGGCAACATCAGGCTTACTCTAGCCATTACCCTTTTAACAATGCCTCTAAATAGATATATCCATGGATATTATCAAAGGCTTGCTAAAATATATTGGTAAACACATCATATTGGTGGTGGTGGATCACCTCTATAAATATACCTATTTTTTGCCTTGGCCTGTCCCTACAATAATTGTACCATCGCCCAAACATTCCTTGACCATATTTTTTGCCTTCATAGCATCTTGAATTTTATTGTATTTGATTAGGACTTGAATTTTACCAATAATTTATTGCAGAAACTCTTCAACCACTTGGGAACTCAGCTAAAAATGAGCTCTAACTATCACTAGCAAATAGATAGCCAAACTAAAATTGTCAACAAATTTCTAAAAACATACCTTCATTTCTTTTTCTTTGATTAGCAACATCATTACATCAAGTGGTTACCTCATGTTGAATGGTTGTAAAACACCACTTATCACACAATCACCAATATGTCTCCTTATTAGTTTTTCATGTTTAAAATCCACCATCTCTCTTATTTTACCTCCCAAATGACTATAATTTCCAAGTAGTGAATACTACCCTCAATGCCCAAGAAAATATTTTTCAACTTCTCAAGGACAATCTCCACCTGGCCAAAATTGCATGACATAGTAGGTTGATTAACATTGTTCAGAGCATGACTTCTAACCTACGTATATGGTTTTACTCTAACAACAATCTAAAAATGTTAGTTTATGCACACACTCACAAAAACCCCAATTTATAAATATTTTACTGAATTTCTCAATTTCCCATCTTTTTACGTGAAAATTGGCTTAAACAATTAAAATTCAATATTTAAAAAATAAAATTATAATCAATTACTGAAGAATAGATACAAGCCATAAACCAAGTTGATAATGGAGTTCACCCAAAATAAGGCTATGCATTTGGGTCCATTCAAAGGCTAAATTGATCAATTAAAATGATGTAAAATACCATTTATTGCATCAAATTATCTTAATAAGGGGATTTTGATATATAAACAAGTGTTTGATGTCCTTTAATAAGTTTGGATCTAGCTTTGGCTTTGGCTCTTGCTCTAGCTTTGGCTCTTACAGGCTATCTCTTACTTATCTCTCCCAAATGAGTGGATACACAAGTTTGTTGTAATGTTTTTCAAAGGTTTACACAATGGATCTTGGCTTGTAATTACTACCCCAATAACATAGACATACAAACTTGCTTTGTCTCCCAAAAAGGGGCTAAAATTTCCTTGTAATGTCTCTAGGAGGTTTGTGTAATGGGCTCTTAGCCTTCAATGTGCTACTTCTATAATATTAGACATAGAAGATTTTCTTTCCCATCTTGTTCTCTTTTATAAGGGATTAAATCTTACAATCTTTCTTCTCTTGTCCTCCTTTACAAGGGATTAAATCTTAAAAGCTTTTTTCTATGTCCCTAACTACAATACTGAGCTTTTTATATTATTTCCAAGGCTCTTGATTTATGGTTTAAATCCTTATCCCTTTTGCATAGGGTTAGGGATTCAAATCCCCTTAGAAAATGCTTCATATCATTTGTTTTTAGCAAGAAATCCCAAATTTAAGGGATAAATACGAAGTCTTCTTTTTGGTTTGCCAAATATGGTGCAGTTTATTTTTGGACCTTAAAAATAGGCCAAGTGGGGTGAGGGGGTCGATTCCCACTCCCAATCCCATGAATTAGCTCATGAGGAGGCTTTTTGGTGCTTTAGATAATGTTTTATCCCACTTTGGTGGGGATAACAATCAAAAGTTGTTTGAAAGATAAACTTCATCCCTTTTAAATTGGTCATGAGACCATGTATTACATAGAACTTTCCTTAGAACTCATATCACTTGGTATAGCTTTGTGAATTCCATGTTGAAGGCTATGATAGGTCCATATTTTAGGTCATACAAATCTAGTCAGTCAATGATGTCAGCATTGTGTTATATTTTTCCATGTTTATTTCCACTTTAAATAGGCCATAAATTTCATATACAATGTTCATTTTACCCCATTCAAATTGTTTTAGAAAGGTCTTGAAGATCTCTTTAATGTGCTAAATAGTTTTGAGAATATTTGAAACCATCTAATTTGGTTGTTAGAGGATATCCTCTTAGATCAAATTGTAACCTTATAAGTAATTCAATTTAAAACTAAAGGGTAACTAGAAACATTCTCCCAAGTTATATGGGTCTTATACACTTTTTCAATAGATTGGTCTAGTCACATATAAGCTAGAATTTCACCTTCTTTGTGTGCCCATCATGTTTTTATATCAAAATAAATCATCATGACTCAGACCATACTTCCTAAACTCAATGCAGAAGGATCTCTCATTATTAAACCTAAAGCTATCTTAGATCAGTGTTCATGTCATCTTCATAATTAGGCCATCACTGAGGTTATCATCTAGTGGCATGGGATGCAACTAGAAGATTAAATTTGGGAACCTTTGCTTCAACTTCAACAATAATTTCCTAAACTTCAACTTTGAGGGTAAATCTTTTTAAGGGGGAGGGAATGTTAGGACCCATTCTCCCTAACACTTTTATTTGTAATTTTTGTTATTAATAAAATATATGAACAATTATTCTTTATAATTCATCCTTTGAACTAATTTTAATAATCTCACATTCATGGGAAGTAATAGTCGACTAATATAGAGTAAATTTAAGGAGCTTAGACTATTGGAAAGGATCCATGAATTGTGTTGTATTGGGTTTTCTCAAAAAAGGCTTCCCTCTCAAAGAGGTTAGTGATATTGTAATTAAAATGAGACTCTCTTTTTAATATATTATAATTACCTTATGTTTTAATTGAAATAATATTTATGTGTATTTGTGATTATGTTCTAATCTATTGCAAGAAGGTTCATATCAACTAATTACATACAACAAGAGGAGGAAAAGGACTAAGAATCTAATATGGATTTATTTTTTATCTTTAAAAAAAGATACAATATTATTTTTTATGAATAATGTTGGTTCATGTAATAGGAGTGTCATCAATAATAATAAAATATGAATAATCATAGTAGGATGGATTTATTCTACATCTTTGAGGCATGTTATGTTCTCCTTTGAAACTGCCTATAGGTTATACTTCTTGAATAATTTTATCAGGTTAAGAATGGGAATGTTCAAAAAAAATATACTTTAGAGGAATTCCCTAGATTCCTCATAAAATAGTAACACCTTATAAAGTTCCAAGTCCTCTCAGAAACTAGTATGGATGAGGAGGAAAAAATTTGGAAATAATCAACAAGTGCAAAATCCTATCACTACTCCCACACAAGACATTTCAAATGATGAATATTCAAAAAAATTATACCTATAAAACACTTTAAACATGCATAATAAATGGATATCAAAGGTAGGATCAGATCATAAATAATTGGTATTTATCAAGCCTCTAGTTTCATTCTAGGTAAAATAGCCTCATGTTTCATTGGGCTATATTTCAAGGTAAATCTTCCAAAAAATAATTCTTATTATGATTTCATGTTTGGAAAGAATCACCATGTTAATTATAATCTCATGGATATCTTAAAATTTAGATAGATAAAGTTCATTGATCTATTGAAAGAATATAAGGGTGTTTTTTCACGTTTCAGGACTGTAAAGGAAAAAACTTACTTTTACCAAGTAGTGGGAAGTGTTTCATTAAAAAAAAAATCACCTTCCCATTTTGACTATGAGTTATTAGTTTATGGAATGTTAGGATTCGATTAGTTTTGTTTTAGTTTTGTTTTGCCTTCATAGTTAGTTGTTTGCCTTCACTACTTTCTTAGACTAGTCTACTTCGGATTATTGTAATAAGTCTCACTGAAAGATAGAACAGAAACTAAGAAAGTCCCTCCATTCATCACTTGTTTATTTCCCTTGTGTCCATATTGTTCAATCTAATCCATGGAGACTATAGTCACATTCAATTGGCTAAAATAACTGAATTCGTTGTTAAAATGATTAAAATTTTATGAAAATTGGTAAAACTTTGGATGAATTTTTACATTATGTTTGATTGTTTTATATTTCATTAGATAAATAAATGTTTATTTCAAGATTATCACATGAATTGATAACATATTTACATTTAAAAATAGTTGTGACTACATTTTTTGCATTAAATATTTTCTTAAGATATATAAATAATCAAAGGATAGGTCACTTATGACTAATTTTTCTTACCATTCTTATACCTTAGCTATATTGGTTCCCAACCCTTTGAGAGATATAAAAGAAAATAAAATAAAAGAGAAAAGAGAGAGAATATGAAATCTTTAAATCAAAATCAAAAAAATTCTCCTAAAAGGGTGGTTCTAGCAATATCCATTAGGGCTATGGATGTCTAACTAGTAATGGACCAAGGCCTAGAATGGAGCTAGAGATAACCTTTATTTGGAATAAATATTCATGGTTGGTAGTAGAGAAATTCCCAAACCTTCCTCCCCTTATCCATTCCCATAATAATTAAAAATTAATAGTAACCATTAGAAAGTCTTAATCAAGTGATTGCTCTTGCACTATATCAAAACCTCTAAATCAAGGTAATGAATCACTTTACACACACTTATAACTCTTCATAGATGGCAAGGCATAATATGTTATATAATATTAAAACTAATGGTCAGGTCTCTTTTTAATATGTGAAACTTTATTGTATAATTATTTGATATTTATTTCAAAGAGAAACCAAAGATTTTGAATTCTAAACACCTAACAGTGTTTTCCTTACAAATTGACCATTTATTGTGACCAACATACCCCAATTTCTTCAAAATAAAGAGGGACCCTCTTTCATCCTGAATGGATACAAAAAAATGAATTTTGTAGTGCATCTAAGGTTTAGTTCACATTTTGAAACTACATTGGGTTCTGACTTAAAGTTTAATTGGTCACCCTATAACCTTATAAAAAAATTATGGATGGCCCTACACTAACCTTCCTATATTATAAATTTAATGTAGCTACCTTAATTTGACCTAAGTCATAATGTTCATGATAAGTCTTGATCCCTTTATGCATCCTCGATCTTAAGTTCCCAATATTATATATGTGTGGCCTCCTTAAACTCTAAGTTCTAAGCCTAGAGTTCAAGTCCCCCCTTTTATAACACTAGTGACCTCTTTACAAACTACAAACCTGACTACAAAATTTAACCCAAATATGTAAATATATAGGTTCATAGGATCAAGCCTTTGAAAATTATGAATCCCTTGCCCCATGATCCATTGGCCTATTGATGGTCACCACATGTCATCCTTTAAATTACAAATTTTAATATAATATGTGGTTGCATATAAGTTTTACTATGACTTAACATTATTAACTTGAGCCATTATGTTTGTATTTTATAGGTGTAGACACACAATATTACAAAATGAAGTGCATCAGTCTATGGACCTTTATTTAAGATATAAATAAGATCTTATGAATGCATGGTTGCTAGATGGCTGACACATGGTGGCCTATGATCACCAAGAGCATGGACGCATGAAGATTTTCAAGAAAATTAGAAATATCAAATGGGTTTACAAATTTGAACAAGATTCATTCAAAAACTATGACTTACATGGATGATGTCACCCCATGGATAATAATAAATTAACACATGTCCCCTTATTGATTTTAGGATTTATTAAATATTATATGCATAATTTAGTTAACTTAAAATTATGTGGCCTTATTTCATTTATTGTTTGAAAAGGTAACATGATCACTTCATGTTTTTTGCCAAGGTGGACTCTATGGGTTTGAGCCAATTGGTGATATCCACATGTCACTCCAAAGGGAGGCAAACACAAACAAAACTTAGTTAATTTCATGACTACAATCTAATCGAGAATTGCCACTTGTCATTTTTATAGGCCATATAAAATTCAGAGAAAAAGACATTCAAATTTTAACATATATAAAATGGAAATTAAATAAATCAATAGGTTTGCATTCATCATATAAAACAAATTAAATATCATGACCTACATATACTCTGTAATGCCACTATGTGTCACTCTAAGAAATCACCCTATGAATTTTAGGTAGCAAGATGTTGCCACATGTAGCATCTAGATTGTTTGTTCACTTTTGGCTAAGGTTGACACTCATCAACCCATTACCACATCACTGAATACACAATGAACTTTGTGACTTGTATAGACTATGTGGCATTGCCACATGGAGCATCATGATATTCCATATGCTTTGGGCATCAAACTATCACCATTTCAAAAGAATCACAAGTAGTTCATATATTTGCAGTATTGAAGTGATTGGTGAAATTTCATGCATAATGGCCTATTGAATTCAAATTCAATGAGAAAAAACACTAAATTAATATCACAAGTAGCCTCTATTTTGGGTGAACTTCACAAATAGAAATTGGAATAAACACAGGATTTTTTCTCATAAGACAAGGTAGAATGCATAATAGTTAAGTTCATAGTGAACTTAAAATGTTTCGTCGTAGAATTATGAGTTATAAGTTCACTACAAAGTCATGATTAAGTTTGTGTTACGCATGGATATAATTATGAATTATGCATAGATAAATCACAAGCTGACTAATAATTATAAATCTTTTATGGTGGACTAAAAATTCAGGCAATGCTAGGTGATTTTCTAAAATGTCTAATTTTAGGGGATTAGTCTAAGTGGATTCAAAGTGGAATATATGTCACAATTCTCACTTTTAGATTATAAAATATATATTTAAAGCTAGTAGTTTTATTTTTAGTTTGTTTTAGATAGATTTAGAATAGTCTATTTCTAAATAAGTGTGTTCACATGCAAACTGCTTTTTCAAAAAGCATGGTGGTCACCCATCAAAGTATTATAGATGTATTCTCTATTAACAATGTCATTTTTAGGAAGTAGATTTTTAAAACTTCATGCTTATTAAATCATTATGGATGTTCTTGGAGTCTACTTATCTTTCCCTTTTCTCAAACTCATATTGTTGTATATTTCTTAGTTCAAGTGATCACTATATGAGATTTATATTGTTTTTTAGTATGTTGGATTGAGTATTTACTATTATAACCATTTTTTAGTTACTTTTTGATCTTTGATTATTGTATATGGATGTGTAAATTTATTATTTTCTATAGTGACCTTTCATATTTATTGATTATTTTGGCCAAATAAGCTTTCATTATTATTTGTGGCCAATTTATCTTTAAAAGAGATGCTATTAAAATTTACTCATAATTGATTTGTCATTAAACTCACATACCATGTTTATTCAAATTTTATTGAATGTTAAATTTTAATAATGTTGGTAATTCATAGTGAATCTCTGAAAGAATTTGATTAAGCAAAATAATATCTCATTATCAATTTGAAACCTTATTCTCTATGATACCCTTCCCTCTCTTTTGACTTTTTTATGATGATCATATTATTGTAACATAGCATCATTGTAAATATTTATTCTTTGGTTAGTATTAGGTTATTTTTAAAGAGTCACTTGATATAATGCATGTAAATTTTAGGAAAATGTTTGTAGCTATATTTCTCACTAATATATTCCACCAATTGTTACTTGTGCCCTAGGTTACATCTTGTGATGCAAGAACAAGTGGGTTTATCCCTTACCTATTAGAACCTTTTCATAAACTTGAATCAACAAGATCCCATATATTGTATTTTTAATATCTAATAAATGTATTATTTGTCACACATAGGGATCTTAATTCCTTGACTACCAGCTCCATGAATCTATATATATGTAGTAGCTCTACCTTCTTTTCTAAAAGTTGAAAATCAAGTTTCAAGGCTTCATATTCTATAACATTGTAAGTAAAACTAAATTGTAGTCTATATGAATGAAGGGTTTTATCTCCTTTAGGAAAATATAGATAAATTTCATCCCATGTTCCACTCTTACATTTTTCTCCATCAAAATAGAGCTTTAATATTCCATTATAATCCTCTTCCTCATCTTTTAGTACCTTTTGGATTGAGCATCCCTCTTCATGAATTTATTAAGTGCCCATTATATTTTTCTTAAAATTTTAATAAGGTTTAAATTATCATTTATCAACTACATATAAATCTAACTATTCATCAGGTACCTCCTTTGTATCTTCATTTAAATCAACACCCAACACCTCCAACTCCACCTCTGATATGATAGGATAATTAGATGGTAGGGGTTTTAGATCATAAGCTTTAAAATGATAACTAGTTATTGGTTCAACATCAATCTTGACTCGAGATCCATATTATGTTTTTAAAAACATATGGTCCCAATTAAAGGATAGATATCCATCTATTTCAACTATGAAATTTATGGATAGGCATAACCCAAACATGGGGGGGAGGCTTATAATATAACTTTCCTATGTCACTATGATACGAAGACATGCATGGAGAGTTATAAGGAGGTCACTTATAATACCCATAGTAATAATTGGGGTTCCATCTTATTGGGTGACAATATCTGTTATGGAACATAACATAGTCTTAAATCCTTTTCTACCCTCTTAGGCATCAATGTATTACTAGCACCAAAATTTATAAGGTAATTATGAACTAAAATAATATCAATTATTAGGGACAGGTATAAGGGAGGAGGTTTAATCTAACCATGTACCTTTGGACTCTATTATCTAAGCACAATTTATTATTGAAATTGGTTATTATCCCTTAGAAGAGCCTCATTGGTTATGTCTTTAATTATCCTAGTACATTACCTTAATTCATCTTGGATTAAATCAATTTGACCAAGTATGGATAAGGTTTCCCATAAGGAAACATTAGCATATGCTTTATTAATTTGATCAACAACATTAAGTGGACAATTACGTTGTTTCTTTGTAGTGGTATAAGTGGTCCAATCCCTCTTATTTCTTTCCACCATAGGATAAGTGGGATTACACTGTCAAGATTTAGGGGTGGTTGGTTTCAATTGCTTCTCTTCAGTGGTAAGACTTTTCTCCTTTAATCCCTATATAATTCCATTATGTCTAGTATTTACCACTATAGCTGGAACACTTGATAGAGTAGGATATCCAATAGGTTTAGTTTTAAGGGTCCTGTTTTTTAGACCTAGTCTTGTAGTTTGACTAGATCTGGGGTCTTGCATCTACTTGTGAATTTTTATTCAAAGCATATATATCATTTTCTCCATGAGAGAATAGATTATATTTAGGATTTATAAGTTCTTGAAATTCTCATTCTTTAGGAGGTGGTTAGCACATGGAGCTCTAAACCATCATAGATTTTTGTTAACTTCTAATGGGTCAATTATTTTAATCATGTGTTCTAGCATAGGTGTAACACCATAAGCTTTGTTATTGTACAATTTGTTTTTTCACAAGGACTATGGACATATTTTTATTTGGGATCCCTTAAATAGGCTAAGTATTTTTGGGAGCAACCTATAGATTTGGTGCTTGATATTTTTGAGGCTAATAATCTACAATCAAATAATTAGGTTTATAATTTGGATAATAGCCTTGGATATTTGTGTAATAATTTGCTTGAGATATTTTTGCATTTTGTTTGAGAATATATTAAGTTGGATTTTTACCTCATCAAGTTAATCTAAAGTTAGGGATTGAGACACTCACTGAGAAGGCTCCAGTAACATGTTCGTGACAAGAATTGGAAAATGAGTGGGAGGTTAGATAGGATTGTAAATCTCTATGAATAGTGTTATAACCAGTATAGGGGATAGGTTTCATGATTGTAATAAGTTATTCTCTTATAGGATAGTCATCTCATAATTAACATGAAGAGTGGTTGTACTCATATAATAAATCATCATAGATATTTATAGGATGAATGCTCTTAGTAAAAATATAAAGGCAATATTTGGAAATGGGTTTACCTTAGGTGATATCTTCTACCAAGTTTTATTCAACCTTAGGTTGAATTTTGGGAAGGTATACATATGTACCCTTTTGATGGTGATTAGTTGTTAAACAAGAGACAAGTTATATCCTCTTTCTTTAAACTAATTGTGTAGGAATGATCCTAGCTCATCTTAGGCATTTATTGATGTAAGAGGAAAGATCTTATACTAGTCTAATGTGTTACCCTTGAAGGAAGTTACGAGAAACTTAAGTGCCACATCTACATCCCCAATATGATGAACTAAACATAAGTTGACCACATCATAGGTATGATCAATGGGAGTAGTTAGGACTTATTTGTTAAGGAAATGGTAATGATTTGAGTGCACACCTAATATGTTATTCTAAACCTAAATATTCAAGTGTCTGCCATTGTTCCATTAAATAAAGGAGTAGTTTCTTGGTGGAGGATGGGCCATAATCCTAACAAGTGAAGGACATTTATTAGGGGAAAGAAATAATATGGATTAAGTAGATGTATTTTTGGAAATGAATTTTCCTCTCCTATTCTTCTTAGGGGACTATAAGTTTCTCACCAAACTTTTCCTTGGATCTCCTTTGGATACAAACCTTATATGTATCCTTTTTTAGGCTATTGGATCTTTGCTAGGTAAAATTTATTAGGTGATTTTAGATCTATGCTCTTCTAGGCATGACTATCAAGGTATTCACCAAAACCATGATCATAATCTTGTAAACCAAATACTTAGGTGGTTTGGGTCCCACATAGTGCACCAAAAACTTTTGATGCTCAAAATTTCTTTGATATAACACCCACCACATAGAATAATAATGGGAAACATTAATGTGTGGTAATTTATAGTAATTTGACCTCCAAGATTATAACTTTGATTCCTTATTTTCCTTAGTGCACAAATAATGACTTATAGGGGAAAAGATAGAGGGAACAAAACAAAATAATACTTTACATAAAAGGGATTAGTAATGCACCAAGATGGAATATTTAGATCAACCTTAAATTAAAGTTACAACACAGAGCAATTATATATATTCACTCTCATAATCTAACACACAATACCAAATATGTTGCAAAAGGAATGAAGTCAACATTGCATGGGATATAGGACCGATGGTTAAACCAAGACAAGGGGAAAAAGATAACCACAATATCTGTATTTAATTGCTTAGCAATAATTAAACAATTTTAGAATATTTTAAAATGTGAAAATTTATATGAAATAAATAATACATGAACTACTAAGGTTCTTGTTTCACATTTTATGACACCTAGGTTGCCTTTGCATTTGAATTATGACTCTAACAATTAGCCACACCTCATTGATGGTTGAATACAATCTTTTTAATTGGTAGATACACCAAATGATAAGGATGTGGATCATTCTATTCATTTTATCACCAATGAGATCAATATATGGCAGCACTTCCTCACCTAAGCATGAGTTTCAGAGTCTGGTGGGTTGCACCATTGATCAGCACAATGCCCTAAATCCAGATGAGTTATAAGGGAGTTTTTTTCATAAATTTTGGAGTATGTAGCTAAAAACCAAATCATACACTATATATTTGAGTTCCAAGGTAGTTTTTTCCATAGATACAGGAGAAAATAATAAATATATTTGAATTTGAATAAACTATGAAAGAAACATGGAAACTAAATCATTAATAGGATTTGCAACAAACTATCATCCTACAATGGGAGATGGGTGTCTCTAGCTAGTAAAACCCAATTGATGCAAGCATCTTTGTAAGTAGTCCTAACTTATATGTTGTCCTTAATCAAATCACCCTAGATAATATTGGGAGATATAATGAAAATATAAATAATATTTTTGTGGAGTCTAATTAGGCAGAAGAAAAAAATGAGCTTCATATCTTGAGATAAGCTTTGTAGTCCTGAGTAATGGAGAGGTTTTGGCATCTGAAGACTTGAGTATATGAACAAATACATAAGAGCTATGCTATTATGGAGAATATAAAAATAAAAAGATATATTCTGGAGCCTATTTATCCAATTTAAATATCTTAACTCACAATATCAGTCATAATATTCACCCTGGTATCACTCCTAATAGGATCTTGCATATATAATTTTATCAAACTTGTAAATAATGTGTTCTCCTAGCTCTTCATTGGCAATTAATAAATGTAACATTTTCCCACTTTCACCATGATTCATGGCTAAAATAATATTTTTTGAACATCAAGGAAGAACTTACCCAGTTGCACAATGGGTTCAAAAAGTGAGTGACTACGTCACCAAGTACCTCACCAATAATGAAGGCCTACAATGGAAGAATCAAGAATGTCCAAAAGAAATGGATAGATAAGGAATTAGATAACTAAAGGATATTTTAATCTTTATTTTATTCCCTCTCAAATAGTAGAGGCTATTTTTATGCGAGCAGCTTAAGAATAAATAGAGTAGTGAATTTGTGGCATCAAATATTTGGAATGATGAGGGAATTTTAAGAACCTATAGTGCAAGCACAAATAAGGTATCCACCTAAGGACAGTCTCTAATTATGTGATACTTAGATATTCACTCAGACCAAGATATAAATCCAGACCAAATGCACAAACAAATACATTTCAAACCTTTGAATTTTCATTCATTATATAATTACAATGGTTGGATCATCTCCAATATGCCATGCTCCCATACATATTTATTTTCCTAGACAAAACATGAATAATGAAAGTACTTATATTTGACTCTACTCTATTTCCCTCTATAATAGCTTGTTTACTTCTTTAAATTGAGTTATCAGACCAATCAAAATATTCCTATAACGTCCCTAGCTTCATGGGGCATCTCTTCAACTTCCCTAATCTCCACATAGTGTATAATAGTTTTGTGGATTTCACTTTTCAAGATTAAATGCCAAACTATCTATAACAGCTTCGTCTATGCATCATAAAACAAAGATAATTACATGTAATTATCAAACACTAACATAGTACCATTTCAAAATGAGATACTTGACACATGGTTTGAATAATAAAGTAATAATCACCTCAAAAAAATTAGTTTTTATTATGTTGAATAACTCAATTTTTTAGTCCCTAATGCTTAAGTGACAAAATAGGTTGAATGAAAAATGCCAAAACTATCATAAATTTACCATAATAACTCCAAATTATTTAAAATTTGATGCACAACTTCTATGTGTTAGGTAATATTACCTCACCAAATTTTCCCATCAAATTTTCTACGACATTACATAACCCTCTTACCAAGTATCACAAATTAAATAAATGATGCAAACTAATAGAAGTAGATAGTAAATTAGCATTATAACTCCAAATGATATAAAATTTGGTGCATAAATTTTACATATTAGGTATTATGATCTCACCAAATTTATCCATCCAATTTGATACATCTAAAAATAAACCTCTTGCCAAATGTATATGACTTAACAGTCCACGTAGAATGATAAAAGCAAAGAAAATATCTCCATAGTTTTTCATGACAAATGAATACTTTTAAAATATAATTCTTATAAGTTAAAAATCTTATATAACCAAGGAGAAAATCACAACACAAAACAAAAAACTAAGCTAAAATATTTTTGGTGATGTAGGATTTCCCTTCACCTTTGATGCTCTTGCATCAAACACCCAAAGTATTGAAAATGTCCATGAGTTCCTAATCATGAAATTATTTTGATCTCATATATATTATTACCATGTTTTTTTACTTTGAATGCATCCATCCAATTCTCATCTTTGTCTACTCCATATTTCCACTTGACCAAGTACTCATAATACTCGTTTCCCCTTGTCATCTTGGCAATCCAAATGTCTAAAATGGCTTTCATTGCCCCTATGGATGCTAGTGGAAACTGCTCTCTCCAATCCATGATCAAAAAATCCATGTTTTCACTTATCTATCCCTCAATATATGGGTAAAAATATACTATGTTAAAGATATGTGAGATTCCTACTCCATCTAACAATTCCAATGTATAAGCATTAGTTGAGAATTTCATCAAAATATTGCAAGTCCCACTCTTCTTCCAATTAAGTTTGGTGTAATCACCTTTCATAAACCTCTCCTTGTGCAAATATGTCAAAACCAAGTCCCCAACCTCAAAATATAATTCTATCATTTGCATATCAGTAAATTTCTTGTATTTTTCGATATTCTCTTCAAGTCTTCTCTTGACTTCCTTATGCACATCATGCATAGTTTGAGCATAGTCTTCACCTTCTAAATTTTTACTACCCATCTTAGTTTTACACCTTAACTCACATATGCCTTTAGGTTTATTCTCATATACTATTTAAAAAGGACTCAAACTTGTACTTCTGTTGACCAAATCATTGTAAGCAAACTCAACTTATACCAACATCAAATCCCATTATTTGGGTTTGTCACCAACTAAACATATCAATAAATGACCAAGACTCTAATGCATAACCTATATTTACCCATATGTTTGAGGGTGATAGGCTGAACATAAGTCTACTATTATGCCCAACTTATTCCATAGTGTCCTTCAAAAGTGCCATACAAACTTTGTATTTCTATTTGATACAATAATCTTTGCAAACCAATGAAATCTTACAACTTATTGAATGAATAAATTTGTAATATGTGTGGTGTCACTAGTCTTCTAACATTGTTAAAAATGATCCATCTTATAAAATCTATCAACAATAACAACTATGGAATCATTATCTCATTGTGTTCTTTAAAATCCAAGAACAAATTCCATACTCAATGCATCCCATAGTTTATCCAAAATATGTAATGGCTAATACAAACCAACATTCTAAATTTTTATTTACATGTTGGAAAACTCTATAATTTTTCACAAACTTCTTGACATCCTTACTCATTTCAATTCAATATTACTTATCACTCAGTTGTACAAAAGTTTTATCATACCCAAAATGACCAACTAGACCTTCGATGTGTTTTTCTTTCAAAAAGTTCTCACTCATAAAACCTTGAGGTATACACAACTTCCTCCCTTTGAAAAATAATACATCTTGAATCAAATACTCTTATTAAAAATTAATCAGAACATAATATATTATTTAAATGATTATAATCATTACAAATAAAAATCATAGCAACAATTCTTATAAGAATTATACTACTTATCACATCTGCAACAAAGCATATAGATTACATGATAAAACCAATTTATTCAAATAATGCAAATTATACCTATATTATTATCATGGGAAACATCTAGATAATATCAACCCACAAATGATGGGATAGAGACAACTAGGCTAGGACAACTAAGCTAGGCTAGAAAATAGAAAATTGCATTTTATGTTTAATCCACATACGGTGAATTAAGCATTTATCCTAACATTACCCCCATTAATTCAACACTGTTTCAAATGAACAAAAGATAAATTCTCTAAATGCCTCAAATTTTATTTCACAAGTGTCTTAGTGAAAACATCTTCACACTATTGATCTTTTAGGTAATATTGGAGATGGATGTTGTTGTTTTGTACATGTTCACGAATGAAATGTAATTGCACCTTAATATGTTTGGTGCATTCATGAAATACATGACTAAAAATAAGCTTAAATACTCCATTGTCTATATAGAGTATTTTTGGATGATTATGTGGTATTCCAAATCATTCAAGTATACATTTGATCCAAATTTATTCACAAACAGCTCTTCTTCCTATGTGATATTTTGATTATGTGGAAGATATTGAAACACAAGTTTGTTACTTATTTCCTATGATATTATTATAGATCCAAAAAAGAATACAAATCTTGAAGTATATTTATTATCATCAATGTTCCCTGCATGCTCTAAATTTGAATACCCTGCCAAGAAGAAATTATCTTTTTTCTTGTATTCTAAGCCAAAATCCATGATTCCTCTAATGTATCTCAATACCCACATTGTTGCTTTCCAATGGAAAACTTTGGGCTCTTTCATGAACCATGAGAGATAACTGATAGCATAACTAATGTTTGACATAGTATATGTCAAGTAAATGAGACTCCCTATCAACTACAGATATAGATTTTCATTTACTTATGGTGATTAATTTGTTCAAGACAATTTAAGTCTTGTCTCTATAGATGTGGAAATTGTATTGAAGTCCATCATGTGAAATTTCTTGAACATTGTTTTGGCATATTTTAGTTGTGACATAAAGATTTGATTTTCTCTCTACCAAACTTCTAAAACAAGACAATAATGTCGAATCCTGAGATATGTCATGTCAAATGATCAATTTAGATTTCCTTTATTAACTCAATCATCTTCATTGAACTCCTAGTGATGACTAGATCATCGACATATACAATAATGATAACCATCTCCCCCATTTTGTTTGAGGTAGAGATTTGGATCATATGGACTCCTTTGGAATCCATGTTTCAAGATATACTCATCAATTTTAATATACCATGCCCGAGGAGCCTATTTAAGACCATACAATGATTTGACAATCTACAAGCTTTATCTTCTTTTCTTGGTATGACAAAACCTTATGGTTGAGTCATGTAGACTTATTCCTGTAAGTCTCAATTAAGAAAGGCATTTTTTACATCAATTTGATGGACTTTCCAAATAAATTGTGCAGTTAGAGAAAAAATCATCTTGATAGTTTTGATCTTAACTATGGGAGCAAAAGTCTCCTCATAGTCAATGCCTTATTTTTTATCATGCCCCTTAACAAATAACCTTGCCTTGTGCTTGTCAAGACTACTATCTACCTTGTACTTTGACTTGAATATCTAATTACATTTGATTGGATTCTTTCCTGGTGGAAGGTCTATAAGATTCCATGTTCTATTCTTCATCAGTGAGTTATATTTTGTATCCATGACATCTTTCTAAGGCTTTGACTATAGGGATTCCTGAACTATAAAGGGCTCAATAGATTCAATAATTATACTCATTAATTACAAACTAACCTCTCCTCAAGCCATATTATGAATCCTTGGTCCAATATTAAAAGTATCTGAAACACCATTTAGTTTAGCATCTTGTATTGTACTTGTATACCATTTGGGCATATATTAAATAGTTCTTATGGGTGATGGAGATACACCATTTTCCCATCATCATTACTATTTTCTTCTAAGGGATTGCCATCTTTTGAATTTTCTATGGGACTAAATGGTTTACCAAGTGAGCTTCTTAAGAAGCTTTTGATTCTTTATTTTTTTAAAACTCAACATCCCTAATAGTGTAGGTTTCTCTAGTATTTGAATCCATTAGTCTATAGGCAAGTGTTTCTTCATTTTTCACTAAGAAATATACTTTTTAACTTCATGTCAAGTTTAGTTATCTCCTTTTTTGGAGTGTGCAAACATGCTTGGAATCCAAAAACTCAAAGATGTGTTATAGATGGATTTTTCCCTAACCATGTTTGTTATGGTGTTACCTCATCAATATCTATAGTAGGAACTCTACTGAGTAGATATACTATGGTTTTGATTATCTCTATCTAAAATGCCTTTATTAATCCTAAAGCATTTAGCATACATCATACCATTTCCATGATAGTATGATTCATCAATTTAGCAACAACATTTTTTGTGGTGTATGTGGAGGTTCATTTTGATGATGAATATCATTTCCTCCAAAAAATCTTTGAATTATTTATTGGTGAATTTCCCCCCACGAGCTAAGTAGAGGGTTTTGATTCTTTGACCAGACTCTCTTTTGATATAAACTTTGAATTTTTGAAAGTTTCAAAGGCCTAACTCTTTGTTTTGAGATAGTATACCCACATTTTTATAGATAAATCATCAACAAAGAGCATGAAGAATTTAAACCCAATATGACTAGTGTCATTGGTCCAAAAAGATCGGTATGAACTAGGTCAAGGTTTGCTTGGGTTTGATATATACTTATCTTAAATGGAGATCTATGTTGTTTATTTACTAAGCAATTTTGACATGTATATGTACCATTTTAAGAGATGGCAATCCTTTTACAATGTTAAAATGGTGGAGTGTGTTAAGATATCCAAAACTGATGTGACCAATTTTTTTGTGCCATAATTTTGCTAAGTCTATATCTTTTGCAATAAGTGCTTGATTATTTTTCTAAAAAAAGTCTATCTAAAACATTCATCTCACATTGGATGCTCATGCAATAATTTTGGAGTTTCTAGATTTATCTCGGATCAAACACATTTTTATTCCTCTTTTACAATCAAATTCAATCTTTAGATTGTGATCAAATAGTTGAATGACTGATAAGAGATTCTTGGTTAAGTTGGGTACATATAATACATCTTTGATTCTACAAGTTTGTGTTCCAAGAGGCAAAGCAATGTTACAAATGCCTTGGACACTGTAAGAGGTATCATCATCCAAGGAAACATGATTTTTATTGGGTGTATCCATTAAATTTAAAAAGCAATCTTTTCGACCTGTCATGTGTCGAGTTGAACGTAAATCAACATACCAAATATCACTTTATGAAGTGGATTCTTTATGGAAATCAATAGAGTACTGGAAGTCTCCATATTCATCATTGTCTTTCTGTTTAGCAATGTTACCATGTTACTTTGTTTTCTTGTGCCAAGTTCCATTTTCTTTCCTTTTGGTTTACTTTGAGTTGATGGGGATTATTGTTGGGTAGTGGACTTTTTTCCACTAGAAGATCCATTATGTAATGTATTATACCAATAATATTTTAACTCATGTCTCTTAAAACCATAAATGAGACATTATTTTTGAGATTTACCCCCTTATTGACTATGTTGTTGACTTTGATTTGGTGATTACTTAGAATACTTAAGACATTGATTTCATTTATTTTGATGAGAAGAGAGAACATGTTCTTTGTCTTATTATTGAGCATTGAAAGACTCTTCTTGTTGCAACATATTTACCAATTTTTTAAAACTTGGTTTTTATTCTATGGCAGTCAAGGTAGTCATGAATATTTTTTATGAGGGTGGTAGAGCTCTCAAAAAAATTGGTATAAGAGAGTCATCTAATATTTTTTCACCCAAGGATTGTAGTGATTCCCTTAGTGTTACAACTCATCTATGAAAGGCCTCTACTATTTTAGTTGATATCAATTTTAGAGAGTGAAGTTGACTTCTTAGGTGCATAATAGTACTCTCATTTTTAGCCTCACATATAGTTTGGAGCTTATCCCAAGCTTCTTTGGCCGTTGTGGATTCATGTGGTTGCGCCACATCTAAGACCCTAAATATGATGATCAATTTTACCTTTTTATTGGATTTGTAAATTTACATTTTTTATCAATGTTTGTGGCATGTTGATTGAACGTGCCATTTATAACAAGCCAAAATTCTTCAAATTCTATTTGAGTTTTGATCTTTCTCTTTAAAGTAGATTAATTATCACCTTTGAGTAATTGAGAATCTGGTAGAAAAACTTTGGTGCTTGTCCAACCATGGTCAAGATTTTAGGTGATGGAAAGGTTCCTTATCACTTCAGGTATCAAGGTCTCCCTTTATATATATTATCAAACTAGTATACTATAACTTTATATATACACATCTTTCTTATATACCCATTAGTACATAGAAGAATCCCACCCTTTATATATACCCATTAGTACCAAAAAAGGTGTTAACATACGTAAATGAGTCTGGTACATGGTACCTAGATAATACTAAAATGGATTTGTCCAATCATTAACACCTACTTAGTTAGATGGAATTTTGCATATGTGGACATAACTTCCCTATATACTTGGAATTTCCACCTTCAATATTTAGGAATTTCTATTGAATCAAATGAGTAATAGATGGATGGCTATGAGTGCAAGTGCCATTAATTCTTCCTAATGGTTTACAGGGATGATGCTTAGATGTCATTGTTGCATCTATATTAAACTATGTATGTTGTAACTCAAATATGATGGTATTACCTGTAAATGTGAGTTAGAGGCATCACTTACACCAAATACTCTATTGAGTTTTAAAAACTTGTGATTTGTGTAATTCAATAAATTTAAAGTTTCTTGTAATTGATGTACAATACAATACAACAATAAATTTGCTCCCTTTTCTTGAAAAATGTATTTTTTGTATTTTTTTAATTTTTGGGCTCTTTGGCCTTTTTGGCAAGTTTTTTTCTCCTTTTATATGTTTTGAGAACTATTCCCCCTTTTTCATTTTTTTGTTGAATGACTTTTTATACCAATTTTAGTTATTCATAACTAAATTTAGCAAAAATTCTAACTTTGGAGGTTTGCTAAAAAATTTTGACTAAGTGGTGGCTTTGATGGGGTTTGAACCCCACATATTTTTTTTCAAAAAATCGCCCTTTTACTAAGTGAATTGCATGCCCGTATATTGATTTATATGAAGGATATTTTATATAAAGTAAAAAATTGGTTAATTTTTTTTTTTAAAGAGTTAACCCTAAATAGGATTACCTAGTGATGGGAGTCAATGTTATCCCTTTATTTAACCAATCTGTGTTGGTGTCATTTATTACCAGGGCTAGTATCCAAGGTTTTTTGTAGCAAGGTATTTATTGGGTTCATTTAACAGTGTTGGTTGGGGCTTTTGGTGTTGATTTATCTTAAGATTTTACTTCCTAATGTTTTAACTAAATGCTTGAAAGAAACATAGTTGCTTAAAATGAAAACACACCAAACTGAATGAAATGCTTCGAAATCAATCACACAATGTTGTTGAAAAGTAAACACACTGAAATCAAATATCAAATCCACACTCTAAGCTAAGTTACAAAATTAAGATTACTAGAATTGAAGAAATGATAAATGATTATTAAAATTTTAAAGCACACACACATTGACTTGTAGGTTATCAATCAAATCATGTAAAGTATTTATATTAGTTCTAATTAAAAATGAATAAAAAACAAATTATAAATACCAAAAGTACATATCCTATCTCCTTGGGGAGTGGGCCCTTGCTCACCCTTGGATTTAGGGTGAAAACAATTCAGTCTTTAAAAAGTTATCTTAATGCATAGAAATGAAAGAGTATTTTGCCACAAAATCTTCATGTATTCAAAAAATGACAATTATTACAAATGTTTTTTACTCCTATAGATCAAGCATGGATTTGAATTTTATTGGATACAAAATAAATTAAATATCCTAAATACTAGGTAACAACTTAACTAACTTAAAACCAGAGGATATTCAGAGAGATTGGTTTAAATGACCAAAATATAGGAGCATTACAACAAGATCCACACACCATTGGGAAGATCCTCATCAGATTTGTAACTTCTTCTTCCAACCATATCTAGTTACCAAATCTTATATACAATGTATCCATATCATCTTATCTAGATTTACAACCTATATATACTAGCTTCTATAAATAAAAACCTACACATAAATAGAAGTATGTATGTATGTGTGTGTGTGTGTGTGTGTGTGTGTGTGTGTGTGTGTGTGTGTGTGTGTGTGTGTGTGTGTGTGTGTGTGTGTGTGTGTGTGTCTGTGTGTGTGTGTGTGTGTAAAAATAGAAAATATCTAGAGGAGTCCTAGATCATCATGGAATAGCTGAAGTAACTTATAGAATGCCTTGAAACATGTTGTGGATGAGTTTGTAGTAAGATTTGAGAGTCTGTAGCATGACTGTCAAAGTTTTTAGCTTAAATATTGTAATCTATATCTTGACTATTTTAATCTATAGTTTGACTATCATAATCTGTAGATGTTTGTCAAGATCCATAGAATACCTGGCAAATTTTGGAACTGTGCTCAAATGATTAGTTTATGGTCATAGTACTTCCTTATTTTCATAAGATCATAGGAAAACTCTTATTTAGATGCTATAATACATGTACATATCAAATATGGAAGACTAAACATGCAAATAGTTAAAACATCATGTAAATAATGCTAACCTAGACTCACATAAGCTTACAAAGACAAAAGCATTCATCTTCTACCTTAGGCAAGTTATGAACCCTAAGACTACATGCAATGCTAAACTCAAATGACATATTTATGGTTTTGAAGGATGATATATCATGGTTATAATGACTCATAGTGTGGACTCATCATTTCCCCCACACCTTACCTGTTATAATTCCCATTGCAAACTATCTTCTCCTATCTTCATAAGTGTAGATTTCCTGCTCCAAGTTGAGACTGAGATCATATATAGACTACAAATCTTATAATATCTTCTCATGAGGATAATTAAATCCCATATCCATATTAACAAAATAAATCCAAAGAGCAAATTATTCCTTGAACTATGGCCCTATGTTTTGCCATGGAGACATGGGAGAAAGTAATAGAGGGGGTCTGAATCTCATCCCAAGCCACAATTTCTATCCTTCTTCTTCAACTACATTGGTAATGATCTAAGTGATAGCCTCAGCTCTCCTAAGTATCCACATTATATTAGTAAGAGAAATAACTTCTCTCCATTTTAAAGGGACTATCAACAGATTCTAGTGTTGACTATAGGCAGTTACAACTTGATCAAAGAAATGTTAAACAGATAATTCAAAGTTGATAATACCATCTTGTAGGGCATGAAGATAATGATCATGGATTTTAGAACATTGAAAATAAAAGCTTTTGAATTTTTCTAATACATTCCATGCATTACCAAATAGGGGTATGATGCATATACCATTTTATCTTGTAGTACTCACATGATCATTATATCTATCATGCCATGATATTTGATTTCTATGGGTGGAGATAAGGGCTCTCAATTGTGACTGACCAACAAATATATTGACCAAGAAATCATTAGTGTTTCCCAAAATAATATTGCATAGATAAAATTCACACAATAAATCATGTTTATCAAGAGTACTTTTTTGATAGACTATCAAGAACTCTTCACTAACATTAATCTCATGTGGCAATCCATAAGATATATGGAGTAACTATCATATACAAAATTGCTCATGCAAGAATAAACTATAGGAGGGAGATGGACTCCTACAAGCTTAAATCTTTTCACCAAATTGATAGGTAAATTATATAGTTTGTTTAGCTTGTTCTTCCTGCTACTGTGTTTGTGTCAGGTCTTTCTATAACTTTTATTTCTCCTTCATAAGAAGTTTGTTTTGCTTCTTCAATTATCCAAGCTCAAAACAAGTTTTTTCCTAGTGACTTCTAACATCAAGGTAGGGCATAATGGTTTGACAACCTTGTTCTACCATACGTTTGGGAGGCACATTATAAGAGCTAGAGGCTATTTGGGCTTTCAATGTTGTATTCTCTTGTTCATATTTAAAGAGATTCCTTCTCAAGGACACATTGTCTTCTTCAAGTTTCTTGGTATAACTTGGCAAATAAATAATTTCATTCTCATATTCATCTAACTTCTCACACAAGGATGTTATCTTTTCATCCTTCTCAAAAGATTGATTTTGAATGCTTTCTATTTTTTGCAATAAAAGAGACCTTACACTGAACTGAAGATAGTAGTTGAGAAATTTCCTCTCCATTTTGTTTGACTATAGCTTCCAGTTGGGACAATGTCAATGCATGATGTAGTTTTATATCTTCTATCTCTTTTGATGGTTGGGTTTCTTCATCAATCATGGGAGATTTACCTTTGTCAATGTATATATATTTGTGTTGAGGTAAAAGGAATAGTTTCTTCAAAAACATCTTATGGAAAAGGAGTTTCCACTTCCTCTTTGTCTTGTGCTATATTGGTAGTGAATTCCTATCATAGGATATCAAGGGTTTCTATAGCCATTACTTCATCAGCATCAGCATCTAATATCAACTTTATTCTTCTCTTCTAAGTGAGAGGAATATTTTTTGCATGTGAAGCCTCTTGAGGTGTTAGATGTGGAACAAGGTCTGGAGTAGGTTTATATTCTATGATTTGAATGGGTTCCTATGCAAAAGTAGGTTGAGAATATGGCTTAGGGTTTATTATTGAGGACCTAAGTCTTAATCTTCTTCTTGGCTCAAGTGGTACAACCACATTGAGGGGACTTGGATTTCTAGGTGTAGTAGCCTTAAAGGTTGATCTTGTACTTCGAACTAATTCAGGAGTAGCCTTTTTGGAACAAGAGATATTTGGTGGATCCCTCGAGATATAATCAAAATTATCCTATGGTATACTCTTAGAAATGTTTAGGTGTTTCCTCTTCTTTCCCTCGTAAAAGGTTGTCCATGCTTTTGTGCCATGTTCTTGTTGTAAAAAATGATATTGGATTATCAACTAAATAATTCCATGATGGTGGACAAAGGATGGATTATTAAGTTACCTCATAACCATTACTTGTATAGACCCTAAAAAAAATTAAGGAAGTTGATTCTATGCTTGGGATCTTAAGTCCATACCTTGAATGAATCAACATTGTCATCATAACACAACTCAAAACACTACACTATCCATCACAAGTAAAATATTTGATGAGCCAAAAAGATATAGACCTCCTTGGTTCTGATAAGGAGTTTCTACTAATGCCTTTGATTTCTACATTGACATCATATACACACTCTAGTAATGGTTCTCCCTCTCCATGGAAAATGCAAATGAGTTCATTGAAAGAATATATTCCTATGATCTTGGCCCCTTCATCTGAAATATTAGACAATTCACCAATGACCTGGATGGAGAACAAAAATTTTACACCTCTAACAATGGAAAAACTTGTCTTCAAGTGAAGAATGAAATTTGTGACGATGGTTTCAGAAAACCCCTAAAATTTCATTAGAAACTCAAGCCACCCTGTAACTTCAAACATCAATTTTGCTTGTTTATCTCCTAAGAGACCTACGGATTTGGGCTCAGATTTCTTTTGTTATCCCATTCTAATTTTTTTTCAAATTTCACAAATCACAATAGTTCCAACTCTACTCAAGAATTAATATGGCACTTCACTGAAGAATGAAAATGGCACTTCACTGGGTTTAATCAATGTATTATGGTATCAATGGTACCTTTTTGTCTTAGTGCTATTGACAAAGCTCGAAGCTCTCCAAGCATGCGGGGTGATTATGACAATGTAAACATATTTTGTCATGAAATAATAATGATTACTTATTATTACCTTTTTATCTTATCACACCATCAAATGTTTTATCAATTGCTTATCCATGTGACTTCTAATGTGGTGACAAAGATAAGGTCATCATGAAAGTATTTATTACTTGATAGGACAAAGTTCATCGCTTTTAGTTAAGTGTCAAAAGGTAACTTTTTGAAAAGATTCCCTACTAACATGGGAATATCATAGGAGTAGGTCCACACACATCCTTTACATAAAAACTATGGAGTCTTGCCAAATTATTGAGCACATACTTATAGACTTAGAAATTTAAAAGCTAACCCTTAGTAAAATAATAAATACTATACCTCTAAAACTCATGATGTTGTCATTGTTTGTTCTTCTTTACCTATTCTAATAGAAATAAATTGCATGGATTAGTTTGAAGAATGATATATAATATGACAACATCAATGTTTATTACTTTGGAAACAATCAGAATCAATCATAGGTGATGATTAATCCTAAATTTTTTAACTCACTTTTCTAATTTTTTTAGTTTTTTGCCCTTGACCAGCGATTTACTAGTTTTTTTGTTAAGGCTCATTTTGCAATATATGATCATCCAGTAAGATGGTTTTTTGGTCATGACTATCAATAATGTCCCTAAATATTCTCATTGTTGAATTTTTTTTATATATTTACTTTTTTAGAGGAGTAAATCCCCTTCCTTTATTAAGACCATCTTGTCTTCAAGGATCATTTATCATGGAAGCTTTAAGTTCTTCCATGAGACCAAACTCATTTTGTATCAGCTAGATGAATTATTCTTTATTATAAGGCTTCTAATACAGCTTCAACCTCTTTTTATTGACTAGGAGTATCTTTTGATTACCATCTATAGGCAATAATTATACTAAACCATTATCAAAAATCTTTTCTATCTAAAATGGTCCTAACCATCTAGTTCTCAACTTGCCTTTGAAGTGATAGTATATGGAATTATACAAAACTGCCGACTCTCATCCTTTGAATTGTCTTTCTTTGATTTGAAAATCATTCCATTGCTTCCTTTGGTATTGCATCATCTTTGTCTACTGTAAAGGTTTTACTATCATTTCATCTAGCTCATTTAGTTATAAAATTATCTCTCTGTGTGCTTCATCTAAGTTAATACCTAATTTTAATGAAGTCCTTAAAGTTTGCATCTCAAATTCAATTGAAAGGAGAGGTTTCTTACCTAATACCAATTCATATGGTGAAATAATAGTAGTGGTCTTTCATGTTGTGTTGTATTCCCATACCGCTTATGGAAGCTTTGTTGCCCAATTTTTCTTACTGCTACTGACTATTTTGGTAAGGATATTCTCTAATTTTCCATTGGTAAATTATACTTGTCAATTTTTTTGTGGGTGGTATGAATAAGACTTTATATAGTTTACTTTGTAGATCTCTATGATTGCTTGAATCATATTAGACATGAACTGGGGTCTCTGATCAAACACTCTCTCTCTAGGTGCTCCAAATCTTTGCATAATCTTGGAGTACAATAAATATGCTACTACCTCTTCTCATACAAATGAAAGAGCTTATACTTCAGCCCATTTGGTCACATAATCTTTACATACCATCAAATACACCTTGCCTTGATAAGGTGGATCTATGGGCCCAACAAATTCTGTTCCCCACTTTCTAAAAGGTTTCACAACTACTTGAGGATGTAGGGGCGTTTTAGAAGATAGTATAGGTCTACCCATTCTTTAACATGGATCATAGTACCAGATGTACCTCTTTACCTTCTTATGAAGAGTTGGCCAGTAGTATCCATCTCCAAGGATCTTGTGCATGATCCTTTTGATTAAGTAGTGTCCTCCACAAGTTCATCATGACAAGCATAAATGATGTCATACATTTCATTCTCTTTTACACACCTATAGAAGACATGATCAGGTCCATATTTAAATAATATACCATTAATCCATTTAAAATAAGAACTTGATTTAATCAAACATTCCTTTTCTTTTCTAGTGAACTAAAAAGGAAACTTCCCTATAGCCAAAAATTTTGCTATATCAACAAACCAAGGTGATTGTGATACAATAGCAAATAGTTACTCATCTGGGAAATTGTCTTCTACAGGTTCTTCTTCATCTGCATTGTTCAATCTATAAATAAAATCAGCAACTACATTGATCTTACCAGGTTTGTCAATGATTGTTATATAAAATTCATATAACATTAATATCCATCTTATAATTCTTCCTCCTGCCACTAGTTCATTCATCAAATATCTGATAGTTGCATGATCAGTATATACAAATATTTTATAACCAATGATATTGTGTCTAAAATTTTTATGACATAAATCACATCAAGGAATTCTTTCTTAGTGGTTGTGTAGTTTCCCTCAGTAGGAGTCAAGTTCTTACTAATGTAATATATGGCGTACATTTGTCCTTCTTCATATTTTTATCCCAGAACTTCCCCCATAGCATGATTAGATGCATCAATGTAAATATGGAATGGTTATGACCAATTAATTCCTCTTAGGACTAGGGCAGAACTCAGTTTCTCCTTAATAGTCTCAAAGGCTTGTTGGCAATTTGGACTCCAAAAAAACTCACTCTCTTTTATCAGTAAAGCAAGCATTGGAGTAGTAATTTTGTTTAAATCTTCTATAAACCTTTTGTAATATCTTGCATGACCTAATAAGCTTTTGATATCAGTCTAGTTTTGAGGGATACATAAGTTTGAAATGACTTCAATTGGATCCACTTGGATTCCCTTTGGTATAAATATGTTGTCCTAAAATGATTCCTTTGTCTACCATGATCAGACATTTTTCATGACTCAAGGATAGATGGTGTTCTTCACATATTTTCAATACTTTACTTAGATTATCTAGACTTTCATCAAAGGATTCTCCATGAACAGTAAAATCATCCATGTAAATTTCCACATAATCATTAGTTAAATATGAAAACATGGCTAAGACTATCCATTCGAAGGTAGTAGGTTGATTTCACAAACTAAAGGGAAATACCTTATATGCAAATGTCCCCCATGAACAAGTGAAGGTTATTTTATCTTGATCTTTAGGTGCCACTTGTATCTAATTACCCTCTAAAACCATCCAAGAAAGAGAAGTATATTTTCCCTACCAAGTTGTTTAGTACTTGGTCAATAAAGCGTAAAGGAAAATAATCTTTCATGGTTGCTTTGTTCATATCCCTATAGTCTATGCATACTCTTCATTTACCATTTTTATTAGGAATAATAACCAAAAGAGAGGCCCATTGGCTGTCAAAAATAGGATAAATGAATCCCACTTTTGGCAACTTTTCTATCACAGTTTTCATAATGTCTCTTAAGGCAAGATTAATTATTCTCTGAGGTTACTTTATTGATTTAATGTTTTCTATGTAGATATGGTGGGTGCATAAACTTGGATGGATTCCTTTCAAGTCTTGATATTCCCAAGTAAAATCTTTAGTATGTTGTCTAAGTACATCAAAGACCTTTACTTCTTGATCATCTATTAACCAACTGTTTATGTTGAGTAACTTCCCTAGTGCTATGGTTATTTGCTTAGTGCCTGGATAAGAAGAATCTATTTGTTTGAATTCACTCATTAAATATTTGAGAGTAAAAGGATGTGGAAACAACATATATAATGTTATATCATCTTTAACAAATTTATCTCTTAGAGAAATCACTCTAGCTAGAGGACAATGGAAGGTTGTCACAAAAAGTATTTCATCCTTCATGTGCCCATTACATAACATTGTGTTAGATGTCTCTATGGTCATAAAAAATTCTATAAGAGGAGGGAAAGGATGGGCATTCATAAGGATAGGAAGTTTTTTCATTATAGGATCCTCTGTCAAAGTCTATAGCTAGACTGACAAGGTTTGTAGCTGGATTGACAAGGTTTGTAGCTGGATTGTTGAAGTTTATATCATTTTCAATACTTCTTGTTAACTCATCCTCTATTTCTTCCACATCATCAGTGATTGTGACCATAGATAAAGAGGAGATACTATCACATTTTTATTAAGGTTGATCTACCCATAATTGTTTCATAATATTAATTGATGGTTGTGCAGGTGGATATAAAGAAATGCATTTTGCTTTAAGACCATTTGAGATGGTCATATCTCATGATCTGCAATCAATCAGAGCTACCATTGTTACTAACCAAGGCCTTCCTAGGATCAATGGGTATACAATTTTCTTTTTTAAGGCTAGATAACAATAAAATTAATGGGGTACTCCCATAAATATATAGTTAATGTTATATCCTCAATGATGCCTTTTGGTTTAGTAGTGGAATGATTTGTCATCTGTAAGATTGTGGTGGTGGGTTGCATATCTATTAGAGAGAGTTTTTTCATGTTATTCATAGTCATTACATTAATATCATATCTTAAATCCACCAATACATTTGGTATTCCTTTTTTTCCAATCATTATAAAAATGATAGGACTACTAAGGTCCCCATATTTGGGTAAAAGTAGCTTACCTGCTAATAAATCTATAAGCTTGCCATCAACTTGTATAGTCTTGGGATATTGTCTTTTCCTACTATATGTTTTAATACACAAACTTTTTATCACCTAATTAAGTTCTAAAATGTCTCTAATGGCTTGCAATAATGGAATTTATATATTGAGTTTTCTGAGTTCCTAAATCAATTCAGATTCCCTTTTGTCTTCCACTTCAATCATTCTAGAAATGGAATAGGTGGAGTTGTGGTGACTTCCTCTATTTTTTCAAGTTTTTCTTATAACTCTTCTTCTTTCATTGGTTGAGTCTGTTGACTTGTTTTTTCATGAGGCATTTTTATGTTGATAATTTGAGGTTCTCATAACATTTTTCTTGACTTGAGATGTATGTCTACACATTCAATAACACCTACCATATGCTTTCACCTTATTCATTTACATAAATATTCCTATTCTTCATATTTACTATTGGTTGGCTAGGTATTTGAGGTTGGTTTACTTGCTCTATAGGGGGTGCTTGATTTCCTTGAGGAGATATTAATGTCTTTTGTTGTGGAAACCCTCTTTGTATCATGATCCTGAGCATCACATATTACACAGATTTGTGTTTTATCTAGAGGACAATTTATGAGTGTGTGTTTTAATCTGCACTTTGGAAATAGATTCATAGTCATTCAATGTTAGATTTAGCCTTAGCTTAAAATCCATCTAACATTGTGTTGAGTTGAACAAGTGTATCTATTTTGAAATTTTCTAGTTCCTCCATGAGTTGGCTTACATCACTAGATTTCCTTAGTTTACCTCTTCTACTATTAGGTTTTGTCCTAGAGTAGTTGGTACATAGTTGTGTGATATCTTGGAAGTATAGTTTAGTAATATTTCCCTTCTCTATGAGATTCAAATAATCCCTAGAGGAATCATCCAATCCTTTAAGGAAAATAGTTTTGATCACTTCTTCAGATAGCTCATATCCACCCCTATTATGGGAAAAAGCAAACCAATCTAGATAATCTTTAAGGTTTTCATCTTCATGCTATTTTATCTTGAAAAATTATTCTTTTCTATCCTTGAACCTATCGTAATATTGGTATTTATTTAGGAATATTATTTACATTTCTCTCCAAGTGTTGATAGAGTTTCTTGCTAGTCCCATAAACCACCTCATTAATCCTTCCCTCAAAGTAGAGGGAAAGAGTTTCAACTTTTGATTATCTAAAGTATAATCACAGGTTTGGCAGAGAAATTTGAACTCAAAAAGGAATTGATCTAGGTCTTTAACAGACATACCTCTAAAGGTAGGTAGATTGGATGGAGAAATGTTTTTCATTGTTGTTCAATCATCATTCTTAAAGATAATGGGGTAAGATAAAGTCCTCTCAGGAGGATTCCTATGAGGGTTTTCTACATGACCTATATTTTCTTCTATTGTAAATAGAGTTCAATCGAAAGGAGAAGATCCTTCAAGGTCTTCTAGTTGTTTACTATCTGAGAGTTTAAATCTTGGGCTAGGGTTCTAATGTTGATTTACCCATGGTTGCTAATGATCTTGGGGTATCCAAGTTTGTGTAAAAATTTGGAGCATCATCCATGGTTGTGGCATCCATTCCTGGTAAGCACACTAAGGTGGTGTTGCCAAAACTCATGGAGGTGCATGCCATTGTGTAAAAGGAATCTTTGAGCCAAACTATTGCAGTTAATTTTGTGGGAAGGTATTTCCTTGCCTTTTTACATATTTTACTTCCTATATGGTCTATATATTATATTTAAACTAGTTCTTAATATGAGTAAGGTGACTACAATTTCTTGTATCATGATCCTGAGCATCACATATTACACAGATTTGTGTTTTATCTAGAGGACAATTTATGAGTGTGTGTTTTAATCTGCACTTTGGAAATAGATTTATAGTCATTCAATGTTAGATTTAGCCTTAGCTTAAAATCCATCTAACATTGTGTTGAGTTGAACTAGTGTATCTATTTTGAAATTTTCTAGTTCCTCCATGAGTTGGCTTACATCATTAGATTTCCTTAGTTTGCCTCTTCTACTATTAGGTTTTGTCCTAGAGTAGTTGGTACATAGTTGTGTGATATCTTGGAAGTATAGTTTAGTAATATTTCCCTTCCCCATGAGACTCAAATAATCCCTAGAGGAATCATCCAATCCTTTAAGGAAAATAGTTTTGATCACTTCTTCAGATAGCTCATATCCACCCCTATTATGGGCAAAAGCAAACCAATCTAGATAATCTTTAAGGTTTTCATCTTCATGTTATTTTATCTTGAAAAATTATTCTTTTCTATCCTTGAACCTATAGTAATATTGGTATTTATTTAGGAATATTATTTACATTTCTCTCCAAGTGTTGATAGAGTTTCTTGCTAGTCCCATAAACCACCTCATTAATCCTTCCCTCAAAGTAGAGGGAAAGAGTTTCAACTTTTGATTATCTAAAGTGTAATCATAGGTTTGGCAGAGAAATTTGAACTCAAAAAGGAATTGATCTAGGTCTTTAATAGACATACCTCTAAAGGTAGGTAGATTGGATGGAGAAATGTTTTTCATTGTTGTTCAATCATCATTCTTAAAGATAATGGGGTAAGATAAAGTCCTCTCAGGAGGATTCCTATGAGGGTTTTCTACATGACCTATATTTTCTCCTATTGTAAATAGAGTTCAATTGAAAGGAGAAGATCCTTCAAGGTCTTCTAGTTGTTTACTGTCTAAGAGTTTTAATTTTGTAGAGGCAGATTCCTCTAGATCCTAAGATGTACTTCCAAAAGACTCATTTGTTTATTTCTTCAAGATTTTTGTCTTTTTTGAAAGTACTTTGATTCTCTCTCCTAAAGGATGAGAATATTTTGGAAAAAACCTTCCCTATGAATCCCTGTATTTGACAAGAGAGTAATTTATTCTTTTTTTTTGTATTTTTTCTTTTAACTTAAGAGTTTACCTTACTAACACTTTATAATAATTCCCCATAAATGATTCCAAAAATAATGAGATTCATTGTTATCCCTTCTTTTAAGCAATATGTATTGTTGTCATTTCTTACCAAGGCCAGTGTCCAAGGATGTTTGTAGCAAGTTATTTATTACGTTTAGCTAGCATTGTTGGTTGGGGGTTTTTGGTGTTGATTTATCTTAAGTTTCTACTTCCTAACCTCTTAACTAAATGCTTGAAAGAAACGCACTTGCTCAAAATATAAACACACCAAACTAAATGAAATGTCTTGAAATCAATCACATAATGTTTTTGAAAAGTAAATGCACTAAAATCAAATATAAAATCCACACACTAAGCTAATTTGCAAAATTAAGATTACTAAAATTGAAGAAATGATAAATGCTTGTTAAAATATTAAAGCACACACACATTGACCTACAGGTTATCAATCTAATCACATAAAGTATTTATATTAATTCTAATTAAAAATGAATAAGAAACAAATTATAAATACCAAAAGTACACGTCATGTCTCCTTTGGGAGTGGGCCCTTACTCACCCTTGGATTCAGGGTCAAAATAATTTAGTCTTTAAAAAGTTATCTTAACACATAGAAATCAAAGAGTATTCTTCCATAAAATCTTATTGTATTCAAAAAATGACAATTCTTACAGATATTTTTCACTCTTTCAAATCGAGCATGGATCTACCTTTTATTAGATACAAAAGAAACTAACTATCCTAAATACTAGGTAACAACTTAACTAACTTAAAACAAGAGGATATTTAGAGAGATTGGTTTATATGGCCAAAATAGAGAATAGCATTGCAATAAGATCCACATGTGATTGGGAAGATCCTCATGGGATTTACAACTACTTCTTCCAACCATATCTAGTTACCAAATCTTATATACAATGTATCCATATCATCTTATCTAGAGTTGCAACCTATATTTACTAGCTTCTATAAATGGAAATTTACACATAAATAGAAGTCTATATATAGACATATGTAAAAATAGAAAGTATCTAAAGGAGTCCTAGATCATCATGGAATAGTTGAAGGAACATCTGGAATGCTTTGGAACATGTTGTGGGTGAGTCCATAGCAAGCTATGAGAGTCTATAACATGAATATCAAAGTTTGTAGCTTGACTATTGTAATCTGTAGCCTGACTATTGTAATCCATAGCTTGACTGTCATAATCCACATTTATCTATCAAGTTCTATATAATGCCTAACAAATTTTAGATATGCACTTGAATGATCAGTTCATGGTCACGATAATTATTTGTCTTCATGAGATCAAATCAAAACTCTTATTTAGATGTTATAATACATGTACATATCAAATATGCAAGACTAAACATGAAAATGCTTAGAACATCATGTAAAATTAGACTCATATAAGCTTACATCAACAAAAGCATTCATATTCTACCTTAGGCTAGTTATAAACCCTAAGACTGCATGTAATTCTCAACTCAAATGACATATTTATGGTTGTGAAAGATGATATATCATGGTTATAATGAGTCATAGTGTGGACTCATCACCTAGAGTGCCCTTTTTGACTACTTTTTAAGGGTAAAGCTATTTTATTTGTCAACATCTAGCTTTAGCTCCAATATTATATACTTTCACATCCCAAGGACGTCATGACTAAGGTGGAGCAATGCCATGTATAAAAGAACAGAGTAAAAATATTCAAAAAATAAGAGCCATATTTAATTACAGTACCCAATAGAATTCTCCAACACTTGCAACTGGTATTTATGAATTATTTATAGTTAAGAGCTTGCCATTTTTAGGTTGGACACCATGGATACTATTGAAAATGTTGTAATAACATAATCACTCTCATACAAAAAAATTGACACTTATTTCAACCTCAAATAGATTTCACATTTCAAAATATTTCTCAAAATGCTTTTTGGTTTTTCTTATCTTATGATTTAGCTTTACATAATAATTTGAATTATCAAATTTCATTAAGAAAAGAAAAATGTGTGTTAATTCTTATGACATTGTTTCAATTTTTATATTATTTTAAAGTCTGAACACTTCTATGAAATGCCATAATCCCTTACTTAATATTATTTCAAGTAAAATAAATAGAATACATTATTCTAGGACACCTTAGTTTTCAAATAAAAATAATATGATTCTAATAAAATTTCCTTTGTTTAATTTCCTTGTTTTTAAAATATGGTTCTTTCTTTTTTCTAAAGCATAAATATACATCATAAAAATAAATCATAGGCTTCAAAATACAAAGTTGAGTTGATGTAGGTGTAAATTACTTGTTGATTTGTAGAATGCCTTTATCATGCTTATTTGGGGATGCATGGGTGGTTACTTCTTGCTCAATGTATGTTTCTTCTTTGTTGTTATCAGTATTTTACAATAACAAGCTGGGTGGTGTGGACAGGGGACTGGTCTAGGAAGAAGCAAGAAGGTCTATGGCTTTATTGATACTCAAACCTCAACAAATTTCCTCCAGGAACCTCCTTAAAATTTTCTTACACCTCTCACAATGGTAGAACCTCTTTGCTTTGTATTAGATATTAAAAATTAATCTAAACATAATATATTATTGAAATGATTATGATCGTTACAAACAAAAAACATATCATTAGTTTTATACAAATTATACTGCTTATCACATCTGTAACCAAATCATGCAAATTACATGATAAAACCAATTTATTCAAGTAATTAAAATTATCCCTATACTATTCTTATGAGAAACACTTGGAAAATATCAACCCATAAATGGTGGGATAGATACAACTAGACTAGGATAACTAAGCTAGCCTAGAAAATAGAAAATTACATTTTATGCTAATCCACATTAGGTGAATTAAGTTTCTATCCTAACAACTCTAACCATAGATATTTGGTTGTATTTTTTGGATTCTTACACATTTTCCATGCATCTTTGAAATCAAAGTCTTCTTCGTACAAATCCTTCATTGAGTCAAAACCAATTACCTCCACCTTGAGCTCATTCACAATAATATCTCGCCTACTTAGGGAATCCACAACTCTATTGGATTTCCCACTTATATACTTGAAAATAAAATAATATCCTTGAATAAATTCCACCAATTTCATATGCATTTTATTGAGATTAACTTGGTTGTTTATGAATTCTAATGCATGATTATCCATATACAAAACAAACTCATTCGGTAACAAGTAATGTCACCATTTCTTGAGAGCTTATACCATTGTGTATAAATCTTGGGCATATATTGAATACTTATTCTTGGTTTCATTCAATTTTGCACTAAAACAATTAATAGGATTCCCTTCTTGGCTTAGCACCGCTCTTATGGTTGTCTCACTTGCATGAAAATTAACTTGAAAAACTTTTCCAAAGTCTGGCAAGACTAACACCGACTGTTATATCACTTTTATATTCAACAACTAAAAGTTATCCTTTAATTTAATAGTCCACTAAAACTTTTTAATTTTCTCCCTTCATATTCTTTGTAATGGGTGCACATATACTGCTAAATTTTTAGATGAACTTCTTGTAGAAACTTGCCAACCCATGGAAACTTATTACTTCAAACATACTCTTTAGAGGATGCCACTCCATAATTTACCTCACCTTCTCAAGCTCCATTTTCAACCCATCATTTAAGATTAAAAATATAAAATATATTATATCCTCTTTAATGAAGCTACACTTCTTCAAGTTCACCAAAAAATTCTCTTCTTTCAACTTATCCCAAACCTAAGTGATTCACATGCTCCTCTTTATAATGAAATAAACTCATAATGTCATCCAAATAAACTATCGCAAACTTATTTGTGAAAGGATTCAACACATCATTCATGAGTCTTGAATGTGGTATTTCACTCATCACCTTCCCTTATGTAGATTTAGTGATACCCGCTCTTAAAATATATCTTGGTGAAGTACCTAGATTCAGTCAAATAGTCCACTAAGTCATCCATTCTTGGAAATGGAAATTTGTAACTAGTAGTGATCTTATTGATTACATGTGAATCCATACACATTCTCCACTCTCCACATTTATTGGAGCTAACACATTTGAGACTGCACATGGGCTTAAACTTTCTCAGATCGATCCCCTTTCTAGAAATTCTTACACTTATCTCTTTATCTCTTCAATCTCCATTAGAGTCAATTTATAGGCTACTTTATTTGGAAAAAATACTACAAGCACTAGATCTATGTGATGTCTAATGCTTCTCATAAGTGATAGGCACTCTGATAATTCATTTGACACAATATCAACATATTCTTTCAACATATTCTATTTTTTATAAGAAGATCACTTACGTTAATGGTTGTCACAACTTTCATAGGATTTAAAACTAGAGAAAAGCATGTATCCTCCTCCTTGATCACCTTTAATAACTCTTTACAAAAAACCAACATCATTTTGGAAATATTATTCACCTCGTCTCCCTTATCTCTCAATGGACTCAATGTGAATCTCTTGCCATCGTGAATTATAGTGTAGGTGTTTGCTCTTCCATCATGCATGGCTCCCCTATCAAATTTTCATGGCCTTCACAACAATATATGGCATGCATCCATGGGCATTATACCACACAAGACATTATCCTTATATGAACCATATTGAAAACTTTTCATAAATTTCTGATTCACCTACACATGTGGTATACCATGTACCAACCATTTCAGCCCAACATTTTCTACCATCTCTTAGGAAGCCAAATTATTCATTATACCACTATCAATCACAAATTCACTACACTTACCTCCATGTTTTCAAATATTTTAGAATAAAAAAATTATTTGTGTTAGTTCATTCACCTTCTTGGTAGGTTTCAACAAAACTCTACTTATTAATAGAGTCTCTCCTTGTTTTGGCTCTTCCTTACATGTTTGGAATCTAGCACTCTCTTCATTAGCATGAGCAACATTGTTGTTCCCTTAAGTCCTCCTTCCATTTTTTTGAGGATCTTTTAGACACTTCCAAGCTCTATGTCCAACATATTTATTGCATTTAAAACACTTACCTTGAACCTCTACCTCTTCCAAAGGATCCTCTCCCTCTAAAAGAGTAACATCCTCTCATGCTTGAATTTTGATTTTGTAAGCTATTTGCCTCTTCATCATGGTTTTTTTGTTCTCTCCCATTATTGATTTGTCCCTATCATCTTGAAGACCTTCCTCTACCTCTAGAGTTCTTTTTTTTCTTAATAACTTTTCTTCCACCTTCAATATACTTTGATAGGCTTATTCCATTGTTCTCAAGTTCAACAATTTGATTTCATCTTGAATTGTAAATTGTATCCCATTCATATATCTTTCCATTTTATCTTTATCATGTTCTATATGTCCATATCTTATAGCGAGTCTTTAAAACTCCTTGGTGTACTCTTTGATGTTGATCTCCTTTTGTCTCAAATTCTATAATTTTATGAACAAACTCATTTGATAATTAGAAGGTATAAATTTAACCTTCAACATTTTCACCATCCTATCCCAAGATTTTATCTTCTCCTTACCTTCTTTTTATCTCTTATTTTACACATGATCACACCATAAAGAGGCAAACTTCATCTTATTATGTTCCTCCATAGACTCATAGTCAAAATACTTCTTCATCTTTGTTATCCAATCCACAAACTCCTCGAGATTTAAACTCCCATTATATCAAGGTCTCTCCAACTTTGGTTTACTACATAGCCTTGCCACAACTTTGATAAATCTAATCTCAGCTTCATTTTCCATGTCATCCACTCCAATATCTTGAGCTTGTTCTTCTTTATCCTCACTCACATTCCCATCATGATATCCCTTAATTTGCTTTGTTTCCATTGCATCTAATATTGCTTTCATTTCTCTCATCATTTCTACCCAAGTTTGCAACTAGAGGTCCTCTTGGTCTTGCCTCTTTATTAACGGTGTTACCTTTATGTGCCATCATTCCTCCCAACATAAATTTATCTTTCATAGCTTTTCAATAGACTTAACTAGAGTCTTCGCACACATAGTAAACTAGGAAAAACCAACTTTGATACCAAATAGTACAAGCATACACAAGGTATCCACCTAAGGACTACATTAAATTTTGTGATTCTTAGATATTCACTTGGAACAAGACATAATTTCAAACCAAACATGCATATAACTAGAGTTAAAACCTTTGTATTTACATTCATTAAAGTACTACAATAGTTGGATTATATCAAATATGCCACACTAGCATATAGGCTTATTTTCCCAAACAAAACATGAAAAACAAAACTTATTATATTCTTGTAGACATTGAATCTAAATTATATAGCATCTTTGTCTTATACACTTTGAAAATACCTATCATGGTTATACCCTTTAGTAATAATACCTTCCCACTGTTTAAAGGCTCACATTCACTATCTATTTGACCCAAATTGCTTATCTCTTAGTTAAACCATTGTTATTCTGATCCCCAGGCCTTCTATACTATGAAAAATTATATAAACCTTATCATTATCCTTCTCTATTAGTTTTGGACCTATACCTATTATTTAGCTTCCCAAACACTTGTGTGCTAGTGAGACACCTAAGTTGACACAAGTGTCCATTTTCTATCTAATTGCCCAGTGCACAAAAGCCATATAATTTCCAAATAAAATGTATCTTTATGGTTAGTCTAAGTGCTTTATTATGAGATATTTTTAAAAAGTTTTGGTATATATACAAGTTCAACCTCATCCATTCCTCACCTAGAAAATATCAGGAACTCACAAGGCAACTTATCAAGAGAAATCAATCAAGAATTCAAGTGAGCAATCATGCCCTACTCATTCTTATTTCCATATAAGGCATAGGGGTAGTATCCCTACAGGACTGAAGTACTAAAAGAGCATCACATAAGCCATATTTTCCAAGTTATAAGATAGGTCAGTTTATGTACTTATTTATCACACATTACATCCTTATGCACACACACTTCAACATATAGGGATAACTATATAAATTTGAGGCCCTATTCAAAGTGTTGGCTATGTAGGCAACACCCATTGATAGAGGGGTCCTTGGGGAAGCTCTAATTATCTTCCCACTAACCCAATTTTCCCATAGCCATTCTAAGGGTGAGGAAGCCAAGGTTTTATCATTTGACAAAGTGTTACAAACTATGTCTGCAATATGTATACATCAGAATAAAGGTGATGGAAAACCTAGAAGGCTCAAGGTGGTTGCATCCAAATATAGTCACTATTTTTTACTAGACACCTACGTCCAACTCAAACATTAACATCGATGCAATTATCTAGATCCAACATATGCATCCAAAGCCACAAAGTGAAAAATTATAGAATTTGATGACTATTCTAAGATCCTGGTCCATTTCACTTCTAGTTTATTTCATCCCAAATCTATGTTCCCACATCAAACTACCTAAGTATTCATATTGTTAATTAATTGTAATATCAATCAATAATTTTACTTTCTAGTTTTGGCATATCTTAGTATCTAAATTCAAAATATTATTATCTAAGTTTACAAATTAACTGGCCTGCTATATATTTATTTGTCACCCTTGTGTTTATTCATTTCTATATTCTTAACCCTATATTTACCCTTGTATCATTAATTTAGGGTTAAACATTTGGTGAACTCAACATGAAGTCTTAAAACCCTAGAATTGACCTAAGGTTTCCTGATTTATTGTTCCTAATTTCTAATTTTAAATTATTCAAAAATTAAAAATAATATTTCCCTTCTTACAATTAAGCTCAATATGAATGCATCTATAGGCCATTTTTGCCTCCAGTTTATAATTATAGTTATTATTTTCTATTATGATTTCTTAATCAAACATGTCATCCAACATAATAAACAAATTCATCAATATAATGAGAGTGTTTTAAAATGAAAGGAACATTTAATATCTCTTTCTAACTCTTTTTGTAATATAATAGAGTTGATTTCCAAATGCTAACATGCATTCTCTCAACCATTTGTTCCACCTTACTCCAATTCAAGTAATAGCTACCATCCTGCACCCATTATTAACTCATAGATTATATTGGATTATGTGGTCCATGTTGTCACTAAACGAAAAGGTAAAGTTACATAACGTAATCCACCACCTATTAATATATATTAGGTGCCTCCTAAACCTAAACTTGTGATCAAATCTAAGGGCTATGACCTTATTGAGCAATTGATTAACATGCATGCTAAAATCTCAATCCTCAAACTTATATATTAATCTAATGTCTATAAGGATATCATATATGAAGCATTGTGTGATAGCCAAGTTCTAATTGACAACGAACTAACTTACTTTTTAGATATTATGTAATATCTCAAAAATAATGCAAAACTAATCACTTTTGATCCAAAAAATTTACCATCTTAGGATATTATTGACCAATATTTGCCCTTGTTCATAAAAGTGAGTATGCATAACAAAGGAATCAAAAGGGTGATCATTAATAATGGATTGGACCTAAACATTTGTAACATGGACTTCTTAAACACCATGGTCATTAATCCCAATCTTATTTAAAAATTAGCTATGCATATCAAAGGGTTTGATAATTTGTATAGACCTCCAGTTGGCCAAATCACATTAGAGGTGACATTGGGGCCAAAAAAGGTCCCAACTACATTCCAAGTCATGTCCCAAACCTTACATTATAACTTTATTTTGGGTAGACCATGGATACACATAATGAAATCTCTACCATCTATATCACATCAATGTGTAAAATTCATACATGATGGGACCTTATTGATAATGTCTACAGATGATGAACCCTTCAAATTTTTCAAAATGATACATTATAATAAAAAATTCATCTCTAAAGTGTTACCATATAAAAAAATTATTCCACTTGAAAATATAAAAACTTATGAAATAGGTGAATCAAGCACAACAGCTCATTTACCTCTTGATACAAACAAAGTACTAACCACCAAAGTGCATACAAATAACAAGAATAATTACCAAAGGAACCCATAATACCAAAACTAAAATAAAATCAAACATTTGAGCTTCCTTTAATAGTCAAAACTAAGTAGCAAGATGGCCATGTTTAAGATTACTATGATAGTGATGACTAATGAGTCCGTAAAATGACTCATTATTACTATAGTTTATGGCCTTAAATATGTTAAATGGTTGAGCATTGTATGTAATCTTGATATTTATAACTTGAATAAGGTAGAAAATAGATGTTTTTGCCTATATAAACTCATGTAAAGTCTAAGTTGATCTTATTTACAATTTGTTCTAACATTTGCATGTTTTAGGCTCAATATTTTGACATGTACATGCAATAATAGTATTAATATGAGTTTTGACAAGAATTCATGAAGACAAGGAGAATTCAAGACAAAGAATAAACCATATAAGACCCAGCTATATATTTTGATAGTCATCTATGGATTTTGATAGTCAAATACAAATTTTGATAGTCAACTACAGATTTTGATAGTCAAGATATAGATTTTGATAGCAAGCTATAGATTGTACCAATTTTGCTATAGATTGACCTAGTTTGCTCCAAAATTGATCCTAGTACATTCCAAAGGGTTCAAATAACTTCTCAAACCTCTTCATGACAATTTGGATAACTCTTTTCAACATTTCTATTTATGTGCATGTATATAAATAGATGTCTATTTCTAGTTAGTCTTTCATTTTGGGAGTTTCTACTCTAGGTTGCAATGATGAAGATAGAAGATATGAGTATCAATATATGTAAATATTCAGTTGATATAGTTAGGTATGGTAATTATTATCTATGGATTCTTTGACTCCATAAATATCTCATGCAATGACTTTCTATTCTAACTATATCACTCAATCTGTCCAAAATATCTTTTGTTTTCAATTCAGTTAAGTTGTTTCTTGGAATATAGGGATAAATAGTTTCTTGGTATAGAATAAATAGATAGATCCATGATTATATTTATAACTTTTACGTGTACATACAAAGATATTATAATTTTGGTGTTTTTTTTAAATATAAAGTACTGCAGCAGTTTCCTTTCTCAATCTATGTGTTGAAGAAATATCTTAGAGCTGAGTTTAATTTGGACCTAGATCTGAAGGTGAACAAGGGCCCACTCCCCAAGTAAATATGAGATCTATTTGGTATTTATAAGTTGAATTTTTATTTATTTCAATTCAATATTGATATAGATATATGTTTCTACAATTCAGATTGAAAACCTACAAGATAGATTGAATAGTTAATTTCTTACTTCTAGCATAAGCATTTATTTCATTCTTTAAAATTTTGTAAATATATATTTATGATTTATTTTAATCAATGAGTGAGTATTTGATATTATTTTAATTCTATAAGATTGATTTGAATAGGTGTGTCTTGTAGTTGTGTGAGGCATTTCCATATTCTGCAAAGTAGTTTAGATTAGTTTATTTATATTTTTTGCAAAGAGTGTTTCTTTCCAAATAATAGCTTAGAAGCTAGAAGTAGATATAAATTAGCATAACATCCAAAACCCCCAAAAAACAAGTAATATTAACCTAAAATCAATAAGTACTTCACTGTAAATATCTTTAGGCACCGCCTTGGTAAAAATAGATAACAACATATGGTTAAATAAAGGGGTAATAACAACACCCATCATTTTTGGCACCATTGCTGAGGAATTTTCAAGTGTCAAGAAGGTAAAACTCAGGATAATAGTCCATAAAAATATTTTAAAAAAATAAAATCACTCTCTTGTCGAAATCAAGTATATGAGTAGGCTACAGGATTCACATGGTAGATTTGTTCCAAAAGATTATGATCCTTTATAGGAAAGAATCAAGATAGTCACAGACAAAACAAATAGCTTGAAAAAATAGATAAGAGAATATTTTAGAAATATCTCTAAAGGACTAGAAGAATCCTCTTCTATAATAGCTAAAATTGTAGACACTGAACGACCAGAACCTCCTCCTCTCAATAGAACTTTATTTGACATGGGAGAAAACATAGTCCAAGTGGAGAACCCTCACAAGAATGCTCTTGAGAGGACCTTCTCTTATCCTATTTTATTTGAATACGATGAATAAACAATGAAAAATATTTCTCTATCCAATCTGATAACCTTTAAAGGTCTATCCACTGAAGACCCAGATCAATTTCTTTTTGAGTTTAAGGTTCTCTGTCAGACTTATGATTACACCTCAAATATCCAAAAGCTAAAAAAATTTCCTTCTAATTTGAAGGAAGGAGCAATGAGGTGGTTCATGGGGCTAAGAGGGAACTCTATTCATACTTTGAAAAAAATGGAAACAAAATTTTTGGATAAATATCAAGACTATTATAGGCTCAAGAATAGGAAAGAAGATTTTTTCAAAATTAGACAAAATGAAGATGAGAACCTTGAGGATTACTTAGATAGGTTTGTCTTTCCTCTCAACAGATGTGGTTATGAGTTACCTAAAGAAGTGATAAAAACTATTTTCCTTAAGGGATTGGATGACTCTTCTAGGTATTCTTTGAATCTTATAGGGAAAGGAGACATTACTAAACTAGATTTGCAAGAAATCACATGGTTATGCACAAACTACTCTAGAACAAAACCTAACAGTAGAAGGGGTAAATTAGAAAATATAGTGATGTAAGACAGCTCATGGAAGAGTTGGAAAACTTTAAAATAGACATTTTGGTCCAATTGAATTCAACATTGGATGGATTGCAGGCCAAATCCAATACTAAACCATTGGAGATTTATTTCCTAAAATGCAGATTGAAACATGCACTTAGAGACTATCCTTTGGATAAAACTAAAATTTTTGGAATATGTGATGCTAAGAATCATGACACAAAGAATTTTAGTCACCTCCCTAGTCTCAAAAATTAGTTCATACAAAATACATAAGCCATAAAAAAAATCAATTATGTTCAAAGATAAAGAAATACTTTTCAACAAAATCAATAGTTTGGCTCAAGAATTCCTTATTAACAATGGAATGCACCTCTATAAATGTGGGTTATACCACCATGGGGCATCCATGAATGGATACCATAACAATGGATGATGCCTCAGCCTTTTCAACAAATATGGATGCCATAAGGCCATCAATAGCCATGGACAAATCAACACTAGAATTCTAGTCCAAACTATAATCAACAACAACAAAGTAGGTATCCACAATAACAACAATAATAATAACAAGCATTAATGTAACCTTAAGTAAATCAAGACACCCCTTAAAAACAAGTAAACTAGCCTAAGTTACCTACTCAGCCAGTAGCAAATACAAAAAATAGACAAGTTTTTGTAAATGAATAGGGTGAAATAATGGGGGTAGGAGCTATTGAATGTGCAGACATTCATCTTAGATTAGGAAAAATATCCCAATAAACTCATATCATCATCACAAAAGTACCATAATAAAAAATAAGTCCACAAAGTCAACCAAAAAAAGAAAAAGAGTCTAAATAGGAAACTAGAAAAATAGAGGAAGTTATCATAACACCTCCTTCTGTGCCTTTTCTAGAAACATTAAAGGAAGTAGAAAATAATAAGGAATTTGAATTGATCCAATAACTTAGAAAACTAAATATAGATATTCTATTGTTACAAGCCATCAAAGATATTCCAGAAGTAAATCAAGTGATCAAAAGTCTGTGTATCAAGACACTAAGTAGAAAATGACAATATCTTAAGACCATACAGGTTGAGGTAAGCTTGTTGATTTATTAGTAGGAAAGTTGTTATTGCCTAAATATGGAGACCCAGGAAACCCTATCATTTTTATAAAAATTAGATAGCAAAAGATACTAAATGTATTGGTAGACTTAGGATCTATTATTAATGTAATGACTATGGACACCATGCAAAATCTCTTTTTGAAGGACATGCAACCAACCAACACAATCTTAAAAATGGAAGATCATTCAACTACCAAACCAAAAGGTGTCATTGAAGACATAATATTGACTATAAAATCATGGGAGTATCTTGTTGACTTTATTGTCCTCCAACCTAAAAACAAATAGATTGGATATCCAATGATTCTAGGAAGACCTTGGTTAGAAACTATAACAACATTGATTGATTTTAGATCAGGAGATATGACCATCTTAAAGGTCTTAAAGCAAAAAGAATTTTTCTATATCCGTCTGTTCAACCATCAATCAATACTATCAAACAGTTGTGGGTTGACCAACCTAATGAAAAACATGATAACATCTCTTCTCTAGCTATGGTTATAATCACTAAACATGTAGAGGAAGTAGATGATGAGTTATTAATAAGTATTGAAAATGAAATGGATCTTGATAGTCCAGCTATGGATTTTAATAATCTAGCTATGGATTGCAACAAATTAGCTACAGATTACAATATACTAGTTATGGATTGTAATAGACTCACTATGGATTTGAATAGAATACCTTTTCAAAGTATCACTTCATATTATTCTAATCATTCATCCTCTTCCACTTCTTCAAATACATTATATGATCATAAAGACATTCAAAATAGTGTGATTCAATGGGTCTATGAAGTCCAAGACTCATTTCTTACAGTCTTCCATTTTCCTTTATCTAGAATCATTCCTACAAGAGAAAAAAATTTAAATATGCTATAACATTTCATGAATTACTCCCACATAATTATCCTCACAACTCATTGATGAGTGAATTTAAAAAAATAGACCCTTCTCATCTAGGAACTAAATAAATCACAGTAGTACTAGGGAATACACTCAACATAAATAGTTGGTTGACAAATGATCTAGTAAGATTTTTCATATGAATAAATATATGAAATGAATCCATCCAAATGAATATACACACCACATTTACATAGATAACATTAAGCCAGTAAGGCAGCCTCAAAGAAGAATTAACACTACCTTGAGAGACATTGTGAAAACTAAAATTGAGAAGCTGTTAAAAGTAGGATTTATTTAGCCCATTTCTGATAGCCAATGGGTCTCTCCCTTGGTATTTATTCTTAATAAAAATGGTAAATGGAGATTATGTCGAGACTACATAGAGATAAACAAAGCAACAATGAGAGACTATTTCCCTCTACCTCATTGATCAAGTACTTGACAATCTAGTTGGAAAAAGATACTTTTTTTATAAATGGATTTAGTGGATACAACCAAATATAAGGGACACCTAAGGATCAAGATAAAAAATACTTCACCTACCCATGGGGGACATTTTCCTATAGATTCTTGGCCTTTGGTTTATGCAATGCACCTGCCACTTTCTAACGAGTTGTTCTAGCCATATTTTTAGACTTGACCAATTACTGTGTAGAAGTTTATATGAATGATTTTATTGTTCATGGAGAATAATTTGATGAAAGTTTAATTAATCTTGAAAAATTATTACAAATATGTGAGGACCACCATTTGTCTCTAAGTCATAATAAATGTTTGATTATGGTAGAAGGTATAGTTTAAGGATATGATATTTCTACCAAGGGGATCCATGTAGATCCAAAGAAAATTAAAGTCATTTCAAACTTTCTTATTCCTCAAAATTAGACTAACATTAAGAGCTTTCTAGGACATGCAGGGTATTACAAAAGATTTCAACAAGATTGTTGCTCCAATGTTTATTTTGCTCACAAAAGAAAGTGAATTTATCTAGAATTTAGCTTGTCAATAAGCATTTCAACCATCAAAGAAAAGATCAATACTAAATTAGTTTTAAGAGGACCTAAATGGTCATAGCCTTCCATATTTATACTGATGCATCTAATCATGATATGAGAGTTGTTTTAGGATAAAAAGATGAAAAGGGACATATGTATGCTATATATTACATAAGCAATAACTTAATCTCAATTGAAAGAAATTATACAACCACTGAAAAGGAATTCCTTGTTATGATTTATGCCATAAAAAAAATTAGACACTATATTACTAGCTATAAAATCTCTATATATATTGATCATGTAGCTATTTGGAGTAGTATGAGGAAGAGTTATCAGATGGTTGTTGTTGCTCTAGGAATTTGACATAACAATTGTTGATAAACCAGGAAAGTTCAATGTGGTTGCTGATTTTCTTTCTATATTGGTTAATGAAGATGAAGAAGAAATTGTAGAAGACAAATTTTTAGATGAACAATTATTTTTTGTTTTAGCATAAACACCTTGGTTTGCAAATATAGCAAATTTTCTAGCTACAGGGAAGTTTCTTTTTCAATGTATCAAAAAAGAAAAGAAATGTTTAATTAGAATAAGTTCCTATAAATGGATTAATGGTATACTATTTAAACTTGCACCTAATCATGTTTTTTGTAGGTGTGTAAAGGAGAATGAGATGTATGATATCATTTGTGCATGTCATAATGAACCTGAAGGAGGATACTACTCAATAAAAAGAATGGTACATAAAATCTTTAGAGCTAGATATTTTTGGCCAACTTCACAAACAGGTAAAGACCTATGTTTGGCAATGTGATGCATGTCAAAGAATGAGGAAACCTACATTATCTTTTGAGATGCCTCAAAATCCATAAGTAATTCTAGAACCTTTTGAGAAGTGGGGTCTGGACTTTGTTGGGCCCATAGATCCACCTTCACAAGGTAAATAATATTTATTGGTATATATGCACTATGTAACCAAATGGGTTGAAGTTCAAGATCTTTCTTATAAAATAGAATAAGTAGTAGTAGATTCCTTTATTCTAAGATCATGTAGTGTTTTGGAGTACCAAGGGAGATAGTATTATATCAATGACCATATTTCATGTCCAATATAATTCAAATATTCATGGATATCTACTAAGTTAACCACTAAAAATCTTCAACATACCATCCTCAAGAAAATGGACAAGTATAAATCACTAATAGAGAGTTAGAGAACATCATTACCAAGATAGTCAATAGTAGCTAGAAGAATTAGGCAGCCAAACTCCCAGAAGTTGTTTGGACATAAAACACTACATGGAAAACCACTACTAGTTTTTCACCATGTGAGTTGGTCTATGATAACAAACCTCTTATGTCAATTGAGTTTTAAATGTAAATTTTGAGGAATGCATTAGAAGTAGGGATTGATTTGGATGATGCACAAAAGAAAGAATGTCAAAGTTGAATGAATTTGATGAGATGAGGATAGAAGCCTTGCAATAGATAGAAATGACACAGTATCAAAGAAAACAATGTCATGACTTGTGTATCAAAGAAAGATCATTCAGAGAAAGAGATTGGGCACTCTTATATGATTCCAAATATCAACATTTCAAAGGTAAGATCTAAACTATATGGTTAGAACCATTTCAAATAGAAAATATTTTTTTATAATGGTTATATACAATTATTGCCTATAGATGGAAATTAGAAAATACTTGTTATAAATGGACATCATCTAAAATTATATCAAAAGCCTACCAATAAAGAGGAATTTATTCAATTAGTATAGAATGTGTTTGGTGCCATAGAAGAACTTAAATCTTCCATGGTAATTGATCTTTGAAGACAAAATTGGCCTGAATAAAAAAAGAGGATCCCCCTCTTCCCTAAAAATGTTCAAAAATAAAAATAAAATAAAATAATTCAATGACAAAAATCTTTTGGGACATTATTGACAGTGATGTTTAGAAAACCAGCTTGTTGGTTGTTCATGTACTGAATACAGAACCTTGACCAAAAAACCAACAAATGGCTGGTCAAGGAGAAAATACCAAAAAAAAGAAAAAACATAGAAAAGTCAGTTCAAAAATTCAACTGGTTCCAAAGCAATAAATTTAATGTTATTATCTAATGTACTATTTTTCAAAGACTAACTCATGCAATTTATTATGTGAAAGAATAGATAAGGAAGATTGATAAGGACAATGCTAAGATTTGTAAGGTAAAGTATTTATTTTTTTTACTAAGTGTTAGTTTTAGATGTTTAAGATTGCATGCATGTGATCAAAACCATTGATATAAAATTGTCATATGGTGATATAAGGAGGTTAGACTTTATGAAGTCATCAAAAAGTCATTTTAAAAGGTAATATTTTGAAATTTCAATGCAAATGCTACTGATAATGCCCCTTGTAGTTATAAAAATGTTTCATAATGACATATCATTGTAATTATGTGTAATTTATAAAAAAGACATTCAGTAGAGAATTAAAAGGAATTGGTGGAAGAATGATTTAAAACAAAATAAAACAAAAATTATATCATCATTATTTTTAATTGATGTTATCATCATTACATAGCATGCTTCAAGTAATATTCATAGTTTAAACCCTCAAGGGATATTATTTCTACTTAATCACTTTGCAAGCATAGTTTAGTTTCCTTTTAAAAGCAGGGTGAAGAATCGACTATGTAAACCTAACCTAAGGGTGAAGAATTCGAAAATGGGGTTGAAGAAGAAATCAGAACTAGAGGATGCAAGTGAGTTTTTAGAGATTATATCAGTAAAATAAATATTGTTTGTAGCTATATGGCTTAACTTTTTCCTCAAATTCTAAGGTTTTGATGAGGCATTGGTGATAGAATTTTTTCTTCACCTAAAACTTGATCTTTCCATAGTTAGCAGTGTTCAAATACCTTTCTCCATGCAAGTCCTCAATGAATTGTCAGGGATTCTAGATGAAGGAGCTTGAACAACAAGGAGATCCTCATTTCATAATCTTGTCAGAATTTTTAGTAGTAAAAGAGTGTCCACACTAGTTTTTGTAGAAGATGTTAAAGGTTTAATAAAAGGGGTAAGCAAAGAGTCTCTACCTAAACCTTAGAGGTCAATTTCCTTTTAGCTCATTAAATATTTAACATGTGAGGGATAGTGTAGTTTATTGAGTTGTATGGTGTTAATAATGTTAATTCATTTAAGATATGATGTTCAGCAACCTCAACACAAGATAAATTTGCCCTCATTCCTCTTAAGATCTATTGAGGTTGTAGTTATGAGATATGCCAAAAACCCTACTACCATACATCATCATGGGTTGATTCAATTCATTATTCAATACCACTTTTTATAGCAAGAAAATGGAATGGAAGATTGGGCTACCTTCTTGGAAGGAAAGAGAAAGAAAACCCCTAAACTTGCTAAACAAACTCCTGCACACATGCATGCCTCCAGTTCAAAAACCCCATCAAAAATTTCTCCTAAAGTAATTACCTCTAAATTCATTCATAGCACAAGATCCATAGCTAAGACTATTCCATTGCAAACCCTAAGTCCTCCTCATATAGTCTCTCCTCCTGAGCCAACAAGTAGAAAATTGAGACTCTAGTCATCTACTAGAATCTAGTAGTATGTTTTTAAAGCTACTCATGTCCAATAACCCATTCATATTATTGAAGAAGAGTCTTCTATAGATCCTACCTCCCAGCTAAAAACTTAGAAAACCCTACATACATAATCTCTTCCCCCTCTTAAAGGAAGAATAATATTGATCCTAGCAGTTGATAGTGATGAGACCATTGTTGTTGAGACACTAGATAGTTTGAGACAAAACCTTACAGCCACTCCTAGTGAAGCTTACAATATAGAAGAGGAGGAAACCTTTTTTCCACATGAAGATTTAGTTGATGACTTTGTTGAGACTATTCTTGATGAGACTCTCATTCCTCCTACACAACAGATGAGGGATAAAAGAAAATCCCCTATGAATGAAGATGAGGGACAACCTTCAAGGAAGCAAATGATGTAAAACTCTAACATGCACTAGCCTTGTCCCAGCTAGAAGCCATTGTTAAATAAAATGTAGAGGATATAGCTAAACTAATTGTTGTAGCTCAAAACAAAGATTTTATGATTGCTCATTTAATGAGACAAATTGAAAATTTAAAAATGCAATCTCTGAAGAAAGTGGTTAAGGCAAAAGATGAAATTTTTTGATGTATGGATTCATACTAGATCACTTGAAGAAGAAAACATTTATGTAAGGAGGAATCTTCTAAAAACTAAACTAAAAAATTCTAGGCTAAGAACTCAAATAGGTTTTAGCTCTTCTAATGTTCCTCCTAGGGCCATCATAGAATAAGGTTGTCAGACTACTTTGTTTGTTTCAAAGTTAAAACACCAATGGGACAAAGTTTGTTCAGAACTTGAAGAAATGAAGAGATAAAATTATCTACTTAAGAAGGAAAATTATATTCTTAAGAAAGAGAAATAGCAAATATAAGAAGAACTGACTCAAGCTCAATAAAAATAATAGGTTAAACAAACTCTTGAATTTACCTATTAGTTAAGTGAAAAGGTGTTATCCTACAGAGTCCCTTTTTCTGCATATAGCATATTTTTACATGAACAATTCTTCAGATGTCAATTATTGCATATATATTATGATTTACCGCATGAGATAAACATCAATTATGACTTCATGGTAGCATTCAAAAATAGTACTCTTGATAGGCAAGATCTACTTTGTGAGTTTTATTTGTGTGACATTATTTTAGGAAATACCAATAATTTCTTGGTAAATCTATTTGTGGGAGAACTTCAGATGAGATCCCTATTGCCTGCATATAAAAATCAAATTGCTTGGCAAGAGAGATATGATGATCACACTAATATCGCACAAGATGTTAGTTTATGCATTAGGCCTCAATTAGGTAATGTACTGTACATATTACAATAATTTCACAAGTTTTACCAATAGCCAATAATTTGTGATCATTATTTCTCCACCTTATAGGATGGCCTTCTCAACTTTGAGTTGTTTGTTTCACATAATTTTGATGATGTAGTGGTGGCTTGTAGACAATGTTGGTATATGCTACTAGTTCTATTAAGATGAAGAGAAGTGTTGTCACCCACTACCATTCAGTGGTCTTTGAGAAGAGCTAATGTTGTTGTCCAAATAATTTTAGATGTTTTACAGAGGGATGGAAGAAATCCATGGATAGGAATGAGGTTTAGACCTCCCTTACTATTTTCTCATATGTCCCCTTGGCATAATATAGGACCATAGTCTCAAGAAAAGTTTGATATTTGGCTTCATTTTGTGCAAATGGATATGGGTTTCACTCCTCATAATCAAAGGATACTTCAAAAAGATATGTATTCCATTTATGATTTAAGTCTGAAGCTACAACAAATAGTTCATAACTATGGAGATTAAGGATATAATTTACAAAAGGGACTTACAAAAGGTAAGGAGCGGGGGAGATGATGAGTTTATAAAATGACTCATTAGTACTATAGTTTATGGCCTTAAATATGCCAAATGGATGTGTATTATATGTAATTTTGATATTTAAAACTTACATAAGGTATAAAATAGATGGTTTTGCCTATATAAACTCATGTAAAGTCTATGTCTATCTTCTTTGCACTTTGTTTTAACATTTGCATGTTTTAGGCTTCACATTTTGACATGTACAGGCAATAATAGTAATAATATGAGTTTTGACAAGATTTCATGAAGATAAGCAGGATCCAAGATAAATAATGAACCATATAAGACCCAACTATAGATTTTGATAGTCAGATACAGATTTTGATAGTCAGCTACAGATTTTGATAGTTAGCTATTGTTTTCGATATTCAAACTATGAAATTTGATAGTATGCTACAGATTATACCAATTTTACTATAGATTGACCCAATTTGCTCCAAAATTAATCCTAGTACACTCCAAAGGGTTCACATATCTTCTTTAACCTCTTCATGACAATCTGGATAACTCTTTTCAACATTTCCATTTATGTGCATGTATATAAATAGATGTCTAATTTTGGTTAGTCTTCCATTTTGGGAGTTTCTACTCTAGGTTGCAATGATGAAGATAGAAGATATGAGTATCAATATATGTAAATATTTGGTTGATATAGTTAGGTGTGGTAATTTCTATCTATGGATTCTTTGACTCCTTAAAGGTCTCATTGCAATGAATTGTTATTCTAACTATATCGCTCAATCTGTCCAAAATATCTTCTATTTTCAAATTAGTTAAGTTGTTTCCTAAAATATAGGGATAAACAATTTCTTAGTATAGAATAAATAGATATATCTATGATTGGATCTATAAATTTTATGCCTACATACAGAGATATTGTAATTTTGTTGTTTTTTTGAAATACAAAGTACTGCAATAATTTCCTTAATCTATGTGTTGAATAAATATCTTAGAGTTGAGTTAATTTGGACCTAGATTTGAGGGTGAGAGCGGGCCAAATCCCTAAGGAAATAGGAGATATATTTGGTATTTATAAGTTAAATTTGTATTTATTTCAATTCAAGATTGATATAGATATATATTTGTATAATTTAGATTGAAAACTTATAGGATAGATTGAATAGTTAATTTATTATTTCCAGTATAAGCATTTATTTCATTATTTTAAATTCTACAAATATAGATTTATGATTTTTTTAATCAGTGAGTGAGAATTTGATACTCTTTTAATTCTACAAGATTTATTTGAATAAATGGGTTATGTAGTTGTGTGAAGCGTTTCTAGATTCTACAAAGTAGATTAGATTGGATTGTTTATGTTTTATGCAAAGAGTGTTTCTTTCCAAATAGTATTTTAGAATTTAGAAGTAGATATAGATTATCATAACATCCAAAAAACCCCAAAAACAAGTACTATTAACCTAAAATCAATAAGTACCTTATTGCAAACAACTTTAGGAACCACCTTGGTAAGAATAGACACCAACATACGTTGGTTAAATGAAAGGGTAATAAAAACACCCATAAATGATGATTTATCCCATGATATGACATATGAATAATTGAGAAATCTAAACTTTGATCTACTTGAGCATATATCACATAGCCTATTCACACCTACAAGTCCTAGCACATATAAGCTAAATCAACCTTTAGATGATGCATAGCTTAATCAAGATAAGGGCAAAGCAAATATATAAAATGAGCATGTAAATGTTTGTTATTCCATACATCCCTCTTGTCTAAAAACATTGATTCAACCTTACAATGGACAAATGCAAGTAAATCATATAAATAATGTGGAAGTCTCTCATAAGAATTAAATCAGGTGTTGTAGATCATATCAAACCAATATACTTTGGATACAGTTTTTTGTATCTTACTTAAACATAGGATGATATATTTACCTCCTAATATATGTAGATTAGGTAATAGACTTTTTCCTAAAGAGGGATTACCATATTTTAACTATCTTCAAATCATTAGCCGTAATACAAATCAATGTGAGGCATTAAAAAACCAAATTTAGCAATACAAGAGTGAAGGACACATACAAATTGAGCCTAAGAAATGAAAAAAACATAATACTTCCAAAGTTTCACAATAAAACCATACTTCAAATTGATTAGTGATGAAGATCTAACTATTATTGCTAATATTGATGGGATTTATTATCAACATCTCAAGTTTGATATGAACAATTGGGATACAATTTATAGTGCCACATTTCTTCAACAATTGGGACATAATACAGTTGGATTAACATACTCCCCACTGATGCCATAATATCATGGGTATATCAACATGCCCATCGCATATGGACCAGAGGTGGTCCCCATGATCATATATATATATATATATATATATATATGGGAACCACATTTGACATTAAAATTTGGATAGCATTGGCTAGCCAATGGAATGCAACATTGAATACTACATATATGTGTATCACCTTTAGTGTTATGGATAGGGAGATTTGCATACACCATGATGGATATGGTCTTCTTCCCTTACTAATGGATTCCAAAAAATAACTACATAGAAACATTGAGGAGGTGAAAATGTGTCACTATAAATAAAGGTTGAAAAATGTCTCAAGTGATCCTACATATTTTGATGACGAAGACTTATTCGATTAGTCCTTTTAATATTCAAAAAATACCAAAAATTTTAAAAAATCCAAAAATATTAAGCATTTCCATATCTTATTAGCTATTTAACATCTATGTTATTGGTTTTATATTGGTAGATAGCATATAATTTCTTTGTATATACACACATGTTTCATGCATCTTTTGATTGTGATATAGGTATACCCAAGCATATGATATATACACATATATATGTTGGACCTTCCCTCTACTCACATCATCAATATGTTAGGGACATCCACTTCTTTGATCATGGTACACCCAGGTTATATTATTCTATGGTCACTTTTCATTATCATGTTTGTACTTATGTACTTACACATGCCTTTATCCATGCTTACATCTTTCACATTGTATTTGATATGTTATGTACTTAACATTTTTTACTAACACATATATCTAAGGACTAGTATTATATGTTTATATTGGTTGCTTATGATTCCATGCATTCCCCTTTGCACTTCCTTGAGTATCTTGCCTTGCTTGTTATTGTCTTGCATTGTATTACTTTTTTGAGCATTTGATATGCTTCATTGATTGTGGCCCACATGCCTATGTTTGAATATCTCAGCATTTGAATATGTTATAGTTTGTTGTATGTGTAAATTTGTACGTGTCATTTTATGCTTTTTGGGCATTTGATTAAGTCATGTCCCTTCGATTGTGATTCATTTAAACATGCCCCTTATATGAAGTCTCCTTGGTCCATTGCCTTTTGTTTTGATTTTGAGTGTTCTTGTGTGTGTTTTTGATTGCTTTTTGAGCTTGTAATTTTAATCTCTAGACATTTCCATGATTCACATCACATATTTTAGGACTCAATGTAATCACATAATTTGTACCTCATTGTTATATCTACCTATACATGTTACTCCTAAATGATCCATGATCTATACATAGATTATATAGTTGTCTTATCCTTTTGAGTTAGGGTAAATACAATTTTCTACTTCCCTCACCTCAAAATGGGGGCATGTCATACAAGCATGGTTTCCACATTTTCACAGTTTTAGATTATAGTGGGGGCCTGTTATAGAAATATGTTATCCACATTTATACTAGTACTCAAATTCTCCAAATTTAATGGGGTCATGTCATGGAAACATATTCTCCACACTTGCATAAATTTCAAATTGGCCAAATTTCATGGTTATATGATTTAGATACACATTTGTGGCATCATTCTATACATTGGTACCATTATTATTACCAGATTTCAAATTGAGACATATATGAGGTACATATGACCTGAAAAGGGCCTTAAATTTTAAGATCATATTATTTTTTAGATCTAAAATAATACTATGGACTGTTATCATACTAAGGATGGAATTTTATTGAGTTAATCTAATGTAGTAGTTGGTTCACCTTTTGGCAAAGTTGAGGTGATTAAATCACTTAATATTACCAAGTTAATAAGTTAGACTTGATTAAATCATATAAATTTGCCAAATTTATAGTATGAAGTGATTAAATCATCCACCCTCACCATATCTATAATGTGATTTTATTAGATTACTCACACTCATAGGTTATAAGTATGATTGGGTTACATGACTGAGATAAGCTCAATAGTCATGTGACAACTTACCTTTTCTCCAATGTTGAAGGTGTGGTGTCCTCCAAACTATACACACACACACTTAAAGTTTTGTAAATTATCCTAATATTAGTTCCAATGCTTCATAATGAAGCATCTTTTAAAATCAAATTACCAAAAGGCAATATGGTTTCATCGACACATAGGTATATGCCTAAATTTTTTCTCTTTAGTTTCAAACATCTCAAATTCTTTCAATTCCATATTAAATACACTATTACACACACACACCCACCCCCACCCACCCACACCTGCTCTTGGTTGTAGATTAATCACTAGCAAATCACTAAATTTGGACTCATATAAAGGTAAGGTGTGTTATACACACCCAAGTACATATTTATTTTTCTTTAAACTATAAATATCATTACTAGATTAAGGGGGGCCAAATTTAGACCCTAAATTTTAATTATATAACACCTCAATTTTATAAACTTAGAAAATACCTATCATGGTTATACCCTTCAATTCTAGGACCTTCTCATTGTCAAAAAGCTTACATTCACTATCTCTTTATTCCAAATTGATTATCTCTTAGTTTGATCATTTTTATTATGATGACAAAGCCTTTTATACTATGAAAAATGCTATAAACCTTATTATTATCCTTCTTTGTCAGATTTGGACTTGCACCTATTTTCTAGCTTCCCAAACACTTGCATCCTAGCCAAACATCTACATCAATGCAAGTGTCTCTTTTCCAACTAAGTGTCCAACACCTAAAATTCATCCAATTTATAAATAAAATGTATCCTTATATTCATTCCAAGTGCTTTAGTGCAAGATATTTCCAAAATGGATTGGTATATATACAACATCAACCCTCACTCATTCCTCACCTAGTAAATACCAAGAACTAACAAGGTAACTTACCAAGAGCACTCAATCAAGCATTCAAGTGAACAAACATGCACTATTCATCGCTATTTACATATCAAGCATAGGATCAGTATCCTCATAGGTGTAAAATACTAAAGGATCATCCTATGATCCATATTTTCCAAGTTACAAGTTAGGTCACTCTATATACTTGCTTATAAAATGTTGCATCCTTATGCACATGTAAACCAACATGTAGGGAATAAATACATAAGTTTTAGGCCCTCTTTGGAGTATTATATATGTAGGCAACACCCATTGACATAGGGGTCCTTAGGGCAGTTCAATAACATGTGTCCACTAACCCATTTTTGCCACAATCATTTCAAGGGTGAGGAAGTTAGGGTTTTATAATTTGAAGAAGAGTGATAGTCTATGCACATGATATATGTACATCAAAATAAAGGTGAAAAAAACCTCAAAAGGCTCTAGGTGGTCACATATAGATCTAGCCATCATTCTATAGTGGACACCTACATCCAACTCAGACATCAATATCGATGCAACCATTTAGATCCAATGCATGCATCTGAGGCCATAGAGTGTAAAATCCCAAAATATAATAATTATTCTAGGATCTTAATCTAGTTCACTTCCAGCCTATTTCATCCTAGATCTATGTATGCATATTAAATGAGCTAATTTCTCTTATTTTCAATTTATTGTAATATCAATCAATAGTTAAATTTTTTATTTTTGGCATATTTTAGTACTTAAATTCATAATATTTTTTATCTGATTTTAAAAATTAATGGCATGTTATATATTTTTTTATCACCCTTGTGTTTATTCATTTCTATATTATTAACCCTAGATTTACCCTTGTATCATCAATTTAGGGTTAAATAATTCTACTCTTCTCTACTACCCTCTACAATAGCTTGTTTACTTCTTTAAACTGACTTCTTTGACTAATAAGAATATTCCTCTAACATCTTTATCTTCATTAAATGTTTCTTCAATTTCTTTTATCTCCATAAAATTTACAAAGGTCATTAATGGCTCCTTCCACATGTCATAAAACAAAGACAGTCACATGTAACTATCAAATATTAACATAATATCATTTCACAATGAGATACTTAACATGTAGATGGAACAATAAAACATCAAATTCCTCCAAAAATCTCATCTATCCAAGTGTTATTACATTGAATAACTCAACAGCTAAGTCCTTGATGCTCAAGTGATAAAATAAATCAAATGATAAATGCCAAAACTATCATAGCATTACCGTAGTAACTCCAAATGATATAAATTTTAGCACACAAATTATAAGTGTTAATTATTATGACCTCACCAAATTTTTCCATCCAATTTTATATAGGTTTAAATAACCCTCTTTCCAAGTGTCTAAGACTAAATAGATGATGCAGGGTAACATAAGTTAACAATATATTAGTGTTGTAACTCCAATCTAAAATTTGGCACATAGATTGTAATTATCAGGTGATATGATATCACCAAATTTAGACATCTAATTTTTTATATCATTAAATAAATATTTTACCAAATATTTTTGACTTAATAGTCTATTTAGGATAATAAAAATAGACAATATATATCCACACTTCTTCATGACAAATGAATTCTTTTACAACATCATTCTTAGAGGTTGACAAGCTTCTAAAAATAAGTCCATGAACACAACACAAAACAAAAACATAATCTAAATTATTTTTATTTGATGCAATATTTCCCTTCACCTTAGATGTTCCTGCATCAACCTCTTTGTAGAAATAAACCAAATAGAATAACAATATGTGAAAATGGAACAAATTACTCAATGAACTTAGAATTAGTCATAAACCTTATTTATATTCAAATAATGTAAGCCTCTTTGATGGAGCAACATTCTTAAGAGAAAATCTCAGATCAAAAAATATAGATGATGTTTTTCCTTCCTTACAATATCAATATATAGGCATTATAATCCTAACCCTATTATCCTTGTAACTTTAACCCTAATACTCAAGGGTTGGCCTTACATAGACACCCAAGTTAATTACTAACTATTATTATTACTAAAGGTCAGCCTTGTATATAAAGGGGTGCCCAATATAATTAATTATCTAAGACTATTACAATGCAAAAATAATAATAGGTGGTCAGGACAATGGGGAAATAATATTCATCCCCCTTCAAAAATCTTTGTCCTCAGCACTTGAGCTATGGAAACCATTGTTGGATAGGTTCTCAAGTGACATCTTCTAGTTGCATGCCCTGCCATTGGACCAGAACATCAGTGATGGTTTGCTTGTGAAGTGAGTATGTATGTTTGTTTAGGGTAGCCTTTGATTCAAAGATGATGGATCTATCTTCATCCAACTCAATAATGGTCATCTAAACATGAACACATTTTCAAATGAACACCTTTAAACATGACACATGGATGGTTGGATTAATCTTACAAGATCGAAGTAGGTCCAATTCATACGTGACATTCCCAATTTGTTATATCACTTGGTATGGTCCATACAATTTAGGAGATAACTTCTTGCTACCTTTAAGCTTCAAGGAAGTTTGCTTATATATTTGGAGACATAAAAAATCCATGTGTCCTATGGCAAATGAGTGTTGTAATCGATGTTGATCTACTTATTACTTCATATGATTCTGGGTATGTACCAAGTTACCTTTTAGAGTATGAAGTAGAGTTTCTCATTAACTTAGATTTGAGTCAACTACATGAATTTTTGAGCCAGTTAAAAGTATGATGCGAGAGATGGTGGTGGATGGTCATACATGAATTCATATTGTGTCATCTTAGTGGATGTGAGTTAAGACCATTTATCCTAGTGAGGCTATTGTTCCAAATTAAAACAATGCATGTAAGTTTCCAAACATTTGTTGACAATTTTTTTCTGACTATCAATCTATGGATGATAAGCGAGCTCATTTTCAGTTGTGTTCATTGTAATTTAAATAGTTCTTACAAGAAGTTATTGATGAAGGTTCACAATTAGTGAAAATAGTTATGAGCATACCATGGAGGCATAAAATTTGATCCAAGTAGACTTGTGTTGCAGTTGATGCTTTATAAGGGTGGGATATTGAAAAAAATGGGCATATTTGGAGAGATAATTAACCATCACAAAGATCACAAATTTTCCACTTGACTTGGGCAACTCATCAATCATATCCATGGAGATATTAGTTAATACTATGATAGGTATTAATAATCATTGTAATGTGCCTAGGGTACATATAGTCTATCCCTTGTGACACTAACATGTATCATATTCTACGATAAACTTTTTGATATCATGTCTCATCACATCCCAGAAGATGGTTTTTTTTACTCTTGCATATGTCTTTAAGAATCTAAAATTTCATGATGACGGTGAAGCATGTAGTTCCTATAATGACTTATCCTAAAAATCCTACTTTGCAGCAAGCACAATTTACCTCTAATAATACAAATAATGGCTATCCAAAGAGTGGCCTGGTTTCGTTGTGGGGTTCATGGTGAAATGATGGATGAGATATTGAACTTGCACATCTCATTGACACTCTTTTTGGACTTCTTACAACCAATATAAGGTAATTAAGGATAAGTTACATTATTACCTTTAGCCAACCACCACATTCTCCTTGCCCTTCTTGTATAAAATCTCATAATCACATCCTGAGAGTTTAGTAACCCATTTTTGTTTTTTTGGCAATGATGTACATTGTTATAAGAAGTAATTCAAGTTGTGGTGATTTATCTTAATGCAAGAATGTCATCCCAAGTGATATGGCTACCAGTGAGTTATGACATGGAGAATGACTAAAATTTCCTTTTCATAAGTGGATTAGGCTAGATTTTTTCCTACCAAATCTTTGATAGTAAAAGCCAAATGTCATCTTCTTGCAATAATATTGCACTAATTCCAATCCTTAAAGCATCACTTTTAATGATGAATGGTTCAGAGAAATTGGGCATGGTTAACACAGATGTGGTACACATGCCCTATTTGAGGCATGAAAAGGAAATTTTTGTTAGGTTAGACCAGGCAAAAGCATTATCCATAACATAAAATTCAAAGCAGAAATAACTTTACCATAGTCTTTGACAATTTTTTGATAATAGCTAGTGAGATCTAAAAATACTTGAATAATTTTAAGTGTTTTACGCTTTAGCCAATTTTTCATATCCTAAATTTTCTTAGAATCCACTTTAACCCCATCTACTAATACAATATGTCAAAGGTATCACACCTATGTAGTACCAAATAAGCACATAGAGTACTTTGCATATAATTATTTGTCGATCAGATGTTGTAGAGTTTGGTCCAAGTATAGTAGATGGTCTTTCCATGTTGTGGTGTGTACCATAATGTCATTAAAGAACACAAAAATGAATTTGTAAATCTAGGACCAAAAAATTGGGTCATCAAGCTGTAGAACATTGATATAGCATTTGTGAGGCCAAATGACATCACCAAAAACTCATAATCGTTACCGTGAGTTTGAAAGGTTGTCTTAGGGATATCTTCCCATGATCAAATCTAATGGTAGTTAGACCACAAATTTTACTTTGAGAAAAAATAGACCCCATGCAATTCATCTCATAATTTGTTAATCACAAGAATGGGAAATTTATCCTTGATTGTGAGTTTGTTTGGCTCCATAAAATCCATGCACAACATCCACGACCAATATTTCTTATACACAAGGAGCAATGATGAGGAATATAGGTTGAAACTTGGTCAATTGGCCCCTTCTTGAAGCAATTCTTGGGCCATCTTTTGATTCCCAATTTTTGCATGTAAGGGTATTGATATTGATGAATGTCTAGTGGCTGACTACCTGATATGAGTGGTATTGTGTTACATCCTAATTCTTTGATAAGTAAACTTACTTTATTTTAAGTGGATTTTTTGCAGCTGGTAATTTGATTTGGTTATTATTTGATTCAGCTATGAGTTATAGTTGTTATGGGGTAGTTGTATGTTACTTATATTTCATGATTTCATTACTATGAGTTAGTTGTAATGTATGTTCTTTACATTATGATCATGTTAATTTGTTATTTTAGCATTATTTTATGAAATACATGTCATTATGTTATGGATTAATTATCAATTTATCATGAGTTGGATGCAGGAGAGATCCATCTCTCAGAGCATGATAGAAGGAGAGCATCATCACAGAGGGTGATGTAGATGGAGTTTTTGGAGGATGATAAAGAAATGGATAGAACCCTACACACACCACATTAGATAGTATATGTTATATGCTTTGTTTGAATGGTTAGTGTAGTGTGTTTTTATGTTAAGTTGCATTTGAATAATTATTTACGCATGGCTAGTTGTGTGTTCATAGAGTTAATGATTATGTATAATTAACCTTATATGATTATGATATTCTATTAGAGTCATAATTGTTTATTTTTTTGTGAACGTAAATTTGCATAGTTAGTAGCCTGTTACTCCTATGTTTAGGCTAACCCCATGTCTCTAAAGTACTAACCAGTTACCTTTATGATATTTGGGAATATCAATATTTGGATTTAACACCTTAATATAGAGAAATAATGGCTTGATATTAATATATAATGGCTTAAAACAAATAACTATCATTACCAAAATGGCATTAATCCAAAATTAATGATTAATGAGTTAATTTTTTACCTTGACACTAAGTGATTTATTTGATCATAGTAAAGTTAAGACAATTATAAAAAATAAAAATAGGATAAAGCATCCAAAAAGGAAATAAAACAAAAATAAGATAAAAATAATAAAAATTAAGAAAAACAAAAAAGGAAAGAAAAATTAAAAAAATAGAAAAATCATTGGATAAAATAAATAGATAAAGAAAGAAAGAAATCAGTGTCTTAAAGAAAGCACAAAGCTCTCATAAAAAGTGAGAGATCTTTAGAAAAGAGGAGGAGAATATATTTTTGCAAAAATAAAAAGAGGGGCACAGCTTGTAGAAAGGAGAGCAGAGCATGGCATAGAAAAGGAAAGAATAGAAGAATGAAAGTGAAAGGGAAAAAGGAGGAACTCTGTCGAGATCATGCTTCTTCGATGCCTTGGATAGGTAGGTAGTGTTATTTTAAATCCATATATTTGGTTGATCCTGGTGGAAATAGTATTGTTATAATCTATCCATATAGTAAATTTGTTTATTCATATATAAATGTTTGAAATAATTATTATATATTTATTTATAGGAGTGAGTTGTAGTTGTTTATAACATCCTACTATTCCTCTATTATATGTATATATACATATATCTGTATATTTCAGTGATAATGTATTATTTTATTTTTAGTGACTCATGAATAAAATGTGGAAGGTGATTATAAATTATCAATATCTAACTATTATTTTTATTCATATATATATCCTTGATTCATATATATTAGATTCAGCATTGAAGCCTATAACATATTATAATTAAAATATTTGTGAAATAGTGACTTGTTATAGATAAATATTATAATTAGTTTGTGGATTATTTCTCATATGGCGTCATATGTATACAAATTAGACAGTGAACTTTATATATAACATTGCAATATCTTGTACTGAAATTCATCTTACGGATTTAACTTTACATAAAATTTTACCGCCTGATATGGATTTATCATGTAGATATATGGTGACCCTTGTGTATATTATACAGTGAATAAAATTTATAAATCAAACAAGTACATATTTTTATACTGCACCAACCCACTACATTTTATTAGAAATATAAATAAATTGCTTGTATTGTTAAATAAAGTGTTGAAGTAGTCTTATATACCTGAGCATGTGGTGATCTGGTTAGGATAATTCTCTTGCCAAGATTTTACAATGAGATGTATAAAATATATACACAGTGATTAAAACATGTTTAGGTACATTGAAATAAATAGCTTATGTGTAGTGCCCTAAAATTCATTATATAGTATATATACATACATGTATATAGCAAACCAAGTATTTCTTGATTTCAAAAAATGCATACTTAACTAGGGCGATTTGAATGTTTACATAAGGGTGTACCATGTAATTGGTATAGCAACTTGGATTAACATGTAAGTCTAACTTGGCATATATTTGGTTTGATGTATATAGTGATATGATTGTTGTTACTTTGTAATTTAGATATTCCCTTCATTAACTATGCTTTCCTATTATATGGATATTATATACTGATTATTCTAATTTGATTTAAGGAAGTGTGATGTTGATATTTAAATTAAGTATTATACATAAGGATCTTATGTATATATAAAATAGTTTATACTAATATGTGTACTAATATATGTATACTAAAAATATCCATACCATATAACTCCAATATGTATGAATATGTTAACCACTAGATATTTCTAATATGTGTACACATACTTAATCACTCCATATACTTAAGTATGTGTATGATAATCTAGTATGTTAAATATCTTGTGTGTATTTATTTTAACTGTGTACAAAAAAATATTTTTTCATAAACATATTAGTATACTCATTGTGATATCTAAATTAAGTAGATCTCTTAAGATATATATTATGTAATATACAAAAATGTTATATATAACTCCACAACAATCAATCATTATTAGTATGGTATATCCTATGCTATAGTAACTATTGATAAAATTTGTATCTATATGTTTATCATGTTTATCCAAGATATATATCAGAATCTAATGAAACAACAAAAAAACATAAATCATAGAAAGCATATTCGAGGATCATGTATGTAAAACTACATATATATCAATATGTCTGTAAAACTACATATATATTAGTATGTCTAATGTAACTACATATAATACAGTAGTGATATATCTGAATTATACTTAGGGATCCATATAAAATCATTAGTGATTTGATAACTCCATATCTATTATAGTTAAATAAATTTCAAAGTTAATCAGATTTGAAAAAGTATAAGTTACAACAATCTGACATTAATTCGCTAGTAGATAAGCAATGTTTAATTGGCATACTGGATTTTACATGTAAATGTGATATAATATTATTACATGTGGATATAAAATATTTGCTATGGAGTGGACTCTACAGTGAGAGAAATATTTTATAGTTCATTTAATAAGGGTTTCAAGAAATGTAGAAAACCCTATATAAATCTTGATGCTTATTTTTCATGAAAGGTTAAATAATTGTTAGAAGCACACAAGTTCTCCTTTAGAAAACTAAAAAATATTGTTAATATGGCATAATAATAAATGAGTGTCAAAACATATGTATTATGTAGTATATATTATGCAAAGTGTGTAAATATATGAAATATGTCTATATGAGAACGTAGGCACTTGTATACAGATATAGCTTATATATAAACATTGAGATGTGTGCCTATAAGCATAGATTCTAATGGATATATTATCTCGGCCTTAGTAATTTTATATTTATATATTTGATGAAAATTTAGTGTGTCATATAAGATCAATTTGGATATTACCAAATACTTATATGTGAACCCTGATACGAAAGACTATTTAGTCTTGAGAACTTGTGTATATTTTGTTATATACACTTTGATTATATCAAGATGAAAATTAGTTTAGTTAGGGATAAAAACTATGAAAGAGAATTACATTTTTGAATCCTTTGTCTTATTGAGATCATCAGTGTATATTTTGTGTATAAAAAAATTATAATGATTGTTGAAATCATATGGAGTTTTTAATTAGAGCTATAAATGACTGTTAGTTTACATTAGTGAAAACTTGTATATAGTTCATAATATGAGTTTATTAATATGTACAAGTGTTTAGACACATATAACATATATTAGAGCATTGTGATGTGTAACTATAAGTTATAGTAGTAGGTAGTTTAAACATAGAATATACTCGGTTGGTATAAACTATACTTGTTTGCTTATTATTAGGATTATGGGGCATTTGATTCTTAAAATTGTAAGAGTGGTTGTTTGAAATTGTGTAGTTGTACTCATGAATAATGAACTGTGATATTATGGGATGTCATAGAGTGTATTATGTTTTAAAACTACAGTCTAATCATATGCATGTAGCATGTTTTATGATAGTTAGTAGAAAGTATTGTATTGTGTCTGCTTACAAAAAAATAGAATATGCAACTAAATATATATATTATATACTTGATTAGTATAATCTAAACTTCTTTGCTTATTATTTACTTAATAAATGATATTATGAAGATTTATTCATATGTTTGATGAATTAAATGTATGCATTTGATTATACATGTACTTAGTATGTTTTGTGATTACTAGTAGGAAGTAATCTATATGAATATGTTGGTTATATATGTTAATCAAATCTTATATTGTTAGTATTGAGTAAGTAGTGAGATGGACTTTACTAGCTTACTAACATCATAATGCTAGATGAAAGTAATCCGATCAAGTGGTGTGTATGAAATTGACTGATCCTAGAAATAAATAACTATTTGAAAACTTTGGTCAAAGTAATGTTGGTTAGACATTGTCATTTTATATGTATGATGTACATATTTGTGCAATATCAAGTTAAAATAGATTTATTTATGCTATACTGCATGTTTTCAGAAATCATACAGCACACGAGTACTAGCTTGTCTCTCTAGATTCTTACATCATCACTATCTACTCATTTGTAAAGGGAGGTTCATTCCCTGATAGGAGATTATGTGAGGGTTATATGATCCATGATTGGTGTGAAAAAATGCTCGAATGATACTCTCTCTCCCCACAACAGTACTTCATTGGATATGACACTTGAAATTGCTAGAGATACTAGAATTCAAGAACTCATGCTCCATGGAGCTTTTTATCTTGTATCTTTTACATTATATTGTATTTATTATTATTAAGACATTATTTTGATAAAATGTAATTATTATTTATACATTGATGGCACTGGTTGTATGGATGTACCAGTTGTGGCTAGACATTTGTAATTACTTTCCATAATTAGTTTTGAAGTGTTTCATATATTGATAGTGATCGATGACTATTAGATGTAGCATGATTATTTATAATTAACATACTTAGAGTGGTGTATCTGTAACACTAATTGGATTCTTGTGGTGAATTCTATTAAAAGAGTATGTTGATTAAATTTAAAAAAAAATTGCCAGATCTTTCTATGTCAAATCCAAAAGGGTTGTTACATGTGATATTAGAGTTATGGCTCAAACACTAGGACCTATTGAGTCCACTAGAATTTTGGTATCCGTCTATTTATCAAAAAGGAGAATAGTGAAATGTGTGTGGTACATTAAATGTGTACCTTAGGAGCACACATACCCTTTTAGAGTTGTGAAAGGGTTGGTTCAGTAAGTGTCTTGATGGTGTTAATTGTATAATATGTTTGGGTAGGTAAGTGCATAGCATAGTTATTGAATCATGAATAAGAGATTCCTACCATATTTTTTATCATTTAGATAGAACACCTTGATAATTATTACATTCTTACTTGATAATCAAGTCACCTTCATCATTTGTGTTTAGTTTTGTGAGTGCTCAAAAAACATGAGATGCTTATCACTTAAGAATATGTGCATTTTAGATATATTTTTGTGTCTTATATACACTAATCTTAGGAGTGGGAATCTTGTACGACCATTTTTAGATTTGCACCACCTCGTGCAATGGGAATTGTCCTTGTAGTGGAGTATAGCTATATTTTTTTAGGACTCTAATGTGTTAGGAGTTAGCTCATGAGTTGGCAACCCATATGTTTATGTGGATTAGGAAGAGGTGTCATCTCACATAGCTATCATAGAGGTGAGTTGTTACTCTCTCACTCTCCTTTGATGTCATTATAAGCCCACTGAAGGGACTCATATTTTCATGAAGTTGATTTAGTGTTTCCTTAATCGGAAACTTGTTTTTGTAATGTTGGTTTACCATATTCCCTAGAGTTTATGGGATAGTGTGTTCTACTTCTTATTGATAGAAAATTTATATGAATGGAATGGATCAATGCATTTATGTGGTTAATATTTTTCCTTCTAACTATGGAAACAAGTTGTGATACTACACTTACAAGTTGGTAAGTATCTAGTGGTTTTGGCTACTTGAGTTGCGGTGTTTTCTTCATACCATGTGAGGGTATTTAAGAATTATGTTGTTGAAATGTTAGTTCTCTACTTTCCACTTATGAATTTTTAGAGTCACTAATTTATTTAAAATTGTGAATTTTGACCACATGAAGTGGCGAACCTTGAATTTATATTGATTCTAGATTAAGACTTATAAGTTGATTATGATCATTATGTTATGGTTCACCCTTGATTAGATTGGTATTATTATTATATTTCTTAAAAACATGTTGTTTTGATGAGACATTTATGTACCTTCACCTAGAGCGAGTATGAAATAGGATGTGTGAAACATCTTGTTAGACTAAGGGGTTGAGATAAGCTTATGACTTGGTGTGTAACTAACCAAACAAGTAGGGAGACATTGTCTTGTTTTTTCCTTTTATAATGTTTTAAGAATAGTGTGATTATTGGCCTTTGTATGTTATGTTAATTTTAAAATTATTTTCTCTTAACTACGAGTATAATAGAGACGGGTTAAGTGGTAAAAATTAATACTAGTTATGTTTGGATAATAGTAACTTAATACAATTATGGAATGATTGTATGATTTTTTATTGTGATGTAAGTTAATACATCTTGAATTATTTAGCGTATATCATTGCTTTATAGGATCTGTTAGTATGGATTTGTGATTCATTAAACCTTGTGCACATTTTGGAGATCATTAGGTCATGGATACCTAAGAGATGAGTGGTAAGTTAAGTGAATACTAAGAGATGGGAGTGGATCCTATTTAGTCTCACATTGACTCAATAGTTACTAAGTTTGGATCTGACCAGGGGAGCTTGTCGAATCTAGGATTTGGCAACTGGGACTTGTCAAATTCAATCATATGGTTATACGCACTTATACTGAGGAATGTTTCTTCCTTAATTTAGTATACATTAAAAATATATTATTTATAGTTCTTATTCATCATCATACTTATTAGGAGTTATGCATATTAGTGATGGTATTGACTTATATACATCGTTCTTGCTAGGTTCTCTAAATACTTGTCTCTAAAATGAGAAAAAACACTCTCTAGGTTAGAAGTGTAGAGGGGCTTGGAGGTTTGGTGAAACTCTCTGTGACCATTTTTTTTGGTTTTTATGATAATTTTATGTGTTTTTGGTTGAAGATTAAATTCAAAAAATCAAAAAAAAAATCATTGAATATGTGGGACCCTTCAAAGTGTTAGAAGTGGTCAATCCTTTAGCGTATAAGTTTGTTTTATCGATTATGAACCCCAGGGTGGTCATGGCAAAGCCAATCAGAGTAATTGACACTCAAAAAATTTGTTTATGTAATAGGGAGATGTCATAGTGTAGAGTTTTGTGGGACCAATACTCGGAGGATAGTTCTACTTAGGAGGACTATGATGAGTTCTATAGATGATTTTCACATTTAATTGTTTGATTTGATACTTTATACTATGTTATTTTTCTATTGAATAATGTTTTTAATTCAGAACTTATGTTTGAATAGGTGTCATCTGAGATGATGACTAGATTCAGGGGTGAAGAATGTTACATCTTGATTCCTTGCTAAACAAACTTACTTGATTATCTGTGGATTTTTTGTAGCTAGTAATTTTATTTGGTTATTATTTGACTAAGCTATGAGTTATATGTTGTTATGGGTTAGTTGTATGTTGTTTAGATTTCATGATTTCATTGCTATGAGTTAGTTGTAATAGATAATATTTACATTGTGATAATACTAATTTTTTATTTCAACATTATTTTATGAAATACATATCGTGATGTTATGTACTAACTACTTGCTTGTTATGAGTTGAGCATAAGAGATATTCATCCTTCAGAGCATGATAGAGGGAGAGCATCATTAGAGAGAGTCACATAAATGAAGTTGTAGGAGGATAACAAATAAATGGATAGAACCTAACACACATCATATTAGATAATATTGTTATATTATTTGTTTGAATGGTTAGTGTAGTGTGCTTTTATGTTGATTGCATTTGGATAATTATTTACACATGGTTAGTTATGTGTTAGTACAGTTAATGCTTATGTAGAATTAACTTTATATGATTTTGATATGTTATTAGAGTCATAATTGTTAATATTTGTTGTAAATGTAAATTTACATAGTTAGTAGTGGGTTACTACCATGTGTAGGCTAACCCCATGTCTCTAAATTATTAACCAGTTACCTTTATGATATTCGGGAATATCATTGTTTTGATTTAAAATTTTAATACAGATAAATAATGGCTTGATATTAATATATAACAGCTTAAAATAAATAGTTATCATTACTAGAATGGTATTAATCAAAAATTAATGATTAATGAGTTAATTGTTTACTTTAACAGTAAGTGATTTCTTTGGTCATAGTAAAATTAAGTCATTTAGGAAAAAAATGGGATAAAACGTCCAAAAAATAAATAAGAGAAAACTAGAAAACTATGCACTTGTATTTTTCAATGACTAAATGCCTCAGGACTCCCTTAAAGACCCCCTAAAACCTTCTTAACCCTTAACAAACCCCTATTAACCCAACTAAATCACTATTTTCTTAGTCACATAATATAATTCAAAAATATTATTTAAAATTACTATTCAAAAGTACTATTCACTATCACTATTTACTTGAGACCCACTATCACTATTCATGATGACATGGCAAGTGGCATGGCATGTGACATGGCTTAGAAGTGATGTGGCTTGATGTGGGACATCATACCCCACCTAAGACACTTTCGAAAGTGCTTGATGACCTCATTTACGCATCACAAGGGGGGCCCTTAAAATATGGTGAATTTCCTCTCAAAATACCATTAGTCAACATGTATTTTACATAAAATTAACCTCCAAAATAAGATACCTACCTCTTTAAGATAAAGGGCACCTATTTTTGACTTCTTAATCCAAATGGGACACTCACTAACCCAAATGGGAATCCCCACCCACCTCATTTTGACTAATTCATCCACCACATAGAAAAAGGTGCCATACCTTTATTATTCCTCTTTTGGCATGACTCTTCACAACATATGCTATAAATCCCCCCCCTTTCCTTTACCCAGGGTGATGTGGGAAAGTGACAAATTAGTATTTTTTATTATTACATTTTATTGTAAGTTTTTGGAGGAGGTTATCCACTTGAGAAGGAAGTAATCCTCATCTTGGAGGAGAAAATATTCAAAGCATCGAAGCTCTATCATAATCACTTCAAGATTTTATCAATAACACCATCATCGACAACCATCTCAAAGATAACCTCATTCGTTTATTTCATTTCAATTTATTATCTCCTTTGGACTCTTCTCTCTTGAACTCCATACCTTTCACCTCTTCTTTTTCCCCTTTTTCACTTCATTTATTTTCTTGGCCATATTTACCCACTTGACCCTTTTTACCTCTTTGCCATAATTCACCCACTTGACCCCTTTTGTCTCTTGGCCATATTTACCAACTTGACTATTTATCTCTTTTATCATTTTGCCTTCTGTCTTCTTGATCATTTTGACCATCACCTTATTGATCATTTCAATCATTTATCAACCTCAACCAAACCATATTTCCCTTTTGACCATTTTCCAAACCAAAACCATAACCTTGCCTCAACCAGCCTTTTAACGTTTACTTTACTTAGTCATTTTCTTAACAAAGCATCCATCTTAATTGTATTTAATTTTAGATTTATTATCATTTAATGCAATTATATTTTCATTTATCATTTTAATTTAATTATCCAAAGAATTTAGATTGACAACCTCCTAGGAAGCTTTTAATTTTAGGACCTAGCTCATGCTAGGCAATCCACTTTGCTACTTGTCTAACAAATAAGTTTTCATAGTGTTTTCTTATTGCAGGTTATTCCTTCCTAGCCAAAGAGGAGTATCCACCATCATATAGATCATGTGTACATTTTATACCAGGTTCTCATAATCATTACCCTTATTGATAGTTTCTTCTTTTCATAATTAGAAAAAAATAAAAAATAGAGAGAAACATTTTGGCACATTCGATGGGACATAGTTCCCTTTCTTCCTTAATTATTTGCTCATCAAACGAGATCATTTATTTTTGGGCTTAAAAATTAACCATTATCATTCATTGATTGTTTGCTAATTTTAGTTCATTTAGTAACTTAGGAGGCAAAGAAATCTTATCATAGCATTCATACTTGTTATCACACATAAAACCGAACCACAAAATAACTTACACATCAAAATAATACTTGAAATAAGGACCGACTAGGATTTCATCACCTTGTGGCAACCTTACCCCCTACAAGCTATCCCACTTGGATTTCACCACCAAAGGGAGAACAAACTCAGCTCTCTAGTTGATTATAAACTCTAAACTAGATATATATTGACTAAGCACCCACACTAGCTAAGAGATCGTGAAGTGAGCGAAACAAGCCCCAAACACCAAGCCACATACTAAATTTTAACACAGATCTTCCTTTTGAGCACCTAAACAACTTGAAACTATTCATAGACTTCCACTTTAGTACCCATTTTGTAATCCAATCTCACTTATCACACTCTTTAAGGCATAAGCCAAAAATGATTTAAAAGTAATCCTAAGGATAAAACGCACTCTTAATGTATATATTGATTACTTTGAAATTTTTAGTTTTGCTCTTTGTTTGAGGTGTGAGTGTCGCAATAACATTCCCTATTTTCTCATATGGTTTCAACCAAACAACAAGTGAGAAATCAAAACAACCAACCACTACCTTCTTCTTCATATATGGATTATCCCTCAGATGTTGAAAAATATCCTCACACTTCACCTCACCATTCTCCTCCACCACATTCTCCTTCCAAAATCTCAATCATATCTGGAGGAGATCTAGACTTTAATGCCTTCCTCGATAATAATTCAATGGCTTTACAACATTACCTCATTGTACCCCACCTACTTCGGTTCCTTCTTCTGATCTTTTTCTTGGCATGCCATCTCACCTTATGGTAGGTACCACTTCAAACCAACCATTAACCCAAGCCTCTTCCAACACCCCATCTACCCAACCTCAAACCAATCTTCCACCCCCCAACTAAACACCTCCTATCACACCCCGTGTGAGTTCAACCTTGCCATTTGTTACCTATACCCCATCCATTAGTGCATTATCTTCCATTCTGGCTTCTATCTTCCCTTCAGTTGCAGCTAATCCCTCAGCCACAGTCCCACTTCAAAGCCTAGTACTCTCCATACCTCAAAACCTTCCCCCAATCAGCACTAGAGAAATTACCCAACCTTAACTTTCCTAACTTCCTCACTACCTCAACCATACCAACCACATTTTTTCCTCAACAAGTACCTATGACAACTTACCAGTATGTCCATCACCCATAAGGGTACATGCCTCCCTCCAGCCAAACTTTCATACCAAGTAGTTCTTATGTGCCACCATCTCAATCTCTTGGCACCACTTATCAATATGTGTCTTCTTCAACACTATTTGTTGCCTATTCATACATTGTCATAACCCAACCCCAAAAAAATATACCTCTTAATTATACGGATTCCCAATCTCAACCTAATCTAATCAAAATGCTAATAGACAAAATGACTAGTTTAGAATCATCCATCTCCACCTCAACTAATGTTTTCTCTTACGACAAATTTGTAATGACCTATCTATCCATCCATGCCCATTCAAGCTTACCCTCATCAATGGGAATTGCCCAAATTTTATAAATTCCAAGGGAAAGTTGATCCTCAGCAATACTTAAGGGCTTTTCATCATGTTTGTTACTTGATCGCTTATGATGGTGCTCTCCTCCTCTAGACCTTTCCCATGTCATTATCCATAGTCACCCTTGATTGATATAGTGCCCTTCTCACTCATTCTATCTTTTTTTCTCTCAATTGGCACAAACCTTTTTAGAACACTTTTCAGTAAACATATCTAAAAGGGTTTCCATTACTGACCTATACTCCATCAAACAATTTGAATATGAATCCATTATTGATTTCACTACCAGATGGAGGGGCCTCATCAATCAACTTACCTTCCCATTACCCCAACCCGAATTGATCAAATTATTATCTCAGGGATGTGCCAAGCATATTGCTCCAACTCTCCAAGTCTAAACCATTAGGACCTTTGACGAAGCATTCACTATGGTCCACAAATTAGAAAACCATGCTATTGATGAAGAGAAGTTGAAGCTTCAAAATAAAAATTCTAGTTTCAGATCCACTAACTCATCCACCACCAAAACCATGAACCAAACCAATTCTAAATTGAAAGCATCAGCACATTTAGTTGTTCTCAAAACTACACCTCTTCCAACCATCAACCAAACACCTCAAACCAACAATCCTTCCAATCACTAAAACTATACCCAAAACCGAGCTACTTCAAAACCATTTACCCTGATTGGGGAGTATTATGCATCAATCTTGGAAAAATTACTTAAATCCAATCTAATCCAACTTCCACCCATCAAGCCCCCTCAACAATTTGATACTTCTCACCCCCTTCCTAGGTGGTACAATGAGAATGATCATTGTGATTAGCATCAGGTTGTTGGACATGATACTGATAGATGTAATACCTTTAAGAGCATTGTCTAGGACCTAATTGATAAAGGGGAGCTTGTGTTTGATAACCCAAATGCTCCTTCCAACCAATCTCTTGATATTTTTTGAAAACCATTCCCAAATCATCCACCTTCAACCCAATACCATGAAAACTAACCCAAATCCTCCAACTCGCATGAGGCACATGTAATTAATGTCATCAATAAAGTGCCCATTGCTGAAAAGGTCATCACCTCTATCACCCAAATAGAGGAAAATAATCCACCATCACCTATTTATCTAGGCACCCAAATGGAGAAAGTAGCTAACATTTTCACTTCCTTGGATAAAACCACAATTCCATCCACCTCTCTTATGGTGGAAATACCCAAAGAGATAACCATTCCATCGGCCATTTTATCTACCCCTCTAATCCAAGTAGAAACACCACCTACTTCTTTGGATAACCAAACCCAAAAAGAAACTATGCCTTCCCTTCCATTTGAAATCATTACCCCCACCACTCCTATTTCTATACCATCTATACCTCCCTTTGAAACTACTTCTAGAGAAACCTTACCTTCATCTGCCCAATCATCACCTTCAAAACCTTCCACCAAAGATAGCAACATTGAAACCACTCCTTCTTCCTCAAAGGGCTTGTGCTTTGAAACTAATGATCAGAGAAAAAGACACATTTATAAACCTTTTACTTGGCTCATTCAAATTTTAGAATTTACCTCCCAACCTAACTTTGATAGAGCCACCTTTTGGCATCGACTTGGACTCCCATATCAAAGCAAATTTGAACCTTCCACCTCACCTGAGTCTACCCTCAAGCCTGTTGCTATAACTCCACCAACTACCCTTCTTAAAATCACCAATAAACCATCTAACCTACCCTCACCTAAAATTGTCAAACCACCCTATGCTTATTTCATCAAGCCACAAAAAAATTTAGGGATCCTTCCCATGCCTAATCCTGCTCACTCTCCATTGAGATTGGATTTAATTGTATCAGCCCAATCAAAGCCAAATCTAATTAAACCTATTAAAAATGGAGGGCTACCTAGGCCACAACCTTAGGTTAGGCCCATACCACCTCCTTCACTTTTACCCTCTATTTTGAGACCACATCCTTCCACCATTATTGTTACCTAATCTTCCTCCAAAAAACCATCTCCCCTTTCTCTGCCTATAACAACCCAACCCTCTAGTTCATCATCATTCCTTACCAACATTTCTCCATCCACTTTCTCATCCATTAAACCCTCATCATCTAGACCTTCAATTCCTAAACCTATTGCAACTAAGCCAATTCTTCCTAAACCACCAACCAAACTCACTCCACCAACCACACCTCCTATCCAAAAAACTTTACCCCATAAGATCCCTACACCCAAAATTCAAACTTCACCACCTTATAGATCTTTATCAAAATATTATACAACCATTTTTTAAAGAATGTTGCAAGCCTCTATCATTAGCTTACCACCAATCAAGCCTTTTGACCCTACTCACCAAAATCCAACTTGGTTCAAGGATAGTTTGATTTGTCTTTATCATAAGACCCCTGGGCATGATACAAATAATTGTAAATCCCTCCAATCAATTGTTCATGGCCTTTTAGAGAAAGATGAACTGCTAGATGAATCTTCTGTAAGTCCCTTGCCTCTTTTACCACCTATCTAATCCACCTATCAATCATCTACTTCCTTACTTCTGAATAGGAGTGAAGAAGAGGAACTAAAGCAAGCAATCATACCTCTTATCAATACCATTCATATGGTGACTCAGTCTTGAGCTCAACAAAGGGATACCGGTAAATTCATCCAACAAAATGAAAAGGGAAAGGCCAAGGTAGCCATTCCATGGTCTTATCCTTCAACTCCTCAACCAACGAACCGTACCCAAATAACTACACCTTCACACTCACAACCACCCAAGACCAAAGTCTCCATTTTGGGAGACCCTTCTTCCAATGCATCTCCATTCATCCAACACTTGGTGTTAAAATAACTTCACCAAATGCCAGTCATAATGAGCCTTTATGACTTAATTATCACCTCACCTCAACATCATCAATATTCAATTAAAGCACTACATTTTATAGAGGTTTAAATAGATGATCTCCAACCTCTTGCATCTTTGATTAGAGCCATCCAACATGTTGCCATGGTCACTTTTCAAGAATCAAAAATTCTACCATATCATAATGAAGACCTTGATCCCCCTCTTTTCATCACTGTATCCATCAATCATACACATGTCAAAAGAGTCATGATTGATGGGGGAGAAAGTATCAACATCATCTCCTCCCATGCTTATGATCAACTTCAACTACCTAAAAACATCATGTCTAAAAGCTCGACAATTCTCTGATCATTCAATGATACCTTGGCTACCACTTTAGGAATAATTGATCTCCACATCTTTTTGGGGCCCCAAACTATTCTTGAACTATTTTATGTCATAGAGGGTGATTTTCAATATAATGTGTTACTCAGTCACCCTTCGATCTGAGCCATGGGCTACGCCCCTTCTACCCTTCACCGATGTATCAAATTTGAACATAAAGGATAAGTTATTACAATCAAATCCAATTCGAGTCCCTTCACTTCTTGTAATATGACATATCGGCCCAATGACATCCTCATTCCACCTTCACCCCCTCCACAACCAACCTCTAACCAAACCACTACATCAACCCTACCCACCAACACTTATGTCTATAATAATGAGGAAGCATCCACTAGTTCAACCATCCCTTCATCTCAAATCCTAGTCAAAAAATCCTTATAATCCACATTTCAACGTCTCACACTGGAGGAATATTAACTCTTAGCATTGGACACTTTCCCTTCTCCACACAAATTTGGGAATCTTTAAAATGATCCATCTTATGATCCCAATATCAGTACCCTAGTCCACTTTGGCCTTTCTAATAATAGAACATATTTTTTCTATGGGGGATTTGCTAAGCCACTCCTTACTCCCATCACCATGCCTTATATCTATCGATTCACTTCCAACTTTTCTTATCTTAGCGATCTAATATTTGCCTAGATGTACCTTCATCAGTGTGCTTAGAAGGGGCTTGGTTTTGAACTCTATGAACAAGGGCCTCATGAACATTACATCATCAAAACACAAAAAACTCATGAGTTCTTTGGCTTGGGATACGTTCTTCTAGAAGAACCCACATCACCAAAACCAGTTCTCACCACTATTGACAAACCTCCATCCTCACCAATCCCATCTCTTCCATTTGGAGAACCTCCAACTGCACCAATCCCAGTCAAGGAACTTCTACCCCTATTAGCCTCACCTTTCCAATTTGAAGAACCTCTACCCTTACCAACTCCATTTGAAGACTCTGACATCATCCCATATAGCTTTTTTTTAATCAGTGTCGTTACTTTAGGCCTACTGACCTATCAACACAATGGCCAAACTAAAACCTTTCCTCTCATCCACCCTGAAATGATCAACCATGATTAACCCACCATCTATATCATTAAGTGCCAAGATGATAATTCTATCCTCACCTACCTTGGTATAGGAGACTCTCCCATCCATAAATCATTCCCTTCATAAAACCAAACCATGCTCAATGAATCAACTATTGACGTTGACTTAAGAACCCAAGAGAATCCTTGTATCATTAAACTGGGCCAATCTTTGGACTCAAATGAGCAACGTGATTATCTTACTTTCCTTTGGGACCATAGCATTGCATTCATTTGGTCTTATCAGGATATGCCTAGGATTGACCCCTCCATCGCCCTTCATAACATTGTTACCTATCTAGAGACTAATTTGATACGGTAAAAGCTTCACAAAATGCACCTTTGTATAGATCTTCTCATCAAGAAAGAACTTTAACATCTTTTATCCATCAACTTTATTCAACCCATTGACTACCCACAATTGGTCTCTAATAGTGTTCTTGTTACCAAGCCCACTGGTGGACTCTACCTTTGTGTTGATTTTTGAGACCTTGGCCTTGCATGCCCCATAGATGACTTTCCTTTACCCAACATTGACTAACTAGTTGACCTTATAGTAGGTCATGAGATGTTATCCCTCATGGATGGCTTTTTAGGATACAATCAAAACCTGATCACCCCCTTAGACCAACATAAAACTACATTCACTACTCCTTGGGGAACCTTTTGCTATCGGGTCATGCCTTTTGGCTTAAAAAATGTAAGAGTAACTTATCGATGGGCCATGACCTATGTCTTCCATGATCTTATTCACAAAATTGTAGAGGATTATGTGGATGATCTCCTAAAAAAATCTAAACACCATAAGGACCATTTATCTATTCTTACTATCATTTTTGACTGACTAATCCATTTCTATGTTCGGTTCAATCCAAAAAAATGCATTTTTAGGGTTTTATCCAGAAATCTTATACATCGCCCTCCATAGAATTGAGATTGACCTTGCTAAATTCAAGTCCATCCTATAAATTCCTCCTCTAATAAACCTTAAGCAATTTCACAATCTACGAGGAAAACTACAATCTATCTGTCACTTCATCTCTCAATTATCAGACAAATGCCAACCCTTTCACCACCTCTTGAAGAAATACACCTCCTTTAGATGGACCAAATATTGTCAACAATCCTTTGATTCACTCAAAGAGTACTTGATTTCTCCACCTATTCTTATCCTACCTAGGGATGATTAGCCTTTCTACCTTTTCATATCCACCACTGATCACTCTTTAGGTGCCATGCTAGCTCATCGAGATAAACAAAACAAAGAGCAAGTCATTTCCTATATCAGTCGTACACTCATGATATACCCATCTTGAAGATATTTTTCTCACTCTCATTTTTTTTGCCTCTAAGCTTCACCACTACCTTCCTTAATCATAAAACATATGTTATCACTAGCACTGACCCACTCAAGTATATGCACTCCAAGCCATACCAAAATCAGCATATGGTTAAGTGGCTCATGCTTCTGGTTGAGTTTGATCTTGAGTTTCTTCACCAAAAATTCATTAAGGGTAGGTCATTGCTAATCAATTAGCTGAAGCCCCTCTCCTAGATAACCAGCCCATTCCATTCACATTTCTCAATGAGTCTATTGCAACTCTTTCTCAAGGAGAACCCTCTTACCAAATGACCATGTTTTTTTATGGCTCTAAATGCCAACATGGTGGGGTTGTAGGCATAATTCTCATAACCCTTCATGGTGAACCTCTTCCACTATCCTTTAAACTCAACTTTGAATGTACTAATAACAAGGCAGGATATGAAGCTTTGGTCATTGGTCTCTAAACTTCTCTCGCCTTAAAATTCAAAACCATTTCTATCTTTGATGATTCTCAACTCATGATTATCCAGGTCAATGAGTCTTATCAGTGTAAAAATGACATTTTATAAAAGTATAAGCTCCTTATTGATGAGCTCTTAACATATTTTGACCATTATCAAATCCAATTAGTACCTTGATCTACTAACAAATTTATAGATACAATGGCCTCTCTTGCTTCTTGAATACCCTCTCAACCTATGAAATCCAAATTATTTGTCACCATCCACCATTTCATTAGGCCCTCGTATATCATTACAGACCTTCCAACTATTTGTAGTGTGGAGGCATCTCCTTCTAATGTCTGGTATGACCAAACCCTTGATTACCTTAACCTGGGCATCATTCCACCTGACCTCTCAAAGAATGCCCGAAATGCCTTTGTGCAGGGCACCTCTCGTTATACCATATTGGGGGAATCCTATATAAACATGGCTTTAATGGTCTTCTCCTCCATTGTTTACGTAGTCATGAGATTCTTCGTGCCATCAAAGAAACCCATGATGGAGTTTGTGGGGGACATTTTAGTGGCCTCATTGTTGCCAAAAGAATCTTATGCTTCGGTTACTATTGGCCTACCCTCAATCAGGACTATTATGAGTATGTAAATAAATGTGTTAAATGCCAACAACATGCTAACTTGCATCACACTCCCACTCATGGCCTTTAAGTATCCATGGATTATTGGCCCTTCTCATAGTGGGGGTTGGATCTCATTGGAGAAATTAATCCTCCCTCTTCTTAGTGACACCAATATATCATCACCGCTACAGAATATTTCACTAAATGGGTGGAAGCCATCCCCCTTATCTCCATCAAAGCCAAAAAATATATAAATTTTATCAATCATCACATTATCTATCATTTTGGGGTCCCTCACAAAATCATAACAGATAATGGCAAATCATTTAAAAATAAAAAAGTTCAAGCCCTCTATAATGCTTTTAGCATCAAACATAGCCATTCCTCACCTTACCATTCATAGGCAAATGGACAGGCAAAAGCCTCCAACAAAACCCTCATCAAAATGCTAACTAAATTTGTAAGTGCTTCAAGCTAGGATTGGCACATACACATCCCATTTGTTTTATGGGCCTATCATGCTAGTATCTGAACCGTAACAGGTGCTCCACCTTTTTCCTTGGTCTTTGGTGCAGAGGTTGCTCTACCTCTTGAAGTCCAAATTCCCTCTCTTCATATTTTCTTACACAACATTTTTGAAGAGGATTATTGCCAAGAATGCCTTGAATTACTTGATGAACATCGCCTTGCTACCCTTAACCATCTTCACATCTATCAAGAGCATATTACCCGTGCTTATAAGAAGCACCTCAAAAAATGGGAATTCAATATCAAAGACCTCATCCTAAAAAAAACCAACACGTGACCAACATGGAGAAGAGTAAACGAGGTAAGTTTAATTTCAATTAGCTTGGACCCTACATCATTACCCATAAGTATGGATCAAAAGCTTATTATTTTTTCTCTCTCAAAGGCAAACCAAAACTTAAGCCTCTTAATGCTTCACATTTGCATCCATTTTTATATTAAAGAAGGATTAAGTTCACATGTTTGTCTAACTCAAGCTCATCCCTTGATTATGAGACTTTAACCTTCACCCACCTTCCTCCTCCCCTTTTGAGGACAATTGATTACAGCATAGAACCATGTGAATAACCACCACAATCATAGCCTAATCCTAAATATGGGTACCATGGCTTTACCCATAACATGGTGCTCATAGATACTTTTTATTTGTAACCAGATGGAATCCCATGGTCATTGTCTATCAAAACCACATCCTTTCACATATCATTGACCTTCTCGTGTTAAAATTTGCCCTCATAAAGGTAAACCTCTAAACCTAATTAGACTTGTCCATGTCTAAACACATCGCATCCCAAAATAATTTGGATGCCAAAACATTACTTGGGTTAATATCTTAAGTATTGTAGACTGCTCCATTAAAAGACAGCTACCCAAAAACAAAATAAAAATTGCCAAATGTAAGGTAGGTTGCTCCCTTGAAGGATAGCTATCAAGAACATTAAACAAAGCCAATAAGCTCAGACCACTGCCTTGAAGGATGACTAACTTAACTTTGTCAAAAGTAGAGAAATATCTTATAATATTCTCGTATCAATCAGCTTCCCATATACAGCAATAAAGCAAAATACCCACTATCACAATAAATTATAAAGCCACAACCGACTCTCAAACAACATAAAAAGTTGGAAGTCGCAATCAACTTTTCCATGTAGACTTCTTGTACTGATCAATCTATATATGGCATATGACATGAACTTGTCTATTATCGTCCTTAGGCCACTTATAAAAGGGGAAAAACTAATTCACGTGTGGTTATCATATATATCACCCATTACCCTTCACACCACCCATCACCCATCTTCCCTTTAGACTATCTATAAATCAAGGGATTTAGAGCTTACTTGACACCCTGTGATCAAGAAACTTTTTTTATTGACTAACATGCACAGCATTTGAGGGGCTTATTTTCATTAAGTTGATCCCACTTCAGGTATGTTTTCAATCCTTGTCAAAAACAAAGCATTGTGCCCTATTTTTAATGTGCTTGGTTGGTGTTTTCCTCATGACTTTTACCATCCAGTGTTGTAATAGCAATAATTATTCTTTTTTACATTTAGCGAGATTATAACAACCACAACCATACCACTCATAACTATAACCATAACATTTATAAGTATCCACATAACCTTAAGCATGATACCATTCAACCAATGACATCCAACACATTTTATGCATAACAAACCATGCAATATATTATTTAGGGTGTGAGGAATTGCATGACACATACATAGTCATTAGATTACACATTGCCTAAAGCACATGCATACATTATTTTCCTACCTAAGCATTAGATCAATTATCTTGTGACTCTGGATTTATGCTCAGCTATCTTTCTACTTGATCACTCCCAGGAATTACGTCGACATACATACATTGATATACCTTATGAAGAAGGCATCATTTATTTACGAAAGTTTGCCTCATGAGATAGATGGTAGCATTAGTGTGGGATGAGGAGATGACACTCGTGTTCATTATTTTTATTGTTATTGATGATGAATGTGGTCAAATATGGTAGTATTAGTGCATAGAGGGACATATACCATCATTTTCAATGGAAATTCAAATGATGATTGTGTGAAGTTAGATGTTCTCAAATGAAGGACATGATCTGATCCTGGTATTAGTCCTTATCATGATTCTTTAAATAGAATACCTGCCCATTCTTCCTTGTCAACCTGGTTATCCATTCCATCAACCAAGAAGGTCATATGATGTCATTGATTCCTTTGAATAGTCTTCCCACTGGAAACGGTCATGTCTACCTACCTTTTCATATAGACACATCACCCTCGATATGATTGGTCATCTCAATAAATCCATTATACATTGTCATGATATCTTTTTGTTGCCCTTATCATCTAATTCACATTTGATGTCTTTCCTTGCTTTGTCATCTCGCAACCCTTGTAGGCCTAGTGGTCATTTGCATCATTATCACCTTTGGTCTGGTTGACATAAATTAGCTTCTAACCATGGGCCACTGTAATGATCACACCTTCAAAACTACCACTATTGTTGGTGGTGGTAACTCTCAACTCCTTAATACAGTAAAAAATCTTCCATCAGTGGTAAGCCTCCATAAATTCACAACAATACATTAACCTTCTTATCCCCTCTACCCTCCTCTTACTACCAGCCCATTGCCACAAGCTCTAAACATCAAACCCTAACCATTGGCAATACCTACTCCAACATGGTAGTCTTTTATTTTGTGCCAGTTGAATGTTCATCCATAGCAAGGGAACCACCATCTTCTCTTAGCCATGTAGCTTCTTATTGGTTAGGCCTGACCTAGTGGAACCAATAAGTCATTGGTTCCATAGAGCTAAGACAGAGGATGCAGACATGGCCACCATTTATCTCGCCTACCCATGCAGTGCTTGGGTCAGGAAAAATTCATCATTTATCGCTCACCACGCCACCAAATTTCTTACTCATAAAATATACTTATTCATCAAATAAACTCTTTGTAGGTTATCACTTTACTACTGCCCTTAAAACTTGGCTTGTAGCAGTGGTGAACCTTAGCCAAAGTGACTATGCAGATCCTAATAGAATCCCACCTCCTAAAACTCAGCTCATAGTAGTAGACGCTATCTTGAGGCTTCTACCCTTACATAATTTTAGAAGATGCAGCCTCCTCACAAAGGCACCTCTTCTATGGATTAGCTCCATTGAAGGTTGCTTGTGGTGTTTCACATTATGTCCCTTGCTTATTTATCTTACCTTACCCATCTGTGTCTCTCATCCTACTAAATATGGGATCATTAGGATAACTATTCACCAATCTACACTATGTACCTTCACCAACACCTTCACCAAAATCCAAAACTATTGTTTTATGAAACCTTCTCCCTCAGCCCAAACCAACCCATATGGTCCATCAAATTAGGGCAGCCAATTTGAACACCACCTCACCCAAACCTTGTTGAACTACATTGGTCTAATGTCCATGGACTATGTAGGTGTTGATTCACTTCTAAGGTCAGCTTGGCCACTAACAACTAATTCTCATCCCCTTTTTCTTCTCACTCATTTCCATCACTAACAGCACCCTCTTGCTTAGGGTGTCCTACATCAAGGAATCTTTGAATTCTTTCTTCAATGTCCTTATGTTTTAACACCATCTAATACTTCCTCTTAAGTTTTTCCCCTGTTGTTGAAAGAACTACATTTAGCCTAAAATCCTTTATGGATTCCTATCCATGGAACTATGTAGGTAGTGTCCACTTACCACATGCATCTGGAGTCATCTCGGCCATCCCTTTCCAACCCATACCCAATCCACCCAGGCTTTCACCATGTCCACCTTGACATTGGTTGCTTCTAACCCAGAATATTAACATGTTTTGCAAAAATATTTGACTACAATGACCAACCTTACCATGTTAAACTTTTCAACATTTGTACCACCTCATGGATGACCCAACTAATTGTGTTGTTTTGTAGGAGCACTTCCTACCCTGGATACTTGCAACCAACACCAAACCTATCTAAATAACTTGATAGACCTAACTCGATCAGCTATGACCAACATTGTGGACCAATTATCCCTATCACATGTCTTTCTAAGATCAACCTTATTGTTACCAACATTGGTAGCTTTAATCTTTATGCAATCTTGACTATCGTAGTTAGTCACGTCTTGTACACCCATTTGCATTTCACATGCCCAACTACTTTGTGGCACCACCTAGTGCCTCCCCACTAATTACTTATCAAAATTACACCCAATTCAACCTTCCCTCATCAAATCTCAATTTGAGGGGGAACACCTCCTCTCATACTCTGAGCACCCTGATCGTCGACTAAGTGATTCATTTTTGTTTTGCAGCTTGTTAACTCAAAGCTGCATAACAAAAAAGGGGGAAATGTAGACATTAAAAAATTATGCACTTATAGTTTTCAATGACTAAATGCCTCATTTCCCCCCTAAAGACACCCTAAATCTTCTTAACCCTTAACAAACCCCTCTTAACCCAACTAAATCACTATTTTCCTAGTCATATAATACTATTTGAAATTACTATTCAAAAGTACTATTTACTATGGGATCCACTATCACTATTCATGATGACATGACAAGTGGCATGGCATGTGACATGGCAAGTGACATGGAAGGTGATTTGGGAGGTGATATGGTAAGTGACATGGCTTAGAAGTGATGTGGCTTGATGTGGGACATCATAGCCCACCTAGGACCCTTCTCAAAGTGGTTGATGACCTCATTTAAGCATCACAAGGGGGCCCCTTGAAATATGGCAAATCTCCCCTCAAGGGACCATTAGTCAACAAGTATTTTACATAAAATTAACCTCCAAAATAAGATACCTACCTCTTTAAGACAAAGGGCACCCATTTTTGACTTCTTAACCCAAATGGGACACTTGCCAACCCAAATGGGAATCCCCACCCACCTCATTTTGACTAATTCATCCACCACTTATAAAATGGTGCCATACCTCTATTATTCTTCTTTTGGCATGACTTTTACAATATATGCTATAAATCCCCCCCTTTCCTTCACCTAGGGTGAAGTGGGAAAGTGGCAAATTAGTATTTTTTATTATTAACATTTTATTGCAAGTTTTTGGAGGTTATCCACTTGAGAAGGAGGTCATACTCATATTGAAGGAGAAAATATTCAAATCATCGAAGCTCTTCCAAAATCACTCCAGGATTTCATCAACAATATCATCAACAACACCATCATCGACAACCATCTCAAAAGTAACCTCGTTTGTTTATTTCATTTCAACTTATTATCTCCTTTGGCCTCTTCTCTCTTGACCTACATACCTTTCACCTCATCTTTTTCCCTTTTTCACTTCATTTATTTCCTTGACCATATTTACCCACTTGACCCTTTTTATCTCTCTACCATAATTCACCCACTTGACCCCTTTTGCCTCTTAGCCATATTTACCAACTTGACGATTTATCTCTTTTACCATTTTCCCTTATATATTCTTGATCATTTTGACTATCACCTTATTGATCATTTCAATCATTTATCAACCTCAACTAAACCATATTTCCCTTTTGACCATTTATCAAACCAAAACCATAACCTTGCCTTGACTAGCCTTTTAGCGTTTGCTTTACTTAGTCATTTTCTTAGCAAAGCATCCATCTTAATTGTATTTAATTTCAGATTTGTTGTCATTTAATATAATTATATTTCAATTTAATTATCCTAAAACGGTGGATTGACAGCCTCCTAGGAAGCTTTCGCTTCTAGGACCTAGCTCACGCTAGGCAATCCACTTTGCTACTTATCTAACAAACAAGTTTTTTTAGTGTTTTCTTATTACAGAGTATTCCTTCCTAGCCAAATAGAAGTATCCACCACCATCTGGATCATGTGTGCATTTTATACCAAGGTCTCATAACCATTACCTTTATTGATAGTTTCTTTTTTTCATACTTAGAAAAAAGTAAAAAATAGAGAGAAACATATCCATATAATAAATGTGCTTATTCATATTTAACTGTTTACAATAATTATTATATATTTATTTATAGGAGTGAGTTTCAGTTATTTGTAACATTCTACTATTCTTCTATTATATGTATATATACATATATCCATATATTTTTGTGATAATATATTATTTTATTTCTAGCGACTCATGAATAAAATTTGTAAGGCAATTATACATTATCAACATCTGACTATTATCCATATTCATATATATATCCTCGATTCATATATATTGGATTCAGCATTGAAGCCTATAACATATTATAATTAAAATATTTGTGAAATAACAACCTATTATAGATAAATATTATAATTGGTTTGTGGATTATTTCTCATATGGCATCATATGCATATAAATCAGGGACTAAACTTTATATATAACAACACAATATCTTGTACTGAATTTCATCTTACGGATTTAACCTTACATAAAATTTTACCCCCTGTTAAGGATTTAATCATGTAGATATATGGTGACCCTTGTGTATATCATGCAGTCAATAAAAATTCATAAATCAAACAAGTACACATTTATGTACTACACCAGCCCATTGCATTTTCTTATAAATATAAATAAATTGCTTATATGGTGAAATAAAGCGTTGAGGTAGTCATATATACTTGAGAGTGTAGTCATCTAGTTAGGATAATTCTCTTGCCAAGATTTTACAAGGAGCTGTATAAAATATATACACAGCAATTAAAACATGTTTAGGTACACTAAAATAAATATAGCTTATGTGCAGTGATCTAAAATTCATTGTATAGTATATATACATACATGTATACATAAAACCAAGTATTTATTGATTTTTTAAAAATGTAGACTTAACTAGGGCGATTTGAATGTTTACATAAGGGTGTACCATGTAATCGATATAGCGATGTGGATTAACATGCAAGTCTGACTTGGTATGTATCTACTTTGATATATACATCAATCTTATTGTTGTTACTTTGTAATTTAGATATTCCCTCCATGGACTTAGTTTTCTTATTGTATGGATATTAGCTCTGATTATTCAAATTTGATTTAGGGAAGCGCAGCGTTGATATTTAAATTAAGTACTTTACATAAGGATCTTATGTATATACAAACTGGTTTATACTAATATGTATACTAAAAATATCCATACCATATCACTCCAATATGTATGAATATGTTAACCACTAGATATTTCTAATATGTGTACACATACTTAATTGCTCCATATACTTATGTGTATGATAATCTAGTATGTTAAATATCTTGTGTGTATTTATTTTAACGATTTACTAAAAAAATATCATGTTATAAACATATTACTACACTCATTGTGATATCTAAATTAAATAGATCGCTTAAGATATATATTATGTAATATACAAAAATGTTATATACAGGTCCACGATAATTTATCATTATTAGTATGGTATATCCTATGCTATAGTAACTGTTGATAAAATTTGTATCTATCCATTTATCATGTTTACTCAAGATATATATTAGAATCTGATGAAACAACAAAAAACACAGATCATAGAAAGCATATTTCAAGATCATGTATGTTTATAAAACTACATATATATTAGTATGTCCAGTATAACTACATATAATACCATAGTGATATATCCAATTTATATTTAAGGATCCGTATGAAATCATTAGTGATTTGATAACTCCATATCTATTATAATTAAACAAATTTTAGAATTAATCAACGTTGAATAAGTATAAGTTACAACAATCTAACATTAATTTGCTAGTAGATAAGTAATGTTTAATTGACAGAATGGATTGTTACATGTAAACGTGATATAATGTTGTTACATGTGGATATAAAATACTTGTTATGGAGTGGACTATACAGTGAGCGAAAATAGTAATAGTTTATTTAATAAGGGTTTCAAGAAATGTATAAAACCCTATATAAAACTTGATGTTTATTTTTCATGAAAGATTAAATAATTGTTAGAAGCACACAAGTTTTCCTTTAGAAAAATGAAAAATATTGTTAGTATGGCAGAACAATAATTAAGTATCAAAACATATGTATTAAGTAGTATATGTTATGCAAGGTGTGTAAATATACGAAATATGTCTATATGAGAACTTAGGCACTTGTATATAGATATAGCTTATATACAAACATTAGGATGTATGCCTATAAGCATAGATTCTGACTGGGATATTGTTCTGACCTTAGTAATTTTTATATTTATATATTTGATGAAAATTTAGTGTATCATATAAGAGCAATTTGGATATTATCAAATACTTATATGCGAACCCTGATACGAAAGACTATTTAGTCTTGAGAACTTGTGTACGGAGTTATATACACTTTGATTATATCAAGATGAAAATCAATTTAGTTAGGGATAAAAACTATGAAGGAGAATTACATTGTTGAATCCTCTATCTTATTAAGATCGTTAGTATATATTTTTTGAATAGAAAAGTTTTAATGATTGTTGAAATCATATGGAGTTATTGATTGAAGTTATAAATGACTATTAGTATCCAGTAGTGAAAACTTGTGTACTGTTCATATTATGAATGTATTAATATGTACAAGTGCTTAGACATATATAGCATACATTAAAGCATTGTGATATGTGACTATAAGTTATAGTAGTATGCAGTTTAAATACAGGATATACCGAATTGGTATAAACTGTACTTCCTTATTAGTATTGTGGGACATTTGATTCTTGAAATTGTAAGAGTGGTTGTTCAAAATTATGTAGTTGTGCTCATGAACAACGAACTTTGATATTATGAGATGTCATAGAGTGTATTATGTTTAAAACTTACAGTTTAAATGTATGCATGTAGCATGTTTTATGACAGTTAGTAGAAAGTATTGTATTGTGTTTGCTTACAGAATATATATATATATATATATATATATATATATATTCTGTAAGCAAACACAATACAATACTTTCTACTAACTGTCATAAAACATGCTACATGCATACATTTAAACTGTAAGTTTTAAACATAATACACTATGACATCTCATAATATCAAAGTTCGTTGTGCTCATATATATATATATATATATATATATATATATATATATATATATATATATATATATATATATATAATTTACTCGATTGGTATAATCTAACTTGTTTGCTTATCATTTATGTAATAAATAATATTGTGAAGATTTATTCATATATTTGATGGACTAATGTATGCATTTGATTATTCATGTGCTTAGTTTGTTTTGTGATTACTAGTAGGAAGTAATTTGTATGAATCTGTTGGTTATATATATTAATCAAAACTCCCATTGTTGGTACTAAATAAGTAGTGAGATGGACTTCACTAGCTTACTAGCATCACAATATCAGATGAAGGTAATCTGATTACATGATGTGTATGAAATTGACTGATCTTAGAGATCAATAATTATTTGAAAACTTTGACCAAAGTAATGTTAATTAGGCATTGTCATTTCATATGTATGATTTACATGTTTGTGTGATATCATGTTAGAGGGGATTTCTTTATGGTACACTGCATGTTTTTAGAAAGCATACAACACACGGGTACTAACTTGTCTCTCTGAATTTATGCACCATCACTATCTACTCATTCATGAAGGGAGGGCCATTCTCTGAAAGGAGATTGTGCAGGGGATCGATGGTCTGTGGTTGGTGTAGAAAAGTGCTCGGATGATGCTCTCCCTCTCCACAATAGTACTTCATTGGAGACGACACTTGAGATTGCTAGAGATACTCGAGTTCGAGAACTCATGCTCTATGGAGCTTTGTGTCTTGTATCTTATACATTATATTGTATTTATTATTATTGAGACATTATTCTGATAAAATATAATTATTACTTGTTGTACATTGACAGTAGTGGATTATGGATGTACCAGTTGTGGCTAGACATTTGTAATTACTTTCCATAATTGTTTTTGAAGTGTTTCATATATTGATAGTGACCAATGACTGTTAGATTTAACGAGCTTATTTATAGTTAACATACTTAGAGGGGTGTATATGGATCACTAATTGGATTCTCATGGTGAAGTCTAATAAAAGCGTATGTTGATTAAATTTTTAAAAAAAATGTCACGTCTTTCTATGTCAAACCCAGCAGGGTTGTTACATATTGTGTGATCATTTGAGCATTGTGTAGGTAATCCTTGAGGTTTTACAAACACATGAGAGTGATTATGAAGATTCAATTGCAAGTTTGTTGGTTCTATTGATGTCTATATCTATCATGTGAATTGCACAAATTAGATCCATTACCCTTAAAGAACCCCATTTTGCTAGCTTAGCCATGCAATGAGAACTAGTAAGTTGGGAGGGTACTCTTATCATGCCTTGTAGAGTGTATTATTTCCCTGTGATTTTTGTATCCATAATTCAGAGAAGTCACATAGGATGGGTTCTAATGAGTGAATCCACTAAGTTCCCAAGATACAATCACAATTGCCTAATGATAAGGCAATAATGTCATATTTGAGATTTTAATTCCCCAATGGGAACTTTAACATTTTGACATTTCCTCTGCAAGCCAATGTTCTTTCATTAACTACCATAACCATAAAATTATCGCATGGATACACTTAACAAGCCACCTACTTGGCCACACAAGGGTCAATGAAGTTATGAGTGCTTCCATAGTCAATTAAGATAGTTAGGTGTTGCCCCTTTAAGTACCCCAATACCTTCATAGTTTAAAGAGTTGCGATCCATGCTAAAGCATGCACTAAAATTTTGGAGGAATGGTCCTCAGTTGGACTGTTCACTTCTAGTTATTCCTCATTTGAGCCAACTTCATAATCATCTAGTATGTCATGCATGGAAGGTATCTCAACATCCAAGAGACATTTTTTGTTCAAAAAATTTATGGCATATGCCATATTTGTCATCACAATTATAGCATAGTCATTTTGCTCAACAAGCTACCATCTACTCATGTATCAAGTATATGATTTGAGGTGCTTGAGTGCCCTAATTGGGCATGGGTTGAAATGGCTTAGGGTTTCTTGCTATTGGTGGCTTATAGCGACAATGTTGTGTTTCATGTTTGTCCTCAACTAGTTTATATAAACCGACTGCTTCCATCAAAGTATTAGATTTGAACATCTTGACTTATACACAAATCTCATCTTTCAATCCACCAATGATGCAACTTTTGAAAAACTCCTCATTTAGGCCCTTTACGCAATTGCCAAATGTTTTAGACTAAGTCTAGTAATCATGGACCGAGTGAGTTTGTCACAATATAGTTAGTGCTTCGATGAAGTCTTCATATGCATTGGGGCAAAATCAAGTCAGTATGTGTTTACTGAACTCATGCTATGTGAGATTTGCATGTCTTTTCTAACCACTAGAAGCATTGAATAGCTTCATGTTCCAAGTTGAACGAAGCTATAAAAAGTTTTTAATCTATGGGAGTTTGATGGAGAGAAAATTACGGATATGTCTTACACAACGAACAAGTAGGGTCATCTCCGGCCAATTATGAAAAATCCAACAATGTTGTACAGTGTTGGAACCTATAATGTGGTGGGTTATTGGAAGAGTGTTGCCCACTGTTATAATTGTTCACATTGTTTTGGCTTATGGTATAATACTTTGGCATTTAGTCCAATTAGTTTGTTGTTGAAGTCATCAATGAGATACAGCGTGTTCAATTTAGACAATTGTTGGGTTATAGTGGATTGTTTTGTTTGCATAGTCCTGAGGTCCTCATTAACTTCTCGAAGTAAAGATCTTGAGAGCATTGACACATCATTGTGGTTGCTCGGGTTTTTTTTTTTTGGCTATCTAGAGAGTTATACCAAAATGATCAATTGGGTTTTCCATTGCCCCTTCCTTCCCACCTCCCTACTTCCTCTAGATTGAAAAATACATAGAAAGAAGGGTGGGGGAGAGGGGCCAGGCGGCGAGGGGGGAACCGGGTCGAGGCAGGCACGAAGACATTAAGAAAAAAAGGGAGAAAAAAGGAATGAAAGATAAATAGAAAAAATGAAATGATGGAAGTCATAAAGTCTGTGAAATATCAAAATCAACAATGGGTTGATGAAGCCTTAGGCTAAAAATTAGTCGTCATTCATATTTCACCCACATCATATCATCATTGAATGCATACGACTTTAGATGGCGTGAAGGAGTGAGGAACTTTGTTGGCATGCACTTTAAACATTCAGTGCATGGTGTAGGTGATTTGGAGTGACTAAAATTAGAGCAAGAAGGTGGTAGCATGTCCAACAACATTGCATCACTCCTGTATTTTTAGGTCAAGCAAGCTAACCTCTTCCCATGATTAAGTATATGATGTAGGTTTCGTTGCTTATCTCCTTCCTAATATAAATTTGAAAAAAACTTAACACGATATATCAAAGTCAAAGTGGGGAAAATATGTTATCATATTCTTCTAGCACATACTTGCTTCATGAAGACCACACTTCAATTGAGAAGGTCTTATATGCATATGCAAGAAAATCAACTTTCATCAACGCTAATAAGGGGTCAACAAGAAATTGCAAAGAGAGTGGACCTAAAAGTCTCCAAATATATCATGTTGTGCCCAATACCCCAATGTTGTGTCCACTCTTCCGGTGAGGAGGAAGACAATGAAGTTATGATCATTGAAAAATAGAGATATCAATTATTGTAGTATTCTTTTTTTCAGCTGCTAGAGATGGCCTGCGTATTTTTTGTAATTTTCCGAATCCTCAACAAAAATTGCAACTTTGTCTCTATAATAGCTGATTTTCCACTTTGTGGGAGCTCCCAATGCTACTAGTATGACTTTCAACAATACGGGCAATAAGCCTCCAATACATCTATATTATAACTCATAGTTTGATAAGTTGTTTGTCTTGTGGGTTTATGGTTTGCATCTCTAATTTTGACCAACTTCTGAAGTTAGGGGAGTTTTCTTTTCTAGCTTTAAAAGAATTTGACAGATATAATTTATTGCTTGGAAAGTTAAAAGTCTCGGCATGCTAGCAAAAAATGGATGAATTAAATAGCTCTTGAAATTGAAAGTTGGAGCCCCGTCTCTAAGAAATGGAAGCAAAAGAAAGTCTCATATAAGACATGCCCTAATATCAGTATCATGGACATGGACATAAATTGATATCCTTTGCTTCTAGAATCGATAGGCAATAGAAAGCTTTCATACTTAGTCTCGTGAACACGCAATTAGTATACCACTAGCTTTGTGTATTTCTTTGATTCAAGTTATCTTCAATATGAGACAAGAAAATGATAGTTGGATCAACTTCACTCCATATTCAAACAAGGATTGTGAGCATGGTAGCAGAAAAACATAATATTTTGTTTCTTGAATGAGGTCAAAGGTAAAAAAAGTATATACTTTTTTCAAGTGAACTTTCTGCCAATTAGAAACAATGTAAAATTGTTATTCTTATCTTGCAAGTGGTTGATTCAAAGATGGAAGAAGGGGAATTGTGAGATTACAACTGCACTAATGTGTAAAAATTTAGTAGGACATTATATGAAAAATTGCAGCTAATACATTGCCTATATGGGAATGACAAATTCAAAGGAGGGCTTTCTACAAAATTTATCATTTACACCCATGCCAAAGACCACAAGGAAGGAAGCCACTAACATGAAGATGAGAAGTCATTGTGCAACGATAATCGATCGAGTTGGTTATGAAGTTGAGTAAAGAATATAAACATTTTACACAAACAAAATCAAAGGAATCCTTAAAAAAGAGTTGCTCTTAATCTCAGATCAAATCAAAAGAAAGTTTGATTTCACTTGCAAAATAAATATTCTAAATCTTGGATCAAATCAAAAGAATGATGGATTTCCCTTTCCGAATAAATTTTATTAATTTTAGATTCAATCACAAGAACTAAGTGGCGTCTTGAAACTCAAATTGTTAATTCTTGCAATTATGACAATACAAGATGCATTGCTGTTTGGAAACATGCTACTTTACATAGAATGATGTCTTGAAGAGATGAAACCAAGGAAAAGCATGGCCCAAAACCTCCATGGCCCCCCCCCCATGAGCTAAACTTTAAATTCCTTGTGAAAACGAACAATCCAACGAAACAATCTTTTGCAAACATCACAAGATGCTTTCATAAATTCTAACGAAACCACCATTGGTAATGAAACATTTTATATCTAGTTGGAACAATTTGGTAAGTATGCCTTATTAATTAGTTAATTACTATCTTACCTCGTCTAAACCAATTTATAGCTAAGATTTGTGGATGAGAGGCTTCTAAGTGCAACTCATTCTAAAACTCTTTTTTTTTTCAAATTTTAATGTCCTCTATAAACTTTTTACCTTTCCAACGTCCCTCGAAAACAAGAATGTTTGTATCGTCTACACAATAAATGAGTAATTTTATACGTGCTCTGAGATACGGTTGATTTCATCATATTGCTTTGTTGTAAGTCATGTTCTTTGATTCTATTTTGAAATGATTTACCTGTCTCTCCAATGTAAGTAATACCACAAGAACATGGAATCTCGTAAACCCTTTTTTTTAAGTCGTGGCTCCTGGTGGTCCTTCACACTTCTAACGCAATTTGAAACGGTTTTGGTAAGTTTGAAGAATGATTTAATGCCCTCTTTAGGATACTAGCAAGTTTTTCGTAGTACCTTCCTCCTTATGCCTTTCTAACAGTCCGCTTAATTTGTCAATCGTTGTATCCAATTTTTCACAAGGCTGCAGATGGTTCTTTCTTTCTAAGGTGGTCTAGGTCTAAAATTCTAAGAGCTATTGTAAATAACTCTTCTTACGCCAGCTTTATGAAATTCTTACAGCTCTTGTAAGTTGTCTTGCAACAAGAATTCAAACTTTTTCAAAAATTACTACATCAATTTATCCTCATCTAAAAGCATTGCTTATGAATAAATCACAGAAAGCAGCCACCATAATTGAAAAATTGCCCAATGCATAAAATTAAGAAATCATATTTGTTTATTACATATAATATTCTAAATCATATCAACAACAAAAGGGCACATCAAAAGTTGGGCATAACGTTCCCAATACATCCATGTGCATGCAAGCATACATAGTTCACTACAAGAAAGAAAGTTAAGAAATCTACAAGAAACAAGTTTCCTAGCAAGTTGGTCCTTGAAATGAAAACATATTATCATGCGCAAAGGCAGCATATGCCAGTCTACAATCACGGAAATAATACAAAAAAACGCTCCCACATCATCTCACAAACTCATGCCAGAAATGTGTAATCTCCATTTCGTCAAAAGTAAATAAATTAGTTGGAAAACTAAAATTCAAATAACCCAAAAATAATACATAAATAGATTATCAAAATTAAATGCTAATTGCTTTTCTGACACACTACTTATTAAAGAGATCAATCAAAGCATAGTGCAAATCTAACTTGAATAAAATTTACAAGGTAGCTTGGTCAGCTGGTTCTCTTTGAACATTATTTCATACAGTGCAATGCCCGTGCACAGCCTCACTTACAAGTTGCCCAAATTTTCAGTAATAACTAGCAACTAAATCTTGGTATTTTCCATGGCATACATCACTTGAGAAATCTGCATGCGTACACCTCAGTACCACCATGTATGCCCCATTTTAAATACAACTTTTTCCTCTGAAATCAAAAGGGTTTAACCCCTTGCTTCATGTTCCTGAAAACAATCATAATCAAATGAGTCCGCAAGATGTTTTCAAAACAAAAAATTTACAGAGCATTAGGGCACAATATACTACCTGCAGGCTTTGGTTTCCACATAAAATCCTGCATTCTTGGCATGCCTGCCTGCTACAGCAAGAAGAAGCCACATGAAAGTAGGAATCAATTCAGCAATAACAAGTAGCCACAGGCAATAACAAGGAGATACGTTCCCAAAGCAAAACACTACAAACCATTCTAAATACTTTATCTTTGTAAAACAATATTACTGGTATCTCAGAAAACAATACAAACCTGTTGCACTTGATGGCGGGATGATTCATGATTAGCATTGACTCCTTGTAGTGCATAGCCAAGATTCTAAATATAACAAATATAACCTATGTTAGTGGTTAGGAGAAACTGCAGACTGATGTGAACAATTCCCATTATACCACATGCTAGAAATGTACAATCATATAGAACTCCGTGTAAAGAAATCAACCCTTCAATTTCTCACATAAATCCAATGAGTAAAGACCCCTCACAAGCTGCAGACTAAGACTAGACTTCCTTTGCTTGCAGAAAGTTATAAAGGTTCTCTTTGGTAGTCTTAAAAGGGGGTGTTTCAAAAATTTGTTCAGATTACCATGAAATGTAAAATTCCAATTCAATAGCAAAACAAACCCAACATCAACTGGTAAGCACCTATTCAGATTCAAAAACAAGGGCCTAATACCAGACTCGCACAAGGCTGAAAAAAATTCATGGAAAGAAAAATATTTAACAGCTTGTTGGGTGAAGAAGCGGAGGCCTAATACAAGACTCTCATAACGCTCAAAAAGCTTCATGGAAAGAAAAAGGCGTAACAGCTTGTTGGACAGAGAAGTGGATTGGGTTTTACGAAATTTGAGATTTTTAGCCTCATTGCAATTGGTTGCAAGTAATCAATTTAGAAATGACGATCTTTAGCCTACAGCGGCACTAGATAGAACAGTCAATGTAAAGTAAAGATTTCTATGAATATTTTCCTTCCAAATTATCATGGCTTGGGTGTATATAACCAAGCTGAGCAAATGATGAATCCATGACCCTCCCAATCTATTTTGCTCTCCAAGCTTGGAAAAAAGCATTAAAGTAAATGACCAAATCCTGATATCTGGAGGCTTCTTCATATTCTAGCAAGCATCAAACCTGACATGGCCAAAGTGATATATGCAGTCTAAGAGAAACTCCCACAAAAAGATAATACAGCCTTTTTGTACTCCTTGCATGGTGTTGTCTACCTTAGGATATTCTAGTGGGTTCTAAAGGATTTAGTCAACAATAAAAGGCATGCAGTTAAATGACCAACCGCAAATGCATGCCAAATGACATCCTTATTGAATTAGCTTTTGTCTAAATGGTCGAGTTAAAATAGGACCTCTTGGCTAGACTAAAATAGGCATAACCAGAGAAACAAAGACGTAAATCTTATCCATTCCAACATAATTATATGGTTTACTCAATATATCAAAAAATTATATATCTGCAGGGATGAAGCGCATCCCATACACATTTTATTACTATCATGAAGGACAATTCAGATATGTGTTCTACTTCTGTTTTACCATGCAGATCATGGTGTTTAAAAAAATACATTCCACATTGCAATTCAAACTTTAAAATCAATTTCAGGTGCACATAAAAACCTGTAAACACTATGGCTAAAACCTAAAGTTCTTTCTTTTGCATAAGTTTTGTTTTCTTAAATGACACTTCAATTATTCAACACAATCTTTCAAGCAGGGCAAAACAAAAGCAAATTTACCTGAACAGGCCGTTGTGCCAGCATTGAAGACCCAGAATACTGCAAAAAAGACGTATTCCTGTGAGATTCCATATGATACAAAATACATGTTCAGGAATTACTCAAAAACCACAGGAACTAACCGGTGTTGTCAATGTTGGTTGCTGTAGTTGTGGTTGTTGCTGCTGTTGCTGGGTTTGGTGTTGTAGCTGCTGTGCTTGGTTGATTGACTGAACTTGCACTTGAGGTTGCGGTTGCACTTGGGCTTGTGCCTGTTGGGGAACTGGCTGCTGTTGTTGTTTTTCAAAGGCTGCAAATTCCTCAGGTTTCTCCCACTGACATCCATGGCATAGTCAGTTTATACATACAGCATGTCTGAAAGCAATGAATATACATAAGAGAACATATATAAATTACAACTCCATCAACAATCTGACTTACCTTGCTCTCTCCAGTGACACTGTTGTAATAATACTTATATCCCTCTGGAGAAGTATGCTCTGTCCAGTTACAAGTCGCAGGAGGAGGATTTGGAGCAGCCACAACAGAGGTAGCAGTAAGCACTGATGATGCTAGAGGAGCACTGACAATTGCGGGAGTAGTGACTGCTGTCTGAGACTGAGTAGGAATCACCCACGAAGGCTGTAGAGGCAACAGATGGTGTTAAGAAATCAAAGGCACTATTCGAATATATTTCTACACAACCACAATTACTAAGATAAATAGTTAAGGCAAAAATCTGTGTCACTCAGAAAATCCTAATCTAACATGCAACTATATTAACAAACTCAATAAAACACCAACCTCTTGCTGCACAGGCTGAGCTGAAGCCACCTGATAATAGGTCTGCATTAACAAGAATGTAACACAATTATCCAGTTACTACGACCGTTTACTAGATTGCTTATTCATCAAAAAATTAACTCGTATATGTTTGGTTAATACATAAAGGTTTCTTCAAGCCGTAATCTGTCAGTTAAGCTCCTGCTTATACCTGTTGCTTTTGAGGTTGTAAAGGTGGTTGTTGTTGCTGCGATTGTGCCACTGGTTGCATTATATGCATCTGATGCTGTTGTTGTAAATATGGATATTGCTGAGAAGAAAAACTGGACTGAGTAGAATGGCCTTGCTGTTGCATGGAGATAGACAGGTTCTGCTGCTGCTGCTGCTGCTGCTGGGACTGCGGTTGTGGTTGTTGCTGTTGCTGTGTCTGCAGCTGTGACTGCAGTTGTTGTTGTTGCTGCACCTGTGGCTGAAGCTGTGGCTGTGACTGGGGCATCTGCTGTTGCTGCTGAAGAGCAGTTATTGGCAAATGCTGTTGTTGTTGCGGCAAACTAGGAGGGACCTGCTGCAGCACTGGAGTGACATGTGGCTGCACTTGAGGCTGGGAAACAGGCAGCTGAGAATATAATGGCAATGACTGTTGTGATGATGATAACTGACCAAGGGAAGGATGTTGTTGCAAATTTGGCTGTGACAATTGAGGATGTTGCCCAAACTGTTGCAGAGATTGCTGGGAATGTTGCACTTGAGAGTAAGATTGTAAAGGTTGTTGGTGTTGGTGTTGGTGTTGGTGCTGCATAGAAGGTGGCAACTGCTGCTGTAATTGAGGGGGTTTCTGTAGCGGTGTTGGCTGCTGCCCATAAGCCTGAATTTGCTGCTGAGCAAGAGGTTGATTGAAACTCTGACAAACATGAAAAATTTAAATAGAATAGCAAAATGCCTAAAAAGCAATTAGCATATTTGTCCAAATTCGTGTCAAGCAATAGACTTGATAAACTCTGTGATCTTTGTAAATTATCTTGGAGATTTGTCCACTTGGTCTGGAATAAAAATGCCTACCTGATGCTGAGAAGGCGGTGTTCCAATTCCAGCACCCATAACAGAACCATTAATAGGGCCTCCGGGGCCACCAATTGTTCCACCCTGCAAGTTTACATAAGAGTATAATAGCTATTCAATACAGAATCAAAATGTTGGTTCCCCACTGATTTGTGCATAAAAAACCACTTCGTTATGTAACATAGGCATAACCCCAGTGAGCAACACAATAGTTTTACGGTTACCATTGACGAAGGAGCCCCAGCAGTACTTCCTCTAGGAGTCAGCGAGCTTCCATAGGGACGGGTGCCAACATGTGATGGTGTTCCCATATTAGGTGTACCCATGGGCCGCCAATTTGTAGGCGGACCACGTCCTCCCATGTGCCCTCCTGAACCAGAACTAGGCCTAAAATAAACAGCGTGGCAAATGTCATACAATTAAGACCCCGCTTTGAACATGTATGACAAATTCAATGCTCCTGAAGTTGACAACCACCTACCTGACCCCTAGTTGTCCCTGTGGTCGAGAACTAAATCCTGGACCTCCATAAGCCGGTCCAGCTCTGTAAATAACACAGCAAAAAATAAATGGAAGATAAGTTGTTTCATGCATTATCTTTGATATTCAAAAAAAACAAAATATAAGGCTAAGGCAAAGCCAAACCTTGTGTCTCCCAATTTCGGTCTTTTAGGATCAGCAAATCGTACAGTCAAAGGCTGATCACAACCCTGCAGACATGCCAAAAACACTCATTTGAAGGACATGGAATATGGAAACATTTAACTGTTTTGCAATGATGCTTGAATACTGACAAGCAGCCTGCATTAGCAGTATTGCATCAAAGCAACACATGCATAAGAAATCATTTGGACTCTCAATATATGCACCTTCATGGTATATACCCCACTCAAACCATTCATGGCTGCCATAGCCATTTCCCTGGAAGGATATTTAACAAAAGCACATCCTGCGAACATGACATGGAAAGTAGATAAGTCAGTACAAGCATGATAACTGTATAAGCATATTACAAAGCTCAAATATTTAATCTCAAATATAAACCTCTGCTCTGCTTTTGTTCATCTCTCATAATATATACGTCATCAACTCGCCCATATGGAGCAAAAATCTGTCATTCAGAAGGGCAAACTTCAGAACTTGTTCTGTTGGTTCATGTTCATATCATCATACACATTCCACTTTTATGTCCATGATGGATGCCAAATTGCAATCATATGGCAAATATTAGATTACTACATTTGTTTATCGCAAAAATGCATCCAGTAAAGTTTCCACAGTCAATGTAACATTAAGTAATATGACTTGGGATCTTATGCTTTCCAGAAAAGAGTAGTTATCGTTTGTTGCTGAGGCAGATGAAAATTTTGGAACATGTAATGAAAATTAATCCTAAACAAATTATCATCAACTAAAAAGGAGGCACTGCCATATTAGCAATAGGACCAAGAATAGCTTTAAAATATATTTGGCTCTCTATATTGACCTTGACAGAGCAACAACAATATTCCGAGTCCACCAAAAGCAATCAATGGGGCTGAATATAAAATACTAGAGTAATATTCACTTCATCCCTAGCTTTGAAAACCAGAACTTGACAAAACCTGTTACCATTGTGAAACGCGATAATAGCTCAATAGTTAGAACTTAAAACCAGTCTGCCCGGTTCTTTGAAAGCAAATATTTTACGCATATAGTATTTAGTATTTACCAGTATGAAACATAAGAATAGCTTACTACGAGTTTTGCAGTTAATTGTTAAAGATACATATTGATCATCACCAACTGCTGTGATAAATCGCAAACCTGTTTAGCAGGTAACTGAAGAATACATGACTGTCATGAACGTCTAACATAGAAGAACAGGAAGTCAAAGAGCTCTGGTACTCATATCTAAAGATAAAGACCAATCACATTGTCCCCTTAAATGGTAAGTATCTACATCAGCTTTTCAATTTAGGCAGATGATTTAAGAATAAATTAGTAATTTAAAAAAACATGATCATATGCAATGCATAAGATAATGACCTGACTCTACCATAGGTTGGTCTCAAAGCTAGCACCAAGGAATATGGAAACCATGGTACAAATATCCTGAATGATATCCATTACAGATAATATCTTAATTTGACTTCCTTGCAGTATCGTCCAAGTAATCCAATTGCATTCTTTGTAGATGTCATTTGAGTCATTTGACTAACCTCGCAAATATCCTAAGTGCAAAAAGGTAACCTCTGCAAGCACCAAGATAGGTAGTGAGCTTGCTTCCTTGTGAAGAACCAACACAAAACATGGTGGTCATCATGTCAACTTGAGCACTAAATGTTTGACCCATCAAAATTCATTGTAGCGTCAATTGATTAACCTTGAGAATCTCTTGACCGCGCAAAATAGTAACCTCTGCAAGCACCAACATAGGCAGTGAGCTAGAGAGCTAACAAAAAATACGGTGACTGCCATTTCAACTTGAACACTATATGCTCATCTTGTTCATGTCATCAGTGCTATGCACACTAAATGGTACAATGAAACAACTTGCAAAAAGTCATATCTCCAACGCTGATGTCCATTGTGTATTATAAATAAACTTGTTAGACTTTAGTGGTTACAGCTTGCCAGCTAATGTTGTCACCTAAAGTTCTGACAATGTCAAACATGCCCTACACAATAATTAATCATCAAACACTACATGCAAATAGTGTTGTTCAACCCATACTTATAGCACGAGCGTCATATTTATTTGGGATTGTAACCATTAAGAATTATAGTCATTATTTGACGCAAGTTTTTTGCTTAAAACCATCCTCACATTTGTTGACTATATCACTAGTTCATTATGGTTTTCAACAGCATCGTACCAATATTTTCACCCACAATAGCCACTTTGACAATTGCTTGATGTCTTTGTCCCTAATCGTTCCCTTCCTATGTCAATGCATTAAATCAGAACTCCTAAGGCAACCATCATAATTGTGTTTTTCTTCTCGTCAGTTTGAGTAAATAACCTTATGTGAAGTTCATGACAGTGGTCCGTGAGTAAAACACTAATGAAGGATAGTATTAGAAATTTCTGCCCTTTCACGTAAAAAAATTTAAGCAAACCTTAGGTGGTCTTTTTTTAACCCACCTAAAATTTTACAAAACACACCAAACATTGAAGACACATTTAAATGTGTGCTATCTGATTTTAAAACAACTGCAGTAAGATATTGAAGGCCCGAGAAATGGGAGTTACAGCTTATTTTCAAAACTGCAACTAAGAATTTTGAAGGTGCAAGAGAATATAGTGATATAGCAGCCATAACTATTTGGTATCTCCCCTCCTTTGGGCATGCTAGAAACATTTCCAGACTGGCAGACAAATAGACTTATTAGAAGTAGAGAACGGGTCAATCAAACACAGAGGCTTCCACTCGTGAAGTAAACCACTTTTATAGAACTCTGCAAAGTAATTCCAACATTTTACTAGTTAAAATTGTAATTGGATATGAAAATATTGAAAATTGACTCTTCTAGAACTCTGCAAAGTAATTCCAACATTGAACTGGTTCAAAATGTAAATGGATATGGAAGTATTACAAAAGGAGATACAGAAAATATCAGCCTTATTGAGTCAAATACAAGTGGGACTAGATTTAACCCTTGATTTCACAAAGACTTACAAAAGAAAGGATTTGCAGAATCAAGAAGAGCATCGGACGAAATTATGCAGCATAGTTACCAAATCCAGCAGAAATATGTCGGATGAAATATTTTTTTCTGCTGTCTCAAATGAATTTAAGTTTATGAAATCAGTAACTGTATTATACAGCATGTTTGTGGCATTTTCTGACTGCACGGATTTTTTGGAGTTGGACCTCTTATCAATATGCTCATCCTTTTATTGGCTGCTGTTAACAAATAACTTTCTACCTACTGGGAAAGCAAGGCAAAAGGAGGGTGTGATGGAAATAAATTTAAAAAGTGAAGGAATGTGAAATAGAGAACTATATGTTTACGGGCAGACAGGAAAAGGTTAAGTTCTAGGTTTCCCTCACTTTCCAGCACCAAAAATGTGTGTAGTACTTAGGTGGTTAAGGACCTTAAGGTTACCTGGGAAATCAAGAGAGAGATAAATTTTAAGAAATAAAAAGGACCAGGGATTTATAATTTTTGCAAAAGGTTTAAGACTTGGCACAAGTAAACTTGTTGAGCACAATACCCTCATAACTCAAGTTTGGCTTGAAATTGGCCTATAACAAGATTAATTTAGGAAATTCTCTGATGGTAAATCAGCGACTGAAAGTTAACACAAAAAATCAACTCTGCCAGGAGTTGGGGAAGCTAAAATGCACTGTTGAATGTTTAAGGTGATTAATGTTATTCATGTATATGGAGAAGCCAATAAGCTTTGCAAATGTATTAGCCAATTTAGGCACCAGAATGGAAGCAAGAATGCTGGTCCGTTTGGATATTTCCATAGCTCTTTGAAATATGTGATTATTATGTTCCATGTTATTTGCTTATGATTATTCTTAGTGATTATCAATTTTTATATGGTTTTAGATTTGTTCCAATCTGCTGGTCTGTTTGAACATTACAAGCTTCAGAGCTTTACGCCTCTCTCAAACCCAAAAAACATGTTATACCTGTTAACACATTTAATTGCTCTCATCACTAGAATATAATCCTTCATCTTGGTTAATGCTTTTCTAACAACACAATGCCTTGAAAAAATCAAGTAAATTTTAAAAATACAGATGAAGATTTGAAAGGATATCAAATCAATGATGAATCGAGATGGTGTGCTTGCACCCAACAAGTCATTAGTGTAAGTAGAAAAGCATTAACCAAGATGAAGGATTATATTCTAGTGATGAGAGCAATTAAATGTGTTAACAAGTATAACACATTTTTTGGGTTTGAGAGAGGCGTAAAGCTCTGAAGCTTGTAATGTTCAAACAGACCAGCAGATTGGAACAAATCTAAAACCATATAAAAATTGGCAATCACTAAGAATAATCATAAGCAAATAACATGGAACATAATAATCACATATTTCATAGAGCTATGGTCTAGAGGTAAGGTGGGGTACTTATCACAGCAATGACCCAGAATTATAACCCAATGGTCACCCCGTGCACTTAAGCATCAGGGCTGTATTGATGTGGCTTGGTCTATGAGGCGGAAGAGTTCGCTTTCCATGATTGAGTAATACAAAGAAAGTGTGAAGAGTGAGTTGGCTTCTTAGCTTTAAGAAATATCACAAAGTAGACGTACAACCCACTCCAAGAAGAAAGCATAGGGGCCGCCACTTTTGATTTCAAGTGGGCTTCAATTCCTTTCTGGTCCAGATTATCAATAAGTTTAGTGAAGATCAAAATAGCCTCCTTGCTGGCATCTCCCATGGTGACAATGAAGATAACAAAAAACAAACTAAAAAAGAGACTGATGATGGAAACTTTGAGAGAATGCCTACAATAGCAAGTTGCTAGACAGAAAAAGAATGCAACACCAAAGACATGGTTGAACGAAAGTTAGGAAAAGCAAAACATGATCCAAAGAAAGTGTAGAATCAAGAACCATATTGTAAAGCTAAGTCTATAACACAGCCCAGATATTCCAAGACACAAGCGAAGCATCTAAACTTTGAAATACAGAATCCAAAGTGGCCTTATGTACTCATAACAAAGTTACAAAATTTGGGGTAGCGCTGCAAAGATGATGATGATGAATGGGCACCATCATGAGGTGATTGTTCAACCAGATAGGCTAGATGGTTGGCAATTGTGACGAAATCCAGAAAAGCACAGTAAAGGTGTAGAAACAGAAATCTCTGAACTGGAAGTGGAAGCAAAGTTTGTGGCCAGTTCAAGTGGGCACATAAACAAAAAATTATAAAGTGATGCATATTATGGTCCTGTTGTCACCCTGCAATTGCACCATGAACCGAAAACGTGCTGAAATGGCTAATCCTCGCTCCAGTTGAAACAATGGGATCTTCTCACGACGGTGGGTACCTCAATGATAAGAACCTCCAGAAAACGCTGATTCCTGTAAGATGTATTTATGAGGATCTCAACTTCTACGCTACAAACTCCCTGGGGAAAAAGGGAGAAAGAACTTGAAAGAAAATCCTAGCTAAAATGATGATACACATAATTTGTTTGATCCACTCAAATCGAGCTTCTAAGAACATTGATTCAGACAAAGAAGAGGCAAAACTTCAACTCTAATTGATCAATACACAAGTATTTCACAAAAAAGTTTAATCTAATGATCTAAACTTGAAGGAAATGACGTTCAAACATAGAACGTGACCTGCATAAATGACCAGCTAGTAACTAGGTACGAATCCAGATTTGACAAAGAAGAAGAAAAATATTTCTTAGGCAAATTTATAATAAAAGTACACTATACCAGCTGCTGAAAATTGAAAAAACAGTCTCTTCGTATTGATTCTGAGAAAAATTACAGCACAAACTTTGACAGAATTTTTTTTGCAAACAGAGGGATCAGTTTTACAATGCTGAAAAACCATTAATATAGAAAATTTACAAAAGCCAAGAGGTGGCGTTTGAAAATAGAGAGGGAGTAAACTCAAACCAACTCAGCGTTTACAAAAATCTATTGTCTTGCATGAAAATTCCTTGCGTTGAAAAAAACGGTGGCTAATTTTGGGAAGTCAAACTCTTATCATGCAAAAATGCTACGCCCACCTCCAAATATGGACTTCCTCTTGAGTTGTTTGATCGTTTGAAAGCATGAGATAAACAAGAGCATGCATGAAATCCATCCCATGCTAAAATTAGAACTCCAATTGAAATGTTGGAAGCTGAGTTGGAACGTTTTAAAGCACGAATTGATCCGAAGATGAGATTGACTTCAACTAGTCAACTGAAGCTTTGACCAGTCAATCGAAAATAGCCTTTGCTTGCATGGATTTTTCTTTTATTTTGGTTTGCATGTTCGTGTCTATTTTTTGCGAACTTCAATTTTTTGTCCAAGTCCAATTATTCCTTCGAAATTCTGTTGGCTTCTCTTTCGGATTTTTTCCTTTCCTACAAACTTTATTTTCTGGCTTTACCTTCGCTGCATTTCCTTCAAAATTCTTGTTGACCTCTCTTTGGATTTCCTTCGAACTATCTCTTGTTGACTCATATTTTTCCTGTTGACTTCTCTTTTTCCTGTTGACTTTATGTTTACCCCCTATTTCTTTCGAGATTCTTTGCTATCTCATTTCCTCGGACTTTGTCTTTACCTTTGTTTTGTTCCTATTTCTTTCAGAATTTTCATTCCCTGCCCTTCGGAATTTTATGTTATCTCCCATGACTGTCATTTCCTTTTTTGCGGATTTCTTGCCAAGCCCCTCGGATTATTATGTTTGCAATTTTTCCGAAGGATGTCCTCCCACAAACTTCCTTTTGCCTTTGCTTTATTTTTTATTTGGGTTTTATGTCTTTCAATTTCCTTCGGACTTTTATCTCAAGCACCCGGGCTTTTTGAAGGGCACCCGAGCTTTTTGGAAACGTCCTTTTCGAAGGGTACATTGCCCTTCGAATTTTTTAATGTCTTTTGAACTTTTTCGAAAGAATTCCTTCGGGCTTTTTGTCCAAGTCTATTTGTTTGTTCTTCAATGTCTGCAACTTTGGATGCTTCACTGCTTGTTACTTATAAAAACAGATAAGTAATTCACCCTGAGAAACCTGAAATGCACTATCCTAAGTAATTCGGGTTTCTAAAGCCGAATTACTTCTACTGATAGAACTTTCATAAGCAAAGCACTTCTCAAAACCCGATTTGTACTGTCAAGAGTAATTTGGGTTTTTCAACCCGGATTACTTCTGCTGAGGGGTTTCAACTACTGATTACTCATAAAGTGAAATAAGTTGTCTCTTGTAAAACCCGAAGACTTCTCCTTCCAAAAACCCAAAGTCTTCTACTGTGTAAAACCTAAAGTCTTGCTTGAATGCCCACCCTCTCACACTTGGGCAAAATTTTGGTATGTAGGCCAAAAAATGGCCAACATTTATGGCAACTCGCAGGGAAGCATGCCCGCTATGCTTGAGAACTTAGCCCATATAGATGATATTTGAACTCCCAAAATAATGATAAACTTGGTTTCTAACTAAAAATCTCCTCTGATCATGGCTGAAGTAACCTTTCTCTTTCAAAATAAAAAAGGAAATACATGAAAGCAGGAAAACTAACTAAGAAACAAATGTGCAAACAAGCACTTATTGGAACAAAACTAAATGAAACAACTGTGCTTGAACAGCACTTGGAGGAAAGCAAAACAAATAAGGAACCTAACCATGATAAAGCATGATCCCCCTGGATCAAATGGAAAATTCTTGAACTCACTCCTTCCAAGAGATGGTACAAGTTGCAAAGCATGATGTTTATTAATCATAACCTTTGATGAGGCATTTTCTATGTCCACCAACTGTATTAGCATCTTCTCAAATGAGTCATCAACAGCAAACTAGTCACCAACAAAGACAAACTCATCAAGTACCTCCTAATCTTTTTCATATTGCTTGTCATCTACCACCTTGTCAAGTGATACCTCATCTATGCATGGTTCTTGAGTGACCACATCCTTCTTATCAACTGCTGCAAGTTCATCCAGCTCTTCAAGGAGCTTTGAGTAGGCAACCCAATCTATACTGTGACCTTGAACAGGGGATTCTTGATCAAATTTTTCGTAAACGTGTCCTTCAATAGACAACATATCCATACAAAGTTCTTCAATCCCCTGAAGAGATTCAAAGTACAGCAGCCAATTATATTTTTGTTTCTCATTTTGATCTATAGAATCAGCTTGAAAGCTATCTAGATCCTTCTCAATAGGAGATACCTGTAACTCACGTATGACTTCAATTTGTACCAGCTCCTCTTGAAGTTCATTTACATCAAAATCAGTGTTCTCACTCTCAACTATAATTGGATGCTCAACTACAACCTCAAGTGAAATATCAATAGGAAACTCTTCCTAAAACACCCCTAAAGCATCCTCTACACACTACAAGAACTTGCCCTGTCGCTGCGACCTCTTTCTCAATCTTCCAAAGAACAGGGTCCTCCTGAGGATGGGAGATGGTGGGAGGGTGATGAAATTCATTTGTTTGAGAGGAAAAATGAAGCATAGGAAGTTGATCATGATCAGATTTTGGAATCTTGAGGGCAATGTAATTATCTAGGGAGTTTTGGAAATGAGGGAAAAATAAACTCTTAAAGACCTCTGTATTTTGTTCCTTCCACTTGGCCATTACCTAATCAAACTCTGAAACCTGCTTGTCTTCCTGGACAACTTGAGCTTGAGGGATGATTGGTGAGGAAAGGGGACTATAGGAAGGTTTAGTCTCATGAATAGGCTCTTGAATACAATTAAGAAGCTCCCTTGTCACACACTGGGCATGATTAAGAACTTCATGAGAATAAGAAGCACAAGAACCATTTGTAGACAATTGGTTTAACTCGATTTTCTGCCTCTCTCAAACCTCCATCTTTTCAAATACAAGAATACATAGTGCATTTATCTCTTCTAGATCATTGGACACATTTTGAAATAGACCATTCACTTCCTCATACTAAGAGTTAGAATAAACCTTTCTTGCATATGCTAGTATTCTAAGCTCTATTTCGTTCATTCTTTCTTGAAGGCAAGGCTGATCATATGCAACATCGTAGCTATATGGAGAAGATGCAATCTGGTCCTGAGACTGATATGGCTCACAAGGTAAGACTCTTGCTCTTGATAATAAAGATCATGAGAAACTTGATAAGGCTCAATATAGCTTTGATAATACTCTTGACAAGGCTGATTAGGCTCATAAAAAAGCTCATAGGTATCATGACAAGGGTGGTATGATCCATCATTGAGTTGATAAAGAAACATAGCATAGGAATTCTCTTCATACACAGCAATCAAAATTCATTCATGATAATGCAATAAAAATAGACTTACATGAAAATTGTGCCTGAACTATTAGAAGCAATTGCTTGAGCTTAGAATCACTAAATACTTCTTGAAGAACACTACTGCAACTACAATTTCATCAAGACTAGCTCCAATAGATGCCACCGAACGTGCCAAAAATTGTTGTCAACCTGGAGTTGAACCCTAAATCGAAGACGTGCTGAAATGGCTAATCATCGCTCCAATTGAACCAATGGGATCTTCTCACAAGGGTGAGTGCCTCAATGATGAAAAGAATCTCCAGAGAACGTTGGTTTCTGTAAAATGTATCTATGAGGATCTCAACTTCTACGCTACAAACTGTCTGATGAAAATGAGAGAAAGAGCTTGAAAGAAAATCCTAGCTAAAATAGTGATACACCTAATTTGCTTGATCCACTCAAATCGAGTTGATTCAGACAAAGAAGAGGCAAAACTTCAACTCCAATTGATCAATACACATAAATATTTTACGAAAAGGTTTACTCTAATGATTTAAGCTTAAGAGAAATGAAAAAATAGCCCTGATGAAAGACACTAAACAGCCACTAATATCCACTATAAATTCAACAAAAGACGTTCAAACATAGAACATGACCTACATAAATGACCAGTTAGTAACTAGGTACGAATCCAGATTTGACAAAGAAGGAAAATCTTTCACTTAGGCAAATCTATAACAAAAGTACACTATATCAACTGCTAAAAATTGAAAAAACACAACCCTTTTTTTATTGATTCTGAAAAAAATTACAGCACAAACTTTGGCAGAAATTTTCATGCCAAAAAAAGAATCATTTTTACAACGCTGACAAGCCATTAATATAAAAAATTTACAAAATCCAAGAGCTGACGTTTGAAAATAGAGAGGGAGTAAACTCAAACCAACTCAACGTTTACAAAAGTCTATTTTGTCTTGCATGAAAATTATTTGCATTGAAAAAGACGGTGGCTAATTTTAGGAAGTCAAACTCTTATCATGCAAAAATGCTACACCCACCTCCAAATATGGACTTCCTCTTGAGTTGTTTGATTGTTTGAAAGCATGAAATAAACAAGAGCATGCATGAAATCCATGCCATGCGAAAATTAGAACTCCAATTGAAACGTTGGAAGATGAGTTGGAACGTTTGAAAGTACGAGTTGATCCGGAGATGAGCTTGACTTCAACAACCAGTCAACTGAAGCTTTGACCAGTCAACCGAAAATAGCCTTTGCTTGCATGGATTTTTCTTTTATTTTGGTCTACTTGTTCGTGTCTATTTTCTGCGGACTTCTATTTTCTATCTAAGTCCAATTATTCCTTCGAAATTCTATTTTGCCTTTGTTTTTTTAATTATTCCCTTTCGAAATTCTGTTGGCTTCCCTTTCGGATTTTTTCCTTTCCTGCAGACTTTATTTCCTGGCTTTACCTTGGCTGCATTTCCTTCAGAATTCTTGTTGACCTCTCTTTGGATTTCCTTCGGACTATCTCCTGTTGACTCATCTTTTCCCTGTTGCCTTCTCTTTTCCCTGTTGACTTTACGTTCACCCCCTATTTCTTTCGGGATTCTTTGCTGTCTCATTTCCTTAGACTTTTTGTCTTTACTTTTGTTATGTTCCTATTTCTTTCAGAATTTTCATTCCCTGCCCTTCAGAATTTTATGTTATCTCCCATGGCTTTGTCATTTCCTTTTCTACGGATTTCTTGTCAAGCCCCTAGGATTATTATGTTTGCAATTTTTTCGAACGAATCCTTCAAACAAAAAGTCCGAAGGAATTCCTTCGAACTTTTTGTCCGAACAATGTCCTCCCACAAACTTCCTTTTGTCTTTGCTTTATATTTTCTTCGGGTTTTATGTCTTTCAATTTTCTTCGAACTTTTATCTTAAGGCAACCGGGCTTTTTGGAGGTCACCCAGGCTTTTTGGAAACGTCATTTCCGAATAGTACATTGTCCTTTGGATTTTTTAATTTGTCCTTTGAACTTTTTTGAAGGAATTCCTTCGGGCTTTTTGTCCAAGTCTATTTGTTTGTTCTTCAATGTCTGCAACTTCGGATGCTTCACTGCTTGTTACTTATAAAAAGATATAAGTAATTCACCTTGAGAAACCCAAAATGCACTACCCTGAATAATTCGGGTTTCTAAACCCGAATTACTTCTACTGATAAAACTTTCATAAGCAAAGCACTTCTCAAAACTCGATTTGCACTGTCAAGAGTAATTCGGGTTTTCCAACCCGAATTACTTCTGCTGATAAAACTTTCATAAGCAAAGCACTTCTCAAAACCCAATTTGCACTGTCAAAAGTAATTCGGGTTTTCCAACCCGGATTACTTCCGCTGAGGGGTTTCAACTAGTGATTACTCATAAAGTGAAATAAGTTGTCTCTTGTAAAACCCAAAGACTTCTCCTTCCAAAAACCCGAAGTCTTCTGCTGTGTAAAACCCGAATTCTTGCTTGAATGCCCACCCTCTCACACTTAGGCAAAATTTTGGTATGTAGGCCAAAAAATGGCCAACGGATCCATTAGCATAATCTTTATTGAAGAACAGACATAATGATACTGTCATTACAAATATACGGTACATACAAATATAGAAACCACCAAGCAGCCAACTCTGAACACCGCATAAAATATAGATGATTACGATAGAATTGTTTATTACTATTAGGAAATAAGACAACTTTCAATTTTTTTATTTCATTTCAGTGCTTGTGCCTAGAGTTTCGTGTTTATTTATTTTCAGAACCTGGGGTTCTTTTTACACTGGTACTTCTCTATTGTAGCTGGATGTGCTTTTGAGTCCCATTAACCTGCTTTGGTCATTTGTGAACATTGATATAATTTCTTTCTTTCTATCATTTCTTTCTTTCTATCTGTCATGCAAGACAGAATCCTTAGCATAAAATTCCAACGATACATCAATTTCAGTCTGGATGCTGATATTAATAACTAAGCAGTTTATGATAATAAGTATAAATAGTTATTCTTTGTTTACAAAATGTTATACCTCAATGATAATCTGCAATATAATTTTCAGCATCATTGATGTTATGCTTCAAATGAAGACTAATGCTTGGCACATGCCAAAATGTTTTTTTCTCATTCCTAAAACCTACAAAATCAAGGAGTGAGTTTGCCTATAATGTCCAGCATTACTTTGAACCATCAAACATCTATTTGTCTTTTACTCATTAAATTTTCATATAACATCCTTTTTCTGGAAGAAATCTGTGTCAATAAGAAACCAATAAACTCCTGTTGTGAGAATAACATCCTATTGTGTAAATCATGCCTCTGATGCACGACTCTATTTTGTAACAAATGCAAAACTCAATTCATTATCCCAAGGATCAGACGTTTTGTAAGTTCATCCAGCATTCTTATAGAATGGCATGGCCCAGTGTTCTCGCCCAGGTTATAGAATGGCATGGCCCTGAGTTCTCTCTAAGTTTAGAGAGATTATGTATTATGTTGTATAACTAAGAAAATATCTTTTGGAACCCTTCAATTTAGTAAATTATCTGAAGAATCCTTCCAAAGCAACCTCTTAACAATAAAAACCTTAAACTCCATCAGAGTCAGTTCTTTTAATCTATCATTTCTCCTAGTAAGTTATCCAAAAGACAGGTTAAAAGGAGTGGAGGTGAAACTCAACCGAGGGAGCAACAAAACTAAGTTTGCAAGACATGCCTCAACAGGGTGGTTCAAAAAACAAAGATACAACACATTTTTATTCTCATTTAGTTTTCTGACATGTTCAAGACTTGGCCAATAAAATCTCTGAAGGAATTGAGCCAAGCTTAAAGTAGGAATTTCCATGTAATGGTTAGTTTTAACTTTTTGATAAGTTCAGTCTTAAAGTCAATTTATTGAAAATGAACACCCTTTGGACATCTTTAAGTGCATTTTCCAAGGAGCCATGTGAGAGTGAACATGCAGTGTTGTGTAAGGATAAATTTGAATAATGCAACCAGTTTCTAAAGTGCAAATGCAATCAACCTTCAAGCTTGTGTCAAAAAACTCCTTACCATTGTAGAAGCAAGCACTTACTTAGGGGCAAAGTTGAATAAAGCAGTCCCCAGAACAATCAATATCTATTAATGCTAAAATCATGGTAGCCATGTTTGTAAGAAATGAAATACAAGAGGTTTAAAAAACCAGGAAAAATGACATCTAATATTTCCAAGCAAATATCCTAAAGCAAGCAGAGTTTCCTTCAAATAGAATTTTAGAATCTGGGTCACCTAAGGTTAGAGAGAGTGGGTCAACAAGATTTAAATGCATGCAGCACAAAAAACAAGAAAATGAGGTTGTTTTTCACTTTTTAGGTTTTTTGCTGTTATGGGCTGGCTAAAACCTTCCTCGCATCCCATATCAGGGCATTTCAACTTTTCAGGAGTTTGGATAGAAAAAACACCTCTTCAATTTCCTTTTCTGAGGCCTGTCTATTTAGCGAGCCAACAAACAATTTGTACTCCACTGTACCTACCAAAAACACGGTCATAAAAAACCAACATGAGTGCTGCAGAGATTCATGATATAAGATACACAAACATCAAAGCAAAACTACTTCTTTGGGACAAATCAAAGCAGAAACAATTAGAAAACAAGCTGGCATGCAAAGGCATCCATGAAATAATCACTCTTTTTGACCATTTCAGATTTTTACCAAGGACAAAAGAAAATTACCAAGGCGTTCACGCTCTCCATCAGCATATCTAACTTGTATTGGACCTAAGCCCTGATAAAAAGTGAAAATATAAACTCTTAACTAGCAATACAGAGAAAGAAATTCAATGTAACCCACACAAGCATTTAACGACTTCTAAACATCAAATATTCAAATACCCCGGGTAATGTGCGCTGATTATGTAAAGCTCTTATGGCTCTGTCTGCTTCCTCAACAGTTGCATACTTAATAAAACAACATCCTGTGGCAATGTCAAAAAATGTGATACAATGCACAATAAGCATACAGATTTTACTCAACTCCTGAATTGATGAAGAAGAATTCCAAACTAAATAGTATTCAAAATTCACCAAAATCTCTAACTATCCCACACAAAAAACTACAGATAGCAAATGTATAAAGATGAAAGATGGGAATTTCCTTCACGATAGCTTGAATAATTAAGAATCTAAAACTAACTTCCAAATTGCTGTATACATTCTTAGTCAGAACTTATTAAATGGCAATCCTCACACACACTGACAAAATGTCAAAACACCTGATTATTAAACAGACCTCAAAAATACGTTGTAACAAGAGGAAGGACGAAAACCAAAGTCCAAGCACACTCAGTAAAAGAAGAATAATAATACAACTTCATTCAATATTTACCAAACATACATCAGGAAAATATTTATAACCAGCATTCATTCTTCCGTGCACCTTATTCTACATCATCTAGAAGAATAATACAGCTTCATTTAATATTTACCAACCATACATCACGACAATATTTAAAACAAGCATTCATTATTTCTTGCACCTTCTTCGTCAACTACAGTAACTGCATGTAAAAAATTAATCAACCACCGTTTGTATAACATAAAATTCATTCAAGAGAAAAATGTGGCCATGTATCATACATCAGTAAGTGCTCTACATGGTCAAGGAGTTCTTATTTAAGGATAAGGTCCAAACACAGAGAAGCAGCTCTGGCAGATCCAACTTCAGAAACTGTCGCATAATATTTATTGATCTTTTATATCAATCGAGCTTACATAATGCCCCCGACTACATTGTAGCAGTCATGCATTCATTAGAGACGCTGAAAGCACCACTAATTCTTTCCATACAGCACACAAAACATCCTGTTCCATTTCAACTTGCAGTCATTTAGTTACAGAGAAGCACTAAAACTGACGAAGCTACCCTCCCTCTTTATGCCAATCCAATATGGTATCATGCCCAAATGTCAAATGGTACAATCAATGCGGATAGCAATGTTGCTTCAGAATCAATTCTTGGCTTCATACTGATCTTGGATGTATAAATAATCAACATACTCCAAGTGATGCCTATGAGCAGCTGTATTATTCTACTAGCATGCCCCTAACCTCTTTAATTAATGCAAAAATTAAAGATCAAAGACCCAGACCCAAAAACATTTTGGAAAAAATGCAAATTTATTACAAAATTATCTTTTAGCGGGGATTCTATCATGACAATTGAATCCAACTAAGATGTCAACATAAAAATACACGTCTAGTGTGTGCCCACTAGTAGCCACAGTTGAAGACATCTACAGAGAAATGAATCAACATATTTTGATTGCTTAACATTGAATCCATTGATTAATGCATAATGCAAGGATTGATATCACCAACAAACCAAAACCAATATTGTGATAGTTCCAACAAAATAAAAGAGCATGAAGAAATAGAATCCAACCATTGATGTTCAAAAAATGCTATACAGAATGTATTCTTTATTATGAATGTATAGCACAGATAAAATCAATATTTATATTCCCATCTGCATTGTCACATTGCATAACATTGATATATTACATAAATATGAAACTTGTCATGGCTTTAGTCTATAAACATATCAATCCACATTATGCTGTTGTCAATTGTGAGATGGCACGTTAACTACCCAGCATGAAACATCAAAGTTATTCAAAGTTGAATTGTGAAGTATGGAAAGCCCTATTAGACATAAGCATACTAGTGATATAATCAAATAGGCCTTTGCCTTCAACACGTCCGTCAGGCCATCACATTATTTTCAATTCTACTGGACCAGTAAAAATATGCTGTGTAATAACCAAGACACTTAAGATCATACATATTACAATTTAATCATTCAATTCAGAAATCCATAGTAAGCAAGCATACTTAAAATAAAATTAGTCCTATTTATCCATAATCATCTAGTCATCGAAACACATCTATTTCTACCGGAGCACTATGCAATAATGCTAATCGTTATAGATAACTGGCAAACCTTTCTACAGTGTATAACTAGCATACCTTAAAGTTGAATATTCCAACATAATTCAGTATCAAGCCAAAATTAATTGTATGTATAGTACCCAACCTCTGCTTTAGAAGACAATCCAAACCACACTTAAGTACAGACCCCATTAAGGTCCATAGCATTTACATTATTAACAACCCAGAAAGTGTAGAATCATGGCCAAGGTAATCATAGGGGGAACAGAAACACATTCTTGAATGGCTTAGTTAAAGCATAAGAGGATAAAGTATCAACCAGCTTACTCGTGTTAGTAAAAAATACTAATAACAAATTATATAAAACCATATCGTAAAACCCAACTGCTTCAACTCAAAATAAGTGCACCTATTCAAGAACTCCAGAATAAGCACATATCAACACCTTGTCTTTAAAATTATCATAAGGATATCGTAAGCTAATGAACAGACTGTCTTATACGAATGCTTGCTTATGACAAACCACAAAGCTGTATCATGTATATCCAACTGATTTTAATTACATAATATCTGATTTCAATCACAGATTTAGATTTCTTTCATCATTCTTTTCAACATATTTATTTATGTATATTAAAGGAACATGTTACGGTTTTACAATTCAAAACTTAAAACATTAACTCAATACAAATATTGGAATTAAAAATATAATATTTACATATAAAAAGCACACAATTTGTAACTTTTGAATTTGCACTTAACAAATAGGATATAAATGCAAGCACTTTAATATATATGTAACGTTTGAAGTTCAATCTCTATGCATGAAGGATTGGAACCGCAAAAAAAAAAAGTAAACTAGCAGCTTACAATGGAAGAGGTCCACCTCCATAAGATTTCCTAAACCATTGAACGCTTACAAAAACAACGGAAAAGCAGTATCCATTATTCTCATACATCATATGGTTGTGTATCATCATTAGAAAAAAAATGTGCACATATGGTTCTCCAGTATCTAGTAGATTAAATGGGAAATCCACCACCATTTTCAAAACGCAGCATTCCATCTCTAGTTTAAAACACCATATCTACTCAGACTTACATTCCATTTGATCATGAAATTATATCAATCAAGTCTGAAATTATGGCATTGATAAGAAACTCAAAACACTCCCTTAGATTCGGTTTAAAATACCAATAGTTTTAAGCATTCATGCACATCAACAAATAGAATAAGGTACAACCACATTCATTTGTTCCTGAGAACATGAAGATTAAAACATCCTCCATATTCATGAGAACATGAAGTTCAATGAATTATATTCTTCAAAATAAGTATACAAATTAAGAGATGACTGGATCATCAATTGTTTAATCTCATCCTAGGTTACTACTAGTAAACTGCACGGCCCCAGAAAGGACAAAAACGCTTACAGTACAAGCAACGGATACATATGGCTGTAGTCAATACTTACAGCACAAAACAAAGGAAAACAAGCTATAGCTAATACATATCATACTTCCATTAAACCCGGTGAAGCTGTTGAAGCTGTGAATTGTACCAGCATCTAGGTGCTTTCGAGCCTGTTCTAAACTTGTAAAATGTACCTGCTTATTCTGGTCTTCTTCTGAAAGATATCTTCCATGCAGCCTTGTCCAAGCCATGCACGTCCAACTTCTCATTTGAGCACAAAAACCCAGAACTTGGGCTGATTACGAAAACTTCAGCAAAATAAATAGACACAACTAAAAATAGTAACAGGTAAGAAATGACTCCTAATGGTTTCCATATTCAAGCACATCACCACCATGCGTTGGGCACATTCACACTACACGTTGATTACATTTTCCACCCCACTATCATCAGGAGTAAATTTCAAAACTTGAATTGCAGAAAATATATTAATTATCAAAGACCAACAGCATCATTGATCTATTAATAACAGACCAATATCAGAATATAGAAGTATATATTGAATGTCACATTCAATCACTTCATAAAAGAATAAGAAAATCCTGTTTCTTAAATTCGTAGTAAGAATGAATACTTAATCAAATATAGTAGATTAACGTGCATCCCATGTCCATTTCTTACAGAACTTGCAAAGATATGTAATAACAATCCGTTATAGTTAGATTTATTAGATTAACATATAGATTCACATAACATATTGTGAAAACTATCTTGGAAAGGTATCTGAAAACAATTGTTACAGACAGTCGTAAAGCAATCACAGTCAATCACTTTGTGCCTAACCTGCTTCCTTCCATAAAGGCAACTTATAATATTCTTCGTGATTTCTGTGAGTATCTTCATTGAATTCAAAAATCACAAAACCTGTCTAGTTTCAATATAAAGCGCAATACCTCACTTAACCATAAGAACCTAATCCAGCATTATGCCAGTGGAAATAGAATGGAAAAATAATTATATCTGGATTAGAATACACAAGTTAAAACCACAGTAGTTTCCCAATTGATAGTATTTAGATCCATGGTTGTCCTTACAAACCACCTTACGAATGTAACTGTCCATGTTTATACGTTTAATATTTAAACTCTGCATTCCATGGGTAACAACACAAACTCGGGTATATCCAGAATATCTTTGCATAAGCACATTAATAGGTAATGATTTCCAACTATAAATATGGTATTTTTCTTACTGGGCTAAAGGATAAACATTGTAGGGTTATGTGGCCTTAACTCAGATAACACTTCTTGCGGCACACAACAAAAATTTCTTCCAATTATCAAAGACCAACAGCATCATTGATCTATAAATAACAGACCAATATCAGATAATAGAAGTATATATTGAATGTCACATTCAATCACTTCATAAAAGCATAGGAAAAACCTGTTTCTTAAATTATTAGTAAGCATGAATCCTTAATCAAATATAGTAGATTAACGCGCACCCCCTGTCCATTTCTTACAGAACTCGCAAAGTTATGTAATAAGTTAGTAACAGTCCGTTATAGTTAAATTTATTATATTATCATACAGATTCACATAATTTATTGTGGAAACTATCTTGTAAAGTATCTGAAAACAATTGTTACAGACTGTCGTAAAGCAATCACAGTCAATCACTTTGTGCCTAACCTGCTTCCTTCCATAAAGGCAACTTATAATATTCTTCGTGATTTCTGTGAGTATCGTCATTGAATTCAAAATTTCACAAAACCTGCCTAGTTTCAATATAAAGCGCAATACCTCACTTAACCATAAGAACCTAATCCAGCATTATGCCAGTGGAAATAGAATGGAAAAATAATTATATCTGGATTAGAATACACAAGTTAAAACCACAGTAGTTTCCCAATTGATAGTATTTAGATCCATGGTTGTCCTTACAAACCACCTTACGAATGTAACTGTCCATGTTTATACGTTTAATATTTAAACTCTGCATTCCATGGGTAACAACACAAACTCGGGTATATCCAGAATATCTTTGCATAAGCACATTAATAGGTAATGATTTCCAACTATAAATATGGTATTTTTCTTACTGGGCTAAAGGATAAACATTGTAGGGTTATGTGGCCTTAACTCAGATAACACTTCTTGCGGCACACAACAAAAATTTCTTCCAATTATCAAAGACCAACAGCATCATTGATCTATAAATAACAGACCAATATCAGATAATAGAAGTATATATTGAATGTCACATTCAATCACTTCATAAAAGCATAGGAAAAACCTGTTTCTTAAATTATTAGTAAGCATGAATCCTTAATCAAATATAGTAGATTAACGCGCACCCCCTGTCCATTTCTTACAGAACTCGCAAAGTTATGTAATAAGTTAGTAACAGTCCGTTATAGTTAAATTTATTATATTATCATACAGATTCACATAATTTATTGTGGAAACTATCTTGTAAAGTATCTGAAAACAATTGTTACAGACTGTCGTAAAGCAATCACAGTCAATCACTTTGTGCCTAACCTGCTTCCTTCCATAAAGGCAACTTATAATATTCTTCGTGATTTCTGTGAGTATCGTCATTGAATTCAAAATTTCACAAAACCTGCCTAGTTTCAATATGAAGCGCAATACCTCACTTAACCATAAGAACCTAATCCAGCATTATGCCAGTGGAAATAGAATGGAAAAATAATTATATCTGGATTAGAATACACAAGTTAAAACCACAGTAGTTTCCCGATTGATAGTATTTAGATCCATGGTTGTCCTTACAAACCACCTTACGAATATAACTGTCCATGTTTATACGTTTAATATTTAAACTCTGCATTCCATGGGTAACAACACGAACTCGGGTATATCCAGAATATCTTTGCATAAGCACATTAATAGGTAATGATTTCCAACTATAAATATGGTATTTTTCTTACTGGGCTAAAGGATAAACATTGTAGGGTTATGTGGCCTTAACTCAGATAACACTCCTTGCAGCACACAACAAAAATTTCTTCCAATTATCAAAGACCAACAGCATCATTGATCTATAAATAACAGACCAATATCAGATAATAGAAGTATATATTGAATGTCACATTCAATCACTTCATAAAAGCATAAGAAAAACCTGTTTCTTAAATTATTAGTAAGCATGAATCCTTAATCAAATATAGTAGATTAACGCGCACCCCCTGTCCATTTCTTACAGAACTCGCAAAGATATGTAATAAGTTAGTAACAGTCCGTTATAGTTAAATTTATTATATTATCATACAGATTCACATAATTTATTGTGGAAACTATCTTTGTAAAGTATCTGAAAACAATTGTTACAGACTGTCGTAAAGCAATCACAGTCAATCACTTTGTGCCTAACATGCTTCCCTCCATAAAGGCAACTTTAATATTCGTGGTGCCTTATGCAAGAATCTTCATTGAATTCAAAATTGCACATAACCTGCCTGGTTTCAATATAAAGCGCAATACTTCACTTATCCATAAGAATCTAGTTCAGCATTATGCCAGTCGAAATAGAATGAGAAAAAATTCTCTCTGGTTTAGAATACACAAGTTAAAACCAAAGTAGTTTCCCAATTGATAGTATTTGGATCCATGCTTGTCCTTACAAATCACCTTACAAATATAACCGTCCATGTTTATATGTTTAATGTTTAAATTCTGCATTCCATGGGTAACAACACGAACTCGGGTATTTCCAGGGACCAGAATATCTTTGCGTAAGTACATTAATAGAGAATGATTGCAGAATATAAATATGGCATTTTCTACTGGGATCATTCATATATCAATATCAATGCTTATTACTTAATGGGCTAAACAATCCACATCCTAGGGTTGTGTGACCTTATTGCAGGTAACACTTCTTGCGACACACAATGAAAATTTCTTCCAAATATCAAAAACCAACAGCATCATTTATCTATTAATAACAGACCAATATCAGATTATAGGAGTTTATATTGAATGTCACATGCAATCACTTCATAAAAGCATAAGATATTCCTGTTTCTTAAATTCTTAGTAAGCATTAATTCTTAATCAAATATAGTAGATTAACGTGCACCATGTGTCCATTTCTTGCATAACTCACAAAGATATGTAATAACAATCCGTTATAGTTAAAATTATTAGATTGACATACAGATTCACATAACCTATTGTGGAAACTATCTTGGAAAGGTATCGGAAAACAATTGTTACACTGTCGTAAAGCAATCACAGTCAATCACTTTGTGCATAACATGCTTACTTCCATAAAAGCAACTTAAATATTCTCGGTGCCTTCTGCGAGTATCTTCAATGAATTCAAAATTGCACATAACCTGCCTAGCGTCAATATGAAGCGCGTTACTTCACTTATCCATAAGCACCTAGTCCAGCATTATGCCAGTGGAAATAGAATGAAAAAATGATTGTCTCTGGTTTAGAAAACACAAGTTAAAACCAAAGTAGATTCCCAATTGATAGAATTTAGATCCATGCTTGTCCTTACAAATCAACTTATGAATATAACTGTCTACGTTTATATGTTTAATGTTTAAACTCTGCATTCCATGGGTAACAACTAACAACACAAACTCGGGTATATCCAGAATATCTTTGCATAAGTACATTGATAGGTAATGATTTCCAACTATAAATATGGCATTTGCTACTAGGATGACCGGAATATCAATAGCAATGCTTCTTACTTACTGGGCTAAGCAATCCACATCCTAGGGTTGTGTGGCCTTAACTTTCGTAACACTTCTTTGGACACACTATAAAAATTTCTTCCTCATATGAAATAAGAAAACAGGAGAACACTCATTTGGCTTCCTTAATCTTTCACCCTTAAATGGCAAGCCCATTTTATGCAGAGTTAACATTAACGCATGTAGAGTCACTGTTTTGTAAACATATATTTATATGCCATTTGCATTTCCAGATGTATTAGCGCTAAATTAAATGGCATTAAGCAAAAATAGCAAGCATCAGGAATACACAGAGAGCGCCTTCAACTAATTTGTAAATTACTAAATACAAAATCTGTCATTTTTCCAGAAGCTGTATAATCAAAATTGACCTCTGATTGCAATAACAATCATAAGATTCATTCATTGATTGCAATGATACTAGCATCAATTTATGCAGAATTCTTGCCAAGTTGAACTTTCCATGCATAGCATTTTGTTGTATATTCCCAGCTTTAAATGCATAACATTTGTCACGAACAGTACACCAGAAATAGCACAAATTCTGCTTTAAATTTCATTGCACTTCCTGGCTGAGCTAGATCGATGATATTATTGGGCATGTATATAGAGGAGAAGCACAAACAGCGAGAAAACAATTTATTTGGGTATCACAAAGAGAACAGCTGTGAAATAACAGCTAACAGGTTGTCCAGATTTATTTGGGTACCAGAGAATATTATTTCATTTGGCACATCAAAAATCAGTTTTAACTTTTACGAAATGCTCTTAGTACTAAATAGAAGAAAAATAAATCAATTATCCATTCAAAAGAATTGTTGCATCTAGCCACTACATTAGTCCTCTATGCTTAAACTCGAGATAATCACTTTTAAGATGGTCATTTACAGAAAAAGTATAAATGAAGTGGTATTTGGTAGCTTCTAAATACAATTTTTTGGCAAACATCATTGAGAGATCGTTACATTCTATTAAAATTACTTTAAAAGCATTCCCATCACCTCCAATTTTTTATCAAACATGGTCATTTCCAAATTTACACAGCACAATTCAAAGTTAAGGCCAGTCTAAGTTACTAAGAGAAGGAAAACTATTAGGTGCCACTGCCAAACTTGTAACCCAAATGATGAATGTAGATGGAAAATGTACACCATATTCACATTCCAGCCTTCCATTTTAAATGTATAAATCAATATATGCATTTGATAACAATAACTTATCCCTATTATATTATGCATAACTGGATTACATCTCAAAGTATGAATCATTTGTTTGAACTCAATCACATTTTATTAATGAGATACCCAATGTGCTAGAGCAGTTCACCATTTTAGAAACTCCAGTCCACAAAAAGGCATCATTAATTGTTAAATGCACGTAATAAGAGGCCAGTGTATAACAGCTTCATGCCATTTGAAACAACAGTCATGGAATTGTTGCAAACATCATGTGATAGCACTGATTAAACATTAGAAAACGGCATGCCTTTGTGAAACTACATGCTCACAATTTATGTTCTTTATTGTTATATGTTTGCAACATAAAGCCAAAGGATTAAGCACAAAAGGAACTTAAAACAAAAACAATAGCAACCATGTTTTATGATGAATTATTACAAAACTCCACGACAGGTTCTGAGAATTGAGTTTGTAAAATTAGTATTTGCAAGCACATATACGCCAAGAAAAAACATAAACTAAATCCATCAGGAATGGAAGGCACATCATGTAAGTGATACATCGTAGGCACATCATGTAAGTGATACATCATCATAGGCACCCCATTAGGAATATCCTGACTACATAAAGATAAAAGAACCAAGACACATGCATTTGAAGAGAATGCAAAAACTTGCACCAAAGACTTACACAAATTACACGTTAACCGTGTTTCCTTAATGCTTCTTTATTTATGCATTTAGGTTTTATCTATAATTAAAAAACAACTTATTTGGCCACAGAAAAAGGATACTAATAAGTAAAAAAATTATATTATCAATGGGGCCTTTACTCACATTTGATTTTGACACAGTTTTATCTCGTCTATCAGGGTTCCATTCCACCTACAGTCTGCCCCACCCAAGTGAGGTGTGAAATGAGAGATAGGGTTACGTGCAAGCCCTGGGCAAACTTAGGTGGAATACCCTCGGACTTGGCAACAGATCCATGCTTTGTAGTGCATCCCGTCCAGGCTGTGCTTCTTAAAGCATCAAACTAAAAAGATTATTAAGAATGAAATTCACCAAAAGATGGAGACCGTTTATTGGTACTGATATGGGAAAAGAATTTCACACAATTAGTTTTATTTCGCTACTCATACTTATGATATAAAATAGATAGAAATTGAATTTACTTCATAGAGAGTGTTGATAATAGAAAAGGTTGTATCCAGTTGGTGTGGATAATGGTAAAGTGAGGTTTGTCATGCCATCCACCACAGTACTTGGCACTAAGCAGAAAAAGGTCAATTACTCATGCACCCCATACCTACAGGATGCTAAAAGTAGCATTGGGATGTTTATCCTTTAATCAAAAAAAAATTGCATTCATAACCATCATAGTTTCCTCTTCATTTCACTAAATATAGAGGCAAACTAACGTCATACTTCAATACACCACAAATGTGATATACACCAGAAATTGAAGATCTCAAAAGTTGAAACATCCCTTCACTAAAGATTACAATAACAGATTCAAGCATTTACAAGAACAGCTTCTCTTAAAAACTGGCCAACTATGACAATATTAAAGCATCATGACAGACTTTCTGAGCAGAAAAATCTCAGACATCAGGATGCTGAATGATTCACTGCTCAGGGATGTGATGGTTGTCAAGTCTTCACCAAAATTAGCTTGCATAAGCCTTATCTGGAAAATATCTATCAGAATCCAAGCCTTATCTGGCAAATATCTATCAGATTAACTATGTAGTTTATAGAAAAAGGATAACTAAAGCTGATCCATGCCCTCAAGATGTATTGCACCAAAGTGTAGGAAATGTTAACATACGTTGATTTATAACTAGTAGCATTTGCCAGTCATTTATTGGATGAGAATGACTAGTTAATTGACTGCAAGAAATTATCAATATAACAAAAGCACAAGAATTACAACTCTCACGACCAGAAAACATGCTTCATACTATGTCATACATAACTGCTTTTGCGGATCACATCCATGACCCCAATCTCTTAATTGGTCTTCCAATGATGAACCTACACAACACAAGTAGGTCACAGCAAATTTTTAAAAAGGAATTCTACAATTTACCATTGAGTTTGATTTTGGTTTCCCTTAGCACCGGTTCTTGTTTTTCAGTCCAAAATATCTCTTCCTAGCATGCAAGAAAGATTGTTTCTGAAGAAACCAGATCCTCCAACAAAGGCTCTTGTCTAGGAAGATCTTTGCCCAACTGCTTCTATGACCACTTTCAAGTACTCTATTTCTTAACAGGATCCTGGATCTCATGCACCAGACCCTAAACGTGCACCAAATTCCAGTATTTCAATCATGAAAAGGCAAGGTGCTTTCTTAAAAAAAATGGATATATATTGATTTATGTATCTTAAACAGTCTGTTGAATTTAACCTCTGTTGTTTTGCTAATCTTCCCCAATAATATTATATAATTCATAAAACCTTAGGATAACATGATACAAGAACTATTTGCCATAACCTAAAGAAATGCCGCATCCTCCAATCTAAGCATCTATGCATTCCAGATTGACTTAGAAGACATTTTATATGAACTTGCTCTTTTCATATATTCATTTGTCAACTCCTCAATCAACTAGCATTTGATCCAACCAAACTGATATTTTGAACTTCAACATAAGTGTCAAATGATTTTAGACTAGCTCAGATAACATACATATATCTATCTGAAAAATGCTGAGATGTATCAATCTCAAGGCACCTATCTTGGATTCGCCACATAGTTTAGGCCATTGAAGGGTTCCAACATCGATTAACGACTCCATCCCCTTCTCCGCAAATTTCCCATTAACTGGTGACAAATGGTCTCAATCTAGGTGCATCACTGCATTGAGCTCCAAAACTCTTTTCTGGGGGGGGAAAAAACAAAAAGGCTCCAAACTCCACCATATGCCCAAAAAATTGTGATTTTTCTAAGTAGCCAATCCTGTTACTAGTACAGGTATGGGTAAGACATTCGGGTATGCTGGTACAGCAAAAAAATTTGGCCTGGGAACATTTTTGGGCACAGCCGTACAAAAAAAAAAGAAAAAAAAAAAAAATATATATATATATATATATATACTATAACCAAAAAAGCAAAATTTAAATTTAAAATATAACCAAATTTGCAAAATCAACCACATAATATGCATAGAGCAAACAAAATAAGTTAAATAACCACAAAACAAACCGATAATTCAATGCCAAATGTCATGATATTCAATGGTTGAACTTAGATTAATCTTAGACTGCTTAACCTCCTTGGCACCAAATGGGTAGTTGTAATGGTGTAGGATTAGCATAAGGAAGGAGTTCCAATTCTAAGGAATTGAAAAAAATGAAGGTGGGGGGTCAAATGTGCAATGAGAGGTAAAAATGAAATGAGCGACAAATGTGTTGATGTTGTTGTTTTCTTTTAATAAAATGAGTGTGAAAGTTGCTTTTAGGGTTCCCCTATACTTTATTTTATTTTTTATTTTTTTTAAAATACATATTTGACTTTTAGTCAAGTGAAAACAAAAAATAAAAATAAAAAAAACCATCTTTTGGCTTGGATACTAGTCAGCTATGGCCAAGATATAGCTGGGAAGATGCAGATACGCCCGGGTTCAACCCAAGAGGAAACTGGCCGTACACACAACTGCCCAGTGGTACCCTAGGTGTATCCAATGACAAATCGAACCAGTACCCGTATTTAGAGCGTACCATACCAGTTCCTGCACCCCTAGATCACAATATCCGATAATATAGTCATTTTCAATTGTCTTCTCCAAGCAAGAAGAAAAACTGCCCTATGATAATCAAAAGGATGTCAAATTTAAGGTTGCCATTGTAATTGACATCTCACAAGATTACACTCGCACGTCCCACTGACCCCCGTCAATCAATGTAGGATATGTCTCTCAGCATAGTAACTGTCTCAAACGATTCTACAGTTTGTCTTTGTAATCTGGTTCATGGGTCAAAAAAATCAATTTCAAATAAAATAATTGACAATATTTGTAGTGTGGGCTTATTGGGTCATGAGCTATGTGAACTGAAACGTACCCCCCCCCCCCCGCCCCGTACCAAGGCCGGAAATTTTATGGTACAAAAACACTATGGAAATGTACTTTGGCATTTCCGAGATGTTTCCAAGTGCTTCTGTAGGCCAAAAAAATCAAGTCAAAAAAAAAATTAAAAAAAAGGTAAAACCATAGCATACATACTCGTCGAGGACAAGAGGAGCCTAAAGTAGACAATATATGTATGTATATATAAATGTTCTAAGTATAAGATTCTTATACTTGAAGTTATATTTTATATATATACTTTCAGGATGTTTGAGAGGGGCTTTAGAGCTCTAGGAGCTATAATGTAAATTCTAGGTTTTGGAGTATCCTATCATATTTCATACTTAGTAAGATTTCAAGATTTCAAACTTAGCCATATTTCAGGGTTTCAAGATTTCAAGGAGACATCATAGGAGGTATGAAGGCTGCATGAAGGGATGTAGATACGATAGAATAGTATGAGAACATCTCTCGCAAAGTGCCACGTGCCGATCCCACCCCATTCCCAGTGCACTCAAGGAGATTTGATGCACCGACGAGCCCTTGAAAAAGAGAGCGTCACTAAAATGATAAAGTTGAAAAATAGTGGAAAAGGCATTCATGATTTTGAGGACAATCTATATGATTCATTCTAGATTTGAATGTATATTCTTCTTTGAAGTAATGAACGAATAGATATTACATATTTTAAAGTGTTTTATCTTTTATAGAATAAAAAAAGGTATAATGTGTTGTTTATATATATATTGTACGAACATTTCCAAATCAAAGGTGTTTAAAATCTGCATTTTGGAAACATTTCCATTTCCGTTTCCAAACAGCATAAGTCACAAGCATTCAACATTGACTAGTGCATTTTCTTGACTCATTCCCTGAACATTTTACTGCATCTTCTTCAACTGGGCAATATGAGCAAGTGTGGTGGTTTTCCAAACCTGACAAGCAGATTCGTCTATTTATTGCACAGGTCTGATTTTTCCAGGCTTTTCTCTTTTTCCCCTCATCTATTTATAGTCTATTTATATCTACTCTGATCAAGGTGTTCCATGATTGTCCAATTCCTATAGCTCAGCTATGTCAGTTGTTTCTCTTGAGCCCTCCATACAGGATCTAATATTGTATGGGGTAGCAAGCTAAGTGGGTTTGATTGTGGGGGAAACTCTATCGTTAAGCGCGCTTACACCGGAGTAGTACTCGGATGGGTGACCTCCTAGAAAGTCCTAGTGCTTCGCCCCTTTGAGCATCACCTAGATGAAATGAGTGCCAAGTGGACCATTCATGCCCATGTGGGATGGGTTCTTGTGAATCACTACTCGTCAATGTAGATTGACTTGAAACTATGCAGCTGAATCCCAAAAATCATATCACATAGTATTGTATTGGCAAAAGCATGTTCTTAGAACAGTACTGCAGCCATTAACTTTTTCTAAACCATCTAAAGGCAGCTACCAAGACTCTGAAACCGTTCCTAGTATTAAAGTTCCGCTTTAGGAGGCAAGCTGTATGCTCTCAAGACCCAGGAAAATATCAACAAACTGCCAATTTAAAGGTCTTCGTCCAAGTCCTATAATTTTGAATGTAACTGGAAGCTACCCACTCTAATTGATTTTATGATCATGTCACAAGGATATTCCATACTATCATAGTAGTCTTATGCGTCTATTGTTCAAACTTCAGTATAACATATACATATACTTCCAAAAGACTTCCAGTTTACATGACCCTTCTCCATTTAAATGGGACTAATTTCTGAAGCTTGTACTCATACTTTGAATAATGTATGTCCCCATAACAGAAGCCAAACATTTTAGTAGGTTATAGATAAGAAATGAAATAAATCAAACATTAAAACCTATAAGTTATATATTCAAAGTTAACCAAAAAAAATTATATCAGATACATATAAATGCACTCGAGATTAATTGATGGAAAATATGATAAAACAAGAGCCTTCCCTATCTCCTGTAAATTCCCAATAACTATTTGCAATCTCTGAAAGCTTTCCAGATGCCATAAACACACGCACAAGTCAAAAATACCAGCCATAGGAATTTGCATATTTTGAGGGTGACTCCAAGGCAAATCCCCAATTCCATAAATTCAAAGTGTTTCAGAAACAGGTCCTTGAAAGATCAAGTACTAATCTACATGGCCAGAGAAATGTCTTCTTTTTTTCAATGTTGACTCAAAGGAACAAGAATTAAAATGAAAAGCACGCCGAATGAGGAAAGGGAAAAGGATAAAACACCATCTTCAATGAGACTGCTAGCTCTAAATAAGCAAATTATCAACTTCAAGATATCAATAGCATTTGTAACCCAAAATAATGTGGCATGGAATGTATGAACTTTTACATGCTAATCCGAGCAAGTGGGTTGTCACCTCCACCCAATTTTTTAAAAAAATAACTAGTCATATATGCAGGGTATTGTTTAGTACGATTAGACATTTTTACCAACTACCACAACGTAGCAAGAAATTTACACTACAGAATCCATTTACAATAACTTTGTTCTATCATACACAAGTAAAAATCCCACAATTTAAAATCTAATTAAAATTTCTCATGGAAGCCTTCAACTTAACATTAACTCTGTTATATGTTGATTTAAATTCCATTCTTTTGACCTTTTCTATTTAATGTGTCTTTCTAGTTTATGGTAAAGCTATAGTTGTAGTACAATCTCATTATAGGTTTCCAATGTTTATAAACTAGATAATATGAATATCCAGTCATACTATTACCCATCTTGATGACAAACAAGATAAAAATATTTTATTGAATTCTCGAATGTCAGAAAATCATTTAAAAAGCTCTTCGTCAATATGCCACCTTGCAGATTGCAATCATATCTATATTTGAATGTTTGTAATGACTCAAAAGATATTAATTATATCACAAGAAATAATTGGCACTTCTATCCCTAATGTGTCCATGTAATCGTCTCAAAACAATAGTTAACAAATCCGGCCGCATCACGGCCAAATCCAAAAAGATCCGGATTTTTTTCATCTGTCGGATTATCCAATCCAGTTCGGGCATTTTATCACATAAAAAATTTAAAATTTTAAAAACCCTAGAAAACCCACATGTCAACATCAGCAAATCCTATAAAGAGCTGTCGCAAACCCTAAAACACGTTATATAAACCACTTGATATGTGCAGAAGGTATCACGACCATATCTGAAGACGCAGACATCAACGATGACAACAGAGGCAATGGCAAACGACGACAGCAATGGAAAACAGCGATGACAGAATTGCAAACGACGACAGCAGAATTGCAGACATCAATGGTGAACCTGGTCACCATCCCGAGCTCAGTCAACGGCACATGGCAGAGGATATGTTAAATTTTGATTGTTAAATATAATAACTTAGGTTTACGTTTAGGTTTAGTTTTAGTTAACGATTATAAAATATATATAAAAATATATGAAATTCTAAAATTCTAAAATATAAATTAAGTATTATATTAAGTTAATGTGTTTTTTATATATTAAATATTTAAAAATAATTATATTAACTTTTAAGTTTGTGTATTTAATATTTATATTATAAAATATTTAAATATAAATAAAAAAAATCTCAATTAGGTTTATGGATTTATAATATTATTTTTATGTGTATTTTCATTTATATTATAATTTATAATAGTTATTTTTAATATTTTTCGTTTTAATATTTTTTTTAAATTTTAATTTTATTTTATATTACAAATAAATTATTTATATAATATATGATAAAATTAAAATTAATAATATCATAATATATTTTTATTATGTTGCAATTGTTAAATTAATGTCCATTCTTTAGTAGATTGAAATATTTTGCATATATATATGTTATATTCCCGAACTGGATTTTACCAGATTTTTTTCATTTTTTTCAAGAACTCTGCATTTCGCATTTTTTTTGCTTCCCAAACGGATTCGGATTTCCGAACTTGGTAACTATGCTCAAAACAAATTCCAGCACTCGTCACCATTTACAAAATGAACCTGACCGTGCATGATGAAAAACAAACAACAAAGCCTAAATACACTTGGTGATAATCCGATACACTATGAATGCTAATTCTTTCAAGGTGTTTTGAAGGAAAAGGGTAAATACTAAAAAACATTATAAGGGTGTATTTCTCAATAAAAAATATATGTGCACCTTGTTGCTGACCAGTTCTCTTATCTTTGATCAAAGCAACTTCAAGGACATTTCCATGTTCAGCAAATAAGGGCTTTATCTGCAAGGAAAGGATCAATATTACCTCGCTCAGTTAAATTTAGACAATATTATTTCAATAAACACAACTTCATGTAACTCCCATGTTCAGTATATAACAATTGTGTTTGACGAAGGAAATAAAGTTAATAACATATGTAACAGTCTCCTCAAAACTATTACAATTTCAAAGAAAATAATTAGGACAAAAAAACAAGGGGACTAAAGATCACAATTTCTAATTTCCATCTTCCCAAATAAATCACAGCTTTCTAACATTTATAACAGTCAATTGCCAGATGAGTAAATACAGACAAGTCTAACAACTATTCTTTCCCAAAGTTAGTCATTACAAACTGTACAATGTAAGAAAAATTTTAGTGACAAATATACATCATCTTCCGTAACTGTCCTGGGCACAGACCCCACAAAAAGCTTTGCGAAATTCCCAGTATCTCCTAAATCTGCAAGATCCAATATAAAAGTAAGAATTTTTTGCACATGACCTGCACCAGAATCAACTAGAAATCTTAGTACAAAGTAAAAGCAAATAAAATTACCCAGTGCATGAACCAATTCATGAATAGAAAAAGATAAACTAGGTAACACGAGGGGAATAAAGCCTGGTGATAAAATATGTACTATCAACAATTAAGTCAAAATGAAAGCTTATGGCATATGGAGGTAAGGTCAAATGGCAAAAATATGTAGCTAATTGAATTCTCTAATACTGGATGATAATTACAAATCCTTTGCAAATGATACTCATGTGGTATCCCATACAGATACTGACATAAATAGGATTCATAAAATATAAAAATAAAGATATGTATAATATATATGTGCATGCAATGAATACAAAAACATATAAAATCCAAAATAAAATTAGGAAATTCAGAAGTATAACTTAATTTAAACTGAAAACTAGCTTTTCATTTATGATGAATTAAGGGTATTAAGCATTTATAGTAGGGTTTATATTTTTTTGTTTTCTAGGCCACCTTCCATTTTTCAAGTACATTAGAGGGACTGAATAAGTTGTATTCTGTTCAAGGCCAGATACAACCATCATATCTAGGCTGTTCCATACCATATCCATGCGAGACCTGTCGATATACGCAGCAATGCTCTTTAAATTGCACAATTGATATTGACAATTGTCTCAAAGATGCCACACAAATAACGGACAGTGTTAATGATGACCAAAGCTTTAAAAAACCTTGTGATCTTTACAAGTCACTTGAATTTACACCGGGAAACTCAAGGTCACCCTTTGAAAAATGACAAACCTCATCAAAAACTTAAATTTAAAGACTCAACCAGAAGAAGAAAATAAAGTTATTGCAAACATAGGATCGGAACAAGAGACCACACGCTAATCCAAACTCAAACAATTCTGACCCAATAATATGTTAAATACATAAGCCATAAGCCAATATTGCACTGTAGCTATGAAAGTTCAAGTTGAACCAGAATCAGAATAAACTGATTGCATAACACATCAAACAATTGAAATCAACTTCAAGTTTTAATGGGCATGGTAGTAGCTTCAAGAAAAGTAACAAAATTAGACAAAGTTTGCAAAACTAGGTACCACTTTGCATTGTTCTGAAAGGTTTCAAACCTTGGTTGCACCTCAACATTGATTAGTGATAAGAGGTTCCATTAAGGAGAACTCTACTACCATTTTCTGGACACGCTAAATATGGTACAGAAGATTACATTTTTTCTAAAATTCAATTTTCATAGAGTTAATGCATTGCAGATCACAAAAGGCTGTTTGATCTAAGAAGTTGACCATCCTAGAGCTTATTAAATTATCCTGATTTATGTCACCAAGGGTGTAACTTCTTCAGATGGAACAAAAAAAATGTCCCATATGTGCGATAAAAAGCATTTTTTATTCCAAACATCAAAAAGAAGAGAAATGCAATGATAGCATAAAATCAGAGCATTACTCATTGATATAAAACTTAACCAAAAAAACACAGGAGTCCTCTTAGTTTATTAATTTCACAACAATTTCCAGAACACTTCTTATGGCAGACACTGTTTTCAAAGCAAACTGCAATGATTATTTTTCACTACATAGATAAATATCATAAAATGGAATATCCAAAAATTAAAACATGTGGAGATAAAGTCAGAGCCACAATGAAATAAATGATCACTTCTAAACAATTTAACAACATTTTCCACCAATTCTTTACATAAACTTTTACAAGCGTTGTTTCTGCTAACTACTAGAAAATGCAATAAGAAGAAATCAAAAAATGCACTTTTACAGAAAATCAGAAGCAAAAGTTAAAACACAAAGGATTACCAAACATTGGGTTTAAGAATCACTTTCCTACAACTCGTGCAACACCCACTGCTGGGAAACTAGTAAATAAACAACATTTCCCATCGATTGCTTCAATAGCAGCATGAATTAGCAAATACAATTACAAATTTTAAACAAGAAGGCAAAAAATAAGTAGAAAAACTAGATCAAGAACTACTGTAAAGTATTTGCACTGCAATTGGTAACATTAAATTATAACTACAATGCAAAAACACGTCAAAATAGGCACTGACAATGTTCAATAACATGCCAAATATTCAAAAAAGACAAATATAACGCTCTTCTCGTTAACCAACCTGTTGAGGTAGTAAATCATCCCTCTAGTAAGATAAGCATCAGAAAATGCAATTCACATTATAATTAATGTTTCTTAAAGACGAGCATCTAAAAATGCAAGTAAATGAATACACATTCTTAATGGTAAAAAATAATTGAGATCCGTCAAATCAATCAATTATATTATATTTTTCAAATTTCCATGTGGAGATTTTTTTTTTATGTTTTTCCAAACTTCACTGTATCAGTTCCTAAGGTTACCAGAACTAATACGGTGACATGCAGGTAAAAACTACCAGTTACAGTAGAGAATTGAAGCTTCCACAATCCATATTAATTGGAAAGAGACCTTTGAGATACTTCATAGAGAGTGGCCCAAAATAATTGATCCAAACTATTTTATGTGCAATTTTCTTCGAAAGCTCTCCTTCCAATCAATTATATTTTTAAATAATATTAAAGAATTGAGGCTTCCGCAAACCCTATTAATTGGAAAGAGAGCTTCCAAAAACATCAGAGTGAACCCAATCTTCAATCCAAACTATTTTCAAAGCAGTTTTCTCCAACAGCTCTCTTTCAAAATTACTTGTAGTTTCAAGTTATATGAGATAATTGAGGCTTCTGAAAGTTGAAAAGAGACCTGGAGAAACGTAGCAAAGCATGGCCCCAAACAATTTTCCACACAATTTTCCCCGGAAGCTCTCATTCCAATCAATTATATTTTAAATCTATATTAGAAAATGGAAGTTCTAGAAATCCATATTAATTGGAAAGAGAGCTTCCAACAACATTATAAAAAAGTGGCACAAAATATGGATCCAAACCAATTTCAACACAATTTTTCTACAGAATCTTTGTTTCCAATCAATTATATTTTTAAATTTATTGGAGAATTAAGGCAGTCCATATTAATTGGAAAGAGAGCTTCCATAAACATTACAAAGGGTGATCTGAAACATAACTAGTTCTCCTCACAATCAACTATATTCTTAAATTGTATTTGAGAATTAAGGCTTCCGCAGTCCAATTATCGTCAAGATAGATAAAATTTTGATAACATCCAAGAGACTAAAACAGTCTATGGACTCCAAAAACAAAAATCATGGCCAAAGGAGTGAGAAACTGCCAAAAAAATAAAAAATATGCAATTGGACCCTAGTTCAAATATCTGCTATTGTTCTGCTTCTAAAGGTTCTTTCCCCTGTTGTGAATTCTGATCAAAACTTCACCGCTTTTTTAAGCATTTTCTTTTTCTAACATTTTTTTCTTCTCGTATCCTTCATTAAATCCTGTCATCAATTCAAACATCCAAGATCTTCGATCTTTCCAAAGCTCAAAATACAAATGCCAATAGGAAACGATCACAACCGAATTGCATACTCACATTCAATCCCAATAAATGGTGATCACAGCCTAGTTGTATGCTAGCAATCAACCCCACGTGAGCAATTGTTCATAAAATCATTTCTTATATAACACAATGCAGTGTATTCGTTCTGTATTCATTCCTCGTGTGGATATTATATCACATCAAACCACCGTGAAAACAAAACATCAATAATCAAAAAAATTATTATTGTTCAAATGAACAAAATACATTACATAGATTTACATGTAGCTTCTATCCATAATTTTCATACCATTATTCGAGAAATCTTATAAATTAATAGATACTAACATGTTTTACCAAAACTACTCCCATTCCTGGGAATCATTTCCATCCTTGGAGAGTCATTGCATGATTATTTGTGAAGAAATGATGAGGGAGCAACTTGGGTATGATGTGCAATCTTCCATCAACCAAAACAATGTGTGCCGTGTTGAATTGAATTGTGTTTCCTTTGTTGTGATGAGGAAGTGTCATGTCGAGGTTACTAGAAGACTTATGAGCTCCAACAAACTCATAAGTATATGAGAAAAGTCAGTTTTTGTCAGCAAACAAGGATCAACTTGAGCGTTCCATAAATGGTGGTGAAATCCCCAGTGTCTGCAAGCGGCAGTTGCAAAACCGATACTAACATGTTTACCAAAACTAGTCCAACTCTTGGGAGTCATCTCCATACTTGGAGAGTCATTAGATGATTATTTGTGAAGAAGAGGCAGGAGAATTCAGGGTATGATGTGCAATCTTGCATCAAGCAAAGCGATGTGTGTGTGTCATTTTAAATTGACTTGTGTTTCCTTTGTTGTGATGAAGAAGTGTCACATCAAGGTTCCTAGAAGACTTTTGAGCTCCAACAAACTCCAAGAATCTAAGAAAAGTCATTTTTGTTAGCAAATTGGGATCAATTTGAGTGTTCCTTGGACAGTGACAAAATCGCCAATTTTTTTAGGTGGAGGTTGCAAAACTATTGCTCTGCATTACCTAGCGGTTGCGAAACTGGGGGCAATTTTGGAACCAGTAGTTTGCATTTAGGCAAGTTTGGAATGATGAGTTTTCCCATCTTGAACATTTTAAGAATCTTGGGGGTTGCTCGAAAAGACATTTCTAGTGGCTGAGAAGGGGGAGTTGAAGATGCTTGTGCTAGTTGGTATGCAAGGGAGGAAGAAAAAAGATAGAACAACTCTCAAGACAAGAGATCAACTGAGAAAAAACTTCATGATCCAATTGAGATCATTGTAAATGTATCTTCCTCATTCTTGTTTTGATGTTTTCCTATATCTTAGAACTATACCAAGAAGAACCAATTTTGTATAAGTTGATAATCGTAATAAAGAGGGTGTTTTCCCCATGCAAGTTCTTCTTCAAATAGTTGTGTGTTCATTTTGGCTACATGGAAAAGTTGTCCTTCATTAGACCCCTATCCTTGACATACATCATTTGGTATCAAAGTTGGTTTTGAGTCCAATTTGTGGGAGTGTACATAGCCTACGTAGAATTGTAATCGGACATTGCAGTAGTATTTTGTGTCTACCTTAAAGTGTCAATATGCCTCCCATGAGAGCAGCTAGAAGAGGTAGAGTAGGATCTGCAAATGTGGCAGGGAGATTGAATGAAATTGTGCAAGATTAGATGTTTTTGAAAAAGACAGAAGAAGAGATTTTGCACCCAAAGGTGATATGAGTGACAATGAAGAAGAGCAAGGAGTAAAAGAAAAAGAATATAAGCATGCCACTAAACATTTAAATGTGAGTGAAGATAGGCTCATTAGAGCTATCTCAAAGATTGGACGAGGAACAAAGATGGAAGTTCCCAACTTCTCAGGAACTTTGAATATGTAAGAATTGGTAGATTGGCTCATGGAGATGGAAGAATATTTAAGAGTTCGATGAGGTGGTTGACCCAAGGAGATTGAAAGTCGCTAAGACCAATAGAAACTGAGAGGAATAGACGAGGCAAGGAAAAGATCAACCATTGGAATAGAATGGTTGCTAAGTTGAAGGGAAAAAATTTGCAGGTTAATTATTAATTCGACTTGTTGAAGAAGTTGCAAAACTCGAGGCAAAGATATCTCAATGAGAAGGATTGCACTAAGGAGTTCTACAAGATAACCATGAGGTAGATCAAGAGAAGGTTGTAAGAGACAAATGGGATGAGGATAAACATACATGATGAGTTGAGCATGGTCAAACTGAACACCGTAGAAGTCACTTATCAATTTGCATTGAAATCCGAATAAAAGTTGTCAATAAGGCAACAAAATACAGCGAGTAGAAGCAGATTTTCAAGTAGAAAAGGTCACTTAAATGCTAGAAGAGGACCACATACACATGAGGGAGAAGCTGGTACTTCTCACAATCACAAGCATACACCTAGAGGAAAAGCAATGTGGTAAAGGAAGAGGTTTCTCGGGTACATGCTTTAGATATGCATAGATTGGTCACCGAATTTATGAGTGCCCACATAAAAGAATTATAGGGTACACTCATATTGTACAAGCAAATGAAGACTTTGTTGCATCCCCTGATCACACGGAAGAACCAAAACATGGAGAAGCTCTCATGGTGAAGAGAGAATTGCTAGAACCTAAAAAGGAGGAGAATGAACCAGTACAAAGAAATAATATTTTCCAAACCATTTGCAAATCCAGAGGTAGGTGCTACAAAGTCATTATTGATAGTGGTAGCATGAACAATTTGGTGTCAAATGAAATAGTAAATAAGCTTGGGTTGAAAAGAGTAACACAGCGAAACCTGTAATAAGGTGTCATGGTTGCAAAGAAGGATATCAGATTTTTGTAAAAGAACAATGTTTGGTCAATATTCAAATTAGGTCATACAAGGATGGAGTTTTGTGTGAAATTATGCCCTTGAATGTGGGTCATGTGTTGTTGGGTAGACCATGGCAATTTGACTAGAAAGCCATACATGATGGAATAGCTAATATTTACACATTTTTTAAGGATGGAAAGTATACTTTGAGCCCATTGAAGGACAGAGAGGAAGATGTGAACAGCATTCCTATTTCTGGAAAATAGTTTTTAAAAGGTCAAAGAAGAAGCATACTTTCCAGGAATCTCCAATATAGGGACAAGGACCATGTACTTGCCCCCATACCCATATTTTTTGATGATAACATTTATATACAATATGGTCGTACCCTTATTCATTTAATCACATACCCTAATTTGAATGGCGTCTCTGTCCACGTTCCAATACCCATACCCCACATCCCCTAAGGAGAAGTCATGGATTTCTTTCATTCCCAAACCCATGCAAGTCAGGACAACTGATAACATAAGTGACTCAAAGTGAGGTGAAGGATTTGTTGAATGAATATGTTGCGATTTTTTCCAATGATTTACCAAATGGTTTACCAACCATGAGAAGCATTAGTTATTACATGAATTTGGTCCCTAAATCTAGTTTGCCAAATATGGCAGCCTATAGATTGACACCCAAGGAGAATGAAGAAGTGAATAGACAAGTACAAGAGTTGTTGGACAAGGGTTTGATAAGAGAGCTTAAGCCGATGTGCAGTTCCAACAGCATTAGCACCCAAGAAAGGTGTAGAATGGCGTATGTGCACAGATTGTAGAGCCATAAACAAGATAACAATCAAGTATATATTTCAATTGCCTCGAATGGATGACTTGATGGATTGTTTGAGTGCAGCAACATACTTCACAAAAAATTAATTTGAAGAGTGTGCATCACTATATCAGAATTTGGGAAGGTGATGAACAAAAAACTACATTTAAAACAAATGTAGGTTTGCATGGATGGCTGATTATGCCATTTGGTTTGGCAAATGTACTAAGCACATTTATAAGACTTATAAATGAAGTGTTGAAGTTTTATGTAATATCCCTAATATGGATAATGAAAAAAACACAAATCTCTAAAAATATGCAATAAAAAATTCTGGGCTTTTATTTGCAAATAGACAAGACTTCAACAAGCTCAAATCTATACTCAGAATATTTTTCTGATTTTTCTATTAATTAATAAAAATTTCTGAATATCAAAAGTTACAGAAAACACACTAAAAATTGCCCAGAAATTTTAAAAATAACTTACAATGATTTTTCCATAATTTTCTAAGATGAATATGATTAACAGTATGCAGATTTAGGCACAAATACTTCAAAAATATCTTCAAACCCTAGTTGCCCTTGCCAAAAACCCAGTAAACTAGCGCTAGATCTGTCCTACTTGTCCTTTCTTTTATTAGCTTCAATGATGCTCAAAAACAGGAAGATACATTGTTGTAGATAATCCAAAACTGATACTGATATTCTAAAACTCACCTCCCAAAATGGCCTCCAAACCTGTTAACAAAATGCAACTCTAAAAATGATGTGCTGAGGCATCACAAACCAAAGCCCTTCCACCGAAACACACCCTTCTAACTAAGGGGAGCTCGTATGTCTCTCCGAAACCAAAGATACTCAAGGGTTTTCAGACTTTAAGCCAAAGATTGCAGCAGCAATAGAAAAAACTAATAACATAATGAGCTCCAAAAGAAACCTAAGATATTATATGACTCCCAAAAGAAGGATTTAATCTCAGCCATTGATCCATTACCAACTCAATCCAATGCTCCAAATAGAACCTTAAAAATGAGCCAATAGGCCCCTTATCTTCCAACGCCCCCTTGACCTTTTTTTGCACATGTTTAATAAAAATCACTTAAAGTACATGCCTCTTAAGTCATTAAACTCAAAAAGGGGGAAATAATAAGTCTTTAGGCTAGGAATCACTTAAGTTGTATAAAAATACATGCCCACAACTTAAGAATAGAATAGGATACAAGCCAAAGACTCCACAGTTACCCAATAATGCTCTACATCCTCTTCCTCTTGGGTAATCCAAGGAAATGACAGCCCATGCATCATTAAGCCACATGGCTTGAGTTGGGGACATCACATTGTATCTTAGTAAGTTTGTCATTATTTATTTGGATAAGATTTTAATTTTTAGTAAGACAATAGAGGAGCATTTAATGCATATGAGGCAAGTGTTCCAAAAGATTGAAAACAGATAAGCTGCGGATAAAAATAAACTAGTACATGTGTCTTAAATACATCTATCTAAAAAAACCGATAGATATCAATCTCTAAGCACCTATCTTGGATTTGGCACATACAATATTGATTAATGAATCCATTACCTTATTCATAAATTTCCTAATGATTGGTAACAAATGGCCTCAATCTAGTTGCACCATTGTGTCGAGCTCAAAAAAACATTTTAGAGGAAAAAAAGGGCTCCAAACTCCACCATTTGCCTAAGATATTACTCTTTTTCGATGGACTTTTCCAAGCAAGAAGAAAACTCTTCCATATGAAGGTCAAATAGACATCAAATTTTAGGTTAAAACCACGCTATGAAGGTCAAATGAATGTCAAATTTAAGGTCAACCAGTACTTTTTAACATCTCACAAACATTACAGTCCCCACTACCGCCCCTAACTATCATTGTAAGGCTTTGTGGTCTCAAAGGATAGATTAAGGATGGATCCTCAAAAAGGTGACAACAATTTTGAAGTGGCCATCACCAAAAAACATGTTTAAGGCAAGGATTTTTTATGGGTTAGCTAGTTTTTACCAAAAGTTCATTAGGAAACTTCGGCAGGATATGCACCCATCACTGAAACAATGAGAGGTGATAGAAAACAATTCAAGTGGACAGTTGCAGCTGAGAAGAGCTTTCAGATTTCAAAGGAAAAGGTAACCGAAGTGTTAGCATTATTGAATTTTCAAGAAGGTGTTCCAAGTTGATTGTGATGCCAATAGGACAACGATAGGTGTACCTATGAGTCAAGAGGGCAGACCCATTGCATATTTCAGCAAGAAGTTGAATGATGTCAAGCGGAAGTATTCAGTTTGTAATCAAGAGTTCCATGCAATTGTGCAACTCTTAAAAAATGAAGACGTTTTTTGCTTCCAACTAAATTTGTTTTGTATACGGATCATCAAGCACTACAGTTTATAAACAGCCAAGGTAAGTTGCATCAAAAGCATATGAAGTGGATTGAATTTTTCAAAGCTATTCTTTTGTATTGAAGCATAGAAGTGGGGTCACAATTTCTGAATTTAAATTTTATATCATTTAATTTTGAGTTGTCTCTATAACAGTTTCTGCATTTTAATAATCTACAATTTTTGAAACAAAGTGACTCTCAATTGGAAAGAATTGACTAATAAGGGACATATAATATTGCAGTTCTAAGTGATCTATTGATATTATTCCTTCTCCATAGGAATCATATTGGGCCTTCCAACTTGACTAAGCATTTGCATAACATCTAGTGGACTGAGCTCAGTTGACACACCTTCCTCAAGATTAAAAATTTTAAGTTCCTTTTATAATAATGGTATGAGCAAGTAGATTTACTCCCCATGCGAGAGTGGCACTCAATACAAAAACTTGGTTATGCCCATCAACAAAAAGATCTTGTACCAGAGTCCAATCAATTGTAGCCATCCCGATATAATGGATGTTTTTTTTCTCCATTATTGTAGCAAGGAAACTCTACACACACTCCCCTTCCATAATTACATGACATCATAACTCAATTGTCCATCTTTCAATATTATAGTTATGAAGGCACAACCTAAACTCAAATAATAACTCCTCTAACCATAAACCCATGAAAATCCTACTACAATCATATTAAGTATTTTTATGGGTTAAAGATAGTCCAAACCACAAAAAAAAAAATTAAATGCAACCTACTTCCTTGTGTCTTTCCCTGAGTCACACATATATTCCACCATGAATATATTTTGCTCACGCTAATACTTTTAGTGGGCACATAAACAATACACTCGCAAGCCTCCCTCCCCATGACATTCTAAGTCAACCCAACATATATCCACGACTCCCACATAGCAGCACTCCTACAAATCAGCATCTTTGCACCTTTTTTGAAGAGAGTATAGTGCTCTCCAAGCTCCTTCAGTTATCTTCGTTATGCATGTTTCCCAGTTGAGCTTGTTAGTGAAATCAAGCCCCAAGCAATTGAAGACTGATACTATCTCGAGTGTGCCCCTCAAATATGAAACTTGTATGCTTCTAGTTCTTTTGGTTTGAGATTAGTTTTGCTGGTGTTCACTTACAATCCTGACCTCTTTGCAAAAGAACTCTAAGTCTTTCAAATGATCTCTTAGGCTTTGGGTTTTTGCTGCAGTCAAATTAAGATCATCTACGTAAAGGAATCTTGTCAGATAGCTAGCTAAGAGGACCTGTCACTTGCTAATTTGTCTATCCACTCTTCCAATTTATCAATTTAAATGTCAAATAAAGTGGGCGATGGTGGGCATCCCTGTGTAACCGTGTATGAGTTCTAATTTTGGCTCTAACCTTCTCATAAAGCCTATGGACTGCCTTCTTCACAAATTTTGCCATAAGCTCTCCTCACAATCAACTATATTCTAAAATAAATTGGATTAGAGAAATAAGGCTTCCACAATCCAATTATTGTGTATCCAAACTATCTTCTACACAATTTTCTCCATAAGATCTCCTCACAATCAACTATACTCCTAAATTATATTTGTGAATTACGGCTTCCCAATTGATGTTAATTGAAAAGAGTTTCCATACAAAATGGTGAGGCTCAACATTTGGCTTATATTTTTATATTGTAAAAGAGAATTGAGCATTTCGCAGTCCAAACACTCTCGTCACAATCCACTATATTTTTAAAATATATTTGAAAATCAAAGCTTCCTCCATCGATATTAATTGGAAAGAGTGCATACACAAACATCACAAAGAGAAACGTCGATACGAACAATTTTATCGGGAAACTCTTTCTAATCCATTTATTTCTAATTAATGACCCAAAACCCCCTAAATTAGAAAATCTGCCCGAAAAATAAAAGAAAATTTTTAATGGACGAAAAAAAAAGCTCTTACCTTGTGAAACCCCAGCCTGTCGAGGGCTAAAATTCGGCCCTCCAGTGACCGAGAATCCGCTGTTATCCCTCTTTTGCCCTAGAATAGGCGACGTCTGCCCCATATTTAACGGCCGCGGTCCCATGGGCCGATTGCCTGCACTAAAATGACCGCCATAAGATTGCGTTTGCGCATTATTACTATTTGCGCCTCCTCCTCCCATATGGCCACCGCGCATCATGCCAGGGTACCTCGAAGCAGGCGGCGAATCAATAGTTCCCTGCTTCGACATAGTTAACTGCGGTTATTTTTATTATTATTATTACTCTTACTGCTAAGCCTGTTGATTTTCTGGTCTCCCAGCACCCTCTCCAGAGTTATTGCCGAAACGTAGCTCCAGTATAAACCCTAAAAAAGCATTTGGTATAAAACACTGGCAGATGGAGGTCGAGCAGTAGGTTGCAGGTGGATCCGATGGAGGTCGCGAGTTCGAATCGCAAAAGAGATGGCAGAATGATGATTGGTTTCTTTTGATGCTTCTTGTCCGCGTTGATCCCTCTCTTCTCGTTCTGCAGAAGAAAAACAATTTTTTTAAGTAGCTTTGGGTTGTTTTTTAAGCCTTTTTAGGTTGCGTTATCTGAGCTATTTTATTATTATTTTAATATGCGCGGACTTTTTAAAATAAAACCCTAATTTAAATTTAACCAATAATTAAATGCAAACGTATACATTATTTTTGCATTGACATAAAAATTTGTTGAGTGAGGTCTTTCGACAAATTAATATGGTTCATAAATATGCAACGAAGGGTTGTGTTGAAAGATGTGTGGGTCATTTTGTGCCATAGATGTTTGGCGAATTGTGTGTATTGATATGGCAAGTTAATGACATCGTGCATGTCATATACAACTTGTTTAGAGGGTCTTTTTGAGCCACTTTCCTTTAAGAACTCAATCGTCTCTTTTACATAATGTAGTGTTTCATAGAGATTGTAGTGTCCGCATGTTTAAGGGATCAAACATTACCGACAAGAGAACCCACAGCGTCGACATATTTCACAAGGTGTTGCCTATTATTAAACCCATAGTTATAGTGTTGTTTTTTGCATCCTTGTGCTTTTTTTTATTTTCGTTTGTTTGTTGGAAAGGAAACGAGTTGGAACTTAGATTGTTTCCTTTACATCTGAGCCAACTTTTAATGATATGTTGATGGTGGCCCTAAATGTTTTCATTCACATACCAATAAATATTATTATTTTTGTATCAAATCGTATTAGTTTTTGAATTCAAGGCCATATTGGAAGATGCTTGTGTCATCGATATGCAATAAAGGGCCATGTTTGAAGGACATCTATAACTTGTTCAATGTGCCTTGTTTAAGTTACTCTCCCCTAAATGTCATGGAACCCAAATGCCTCTTCTTCAAAATACAGTGTTTCACAGATATTGTGGTGTTGGCATGTTGGACGGATAAAACATTACCCACAGTTGAACCCATAACGTCGACGTGTTTTCATGTGCATTTGAATCTATATTTATTAGTATTGGGATGGAAATCCTTGAGATTTTAATTCATATACCAATAAATGTTATTATTTTTATATTAAACCAAATCATTTTTTGAATTCATATTGGGTTATTTATATCGACGATGCATTTTTATTTTCCTGCCTTCAACTTTCCATAGATTCTAATAGCATTCAGTAAACCTTTTGATCGAATTGCTCTAGGATCTTTGAACGTCGCAAATTACATGAAAACCCTAGGATGGGTTACAGCAAGAATGTAGAGCAAAAGTGAGATTCATCAATGTTCATTAGTCAAAAAGTACAAATGAGGTACATTATATAGTGAGATATTAGGTCACCATAAAGGTAACAACTCAACTCACAATTAGAAAACATATTGTGTGTTCCCCTAATGACCTTAACAACCCTAAGTAAGCTGACTAACAACTGTGTAGGTAAAACCAAAAGTGAAACAAATCCTACACTAACACCCCCTTGAATCGTAGCTTAGGTGGGTAGAAGAATTGGGTCTTGATAATAAGCCTTTATGAGGTACCTAAGCACAATGTAACCCCCATAAAGCAAAGAAAAGGAGAAAACCCATAGGACAAAACTCCTCTCTTAAAAGAGAGCAAAGAAGATAAGGGAGTTAAAAAGCCCCACTAGTGTCTACAACTGCATGAAGCCATCTAGTATCTTGCAACGAAGTTTCTAGAGGTGACCATGGATCAGAAGTAGATGCAGCGAATAGTGGATTACCCTGGAACAGTGAATGAGTCCTCCAAGAGCCTGATGGATCTTCAACCAAGGTTTGATTCATATCCAATGAATTATTATCCTTGTGCAATGTAGGAGGGCCTACTACTCTATGTAATGATGGTGCAAGGGGAGCAAAGGCAACAAAGGACTGTTGAATGCCCTAAAGGTGTGGTATAGACTACCTGATGTCTGATGTGTCCTGGATCAGTATACATTTTCCTTGTAATGTTTGAAGCATACCAAAGGTAGGTTGATTATAAAATAACTCCTCAATATTTTGAAGGTGATAAAGAGATGGTGGAGGTGTGTCCCCATCACTATTGTAGTCATCTATATTAGAAGAAGAGTCATCAATATCAAAAGATTGTTCAACCTCATGAATGTCATCAAGTTCAGGGGTGTCTGAAGAAGAATCTAAAGGAGAGTCAAGAGCAAATTGTGAGAAGTTATATAGCTGAGTCTGATGATTGACCATTCCCACTGCCAATATAGTGTCACTACGTAACACTCTAACACACACTGAATCTGGAGTGAACTCAACTCACATGCCCGAACCATGGTGAGTGATCTAGTGAATCGATAGGAGATTAGTTGAAAGTAAGGGAATACTTAGAATGTTATTGAATGTTCCACCACTCACTTCAACAAACCCTCTCTTGAGAACCTTTTTAGAAGTGTCATCACCTAGCTATATATAGGACATGTCATATAGTTCCAAGGAATTGAACTCTATCTAAGAAGAGACCATGTGATGTGAAGCACCAAAGTCAATGGCCCATGTAAGAGTCAGAGGTACAACTATAACTAGGGCCTTGCCCTTTGATTTCCCCTTATTATTCTCTTTTGTCTTTTTTGTACCATGGTCATTTGCCTTAGAGGATTCATGGGTTGATGAATCTTGAATGGTAGAATTAGCGACACTAATGTTTTGTTTCTCGAGTAGCTTAGTCAGTTGGTCAATATATTTTTTTGAACATTTGTTTTCATCATGCTTTATTGAGCAAAGCCCACATTCAATCCAATATTTCTTAAGCTTATAACTAGAAGAAGAGGTTTCATGGTTTTATTTTGAGGTAGGAGGGTTGGCATCCTTATCTTGATCATTTTTGGTATGTTTCTTCTCTTTGTGGTTTGAAGCCTTCTATGTATTAACAAAGAGTGCATGAGATTTCGAGGACTTCACTGTGCCCATCTAATATAACTTTATATTGTTCCTAAATCAAGTTAGTAATAAAGGTATCTAAAGAAAGCATATTCCATGTGGCTCTGAAAGCATTTTTTGTGGCATGGAAAGTAGACACACATACAAAATACTCTAGACCTAGCTTGGAGAGTATTGACAGAACCAGTTGTTCATATTTCTTATCAATTCCACATTCTTTCAACTGCTACCTCGAAAGTCTAAACTCGGTGAAGAAGTCCTAGAGGGTGTTGTAGTCATCTGGGCTCAGAATAATGAGCTCATTCTCTAATTCATTGCCTCTCATCACATTTTGTTTCTCAAAGAGTGTGCCCAGTGTGAACCACAGAGTAGGTGTTTTGGCAGATTCTATGTGAAATAGTAGATCAAGAGAGATGGAAAGACATAGTAGTGCACAAACTTTATCACAATGTTTAAACCATTTGATTTTCACTTCTAATGGTGTATGTTCAATCTCAGTGCCAAATATAATCTGATGGTAACCCTTGTTGCAAAATGATTTACATCCTAGATTTCCATTCGTGATAATTAAACAGTGTGAGCGAACTTGTAAGACTTGAATCTATAATGCATAAAATAAGTTGTTGTAGAAAAAAAAGAAATTTAGAAAAGAACAATACACAACACCACATAGTACACCCTTAGAAATATGAGAATGACCCCCTTAAATTATAAATACAAACAAGCTCGTATAGACGTTGGACACAACTGAGAATGCATCTTGAGTAAATGTGTGTAAGTATGAAAGAACTAGAGGGATGTTAGACTCAGTGGATAATGTACCCAAGAGTGTACAATAATTAGTTTTAAGAGAGACCAAAAATATAAAAAAATGCATAAAGCACAAAAAAGCAAGCACTTTTGAAGAAGATGGCACTCAAATCTGAGTTACTGATCAAAAGTTATAGCCATTTGAAAATCCATTCGCATGAAAATTTTGGTGGCAAATAGTGGTAGAAATTTTTTGATCAACTTCTCCAAAGGAAATTTTTATGCATCTGCTTTCAAAAAAAAAAATTAAGCCACTCTTGAGCAAAAGTTAAGCATTTTTGGATTATAAGTGACCATGGACTTAATTTCCATATGACCAACGGCTAAGGGCTAAGTTGGGTGCTTGTGTCATGTGACAACACCATATAACCAAGGGACTAAGGCTTATTATGGGTACTCTTCCCCTCTCACTTTTGATTGATGTGTGAGTGACATCATTAAAAAAATGCATTAATTTTGAAATGAATAGTGTCGCAAAACATGATGTAAAATTTGACGATTGTATACATGTCACAAGGTGTAGAAAAGGCTAGCAGACTTCTAGGTGTGCTTCTACAGGCGGTGAATTCTACTGACAAGGTTGACAAAACTTGATAAGGTTGCATGCACAAGGGATGATATCTAATAGGGTTGCATTCACAATGGGTAGAACCCAACAACAGTGCTTGCAGGGTAGTCAGAACCCGACGACGGTGCTAGCACGACAATTAGAACTCGAAGGGTGTGCAAGTGGTAGTTGTGTGACCTGACATATGTGTTGATAGGGGTTGCAAGACCTAATGGAGGTGATAAAAGGGGGTTTAGACCCTGATGGATGTGTAGACAAAGGCATTGGAACCCAACAGACATATAGACAAGGGGATCGAAACCCACTAGATGTGCAGTAGAGGCATCATAACCCGATAAACATGCAAATAGGGGGTCAAAACTTATTGATGTTATGAGCAGGGGTGTCATAACCCATAAGATCTACAAACAAGAGTGTCAAAACCCAAAGAATGTGCAGATAGGGGGGTTAGAACCTACAAAGTGATCAAGCAAGGGTGAAAACCTGTTAAACTACCAAAATTCCTTATTAGGTTCGAAAAACCTGTCGAAGTTGGAAAATGCCCAGATCTACAAGTTTGGTGTAGCCTCTACAAATTCTAGTAAGAACCCATTTGAGAACTTAAAAAACCTATAAATATGTTCCTAATTTGAGACCCTTAAAGTATAGAAATGGGTGAAATGCTCAAAATTTCCTCAAAACCCTCTAAAAAAGGCCAAAAAACACTATCATAAATGTAGGTCAAGTGTATAGTCAATATTAGGGTTTTGATGCCTTTCAGATCTGATGTTGTTGTTTGTTTCATGATAGGATACTTTGGATGTATAATTTGCATGGATTTACATAAAATCCCACCAAACTTATAAAAATTGAAAAATTGAAAAAACTACCAGGAATGCATGCATGTAAAAGATTTTACCAAGGATTTTGAAATGAAAAAATGACTGTCAGATCAGAGCTCTGATACCATGTTAGATTACTCCAAGATCTCTAAATGTCACAAATTGCACAAAAACGTTGAGATAGGCGAGAGAAAGAATGCAAAGCAAAAGTAAGCTTCATTAATGTTCATTAGGTATTCATCAATCAAAAAGTACAAATGAGGTACATTATATAGTGAGATATTAGGTCACCATAAAGGTAACAACTCAACTCACAATTAGAAAATACATTATGTGTTCCGCAAATGACCTTAACAATCTTAAGCAGACTAACTAACAAATGTGTAGGTAGAACCAAAAGCGAGAAAAAACCTATACTAACACTTTCCACATACAACTGTTTGTTTAGATGGAAAGAGGTTAAACTTTTGGGCAGTGAGGTACACTAATGTCTTTATAAACATGAAATGATCATGTTGGAAGACGTCTACTAGTCTTAAATTGCATTAAAATTTCATGTTAATCTTGTTCAGTGTGCCAAGTTAAAATGTCATTCACTCATAGTAAATGTGAGATGAACAATGATGGAACCCAACAACCTTTTATACAGAATGCATTGTTTAACATAAATTGTATCTTCAGCATATTGGGGAGATGAAATGTTACTTGCCTTGAACAACCTGCAAACATTTCATATGTTATCAAACATTTACTAGTATATGGATGGAAGGTTTGGATGTTTTCATACACATACTAATAAATGTTATTGTCTTTGTATCAAAAATAAGTTTTTCATTCACATACCATTAAATATTGTTTTAGATGTATGAAATCAATTCCTTTTGTGATTCCATGTTGTTGTGTTATTGATATGTTGTTGTGAATTCATGTTATTATGTTATTGTGAATTCATGTTATGTTATTGATATGTTGTTGTGAATTCATGTTGGCATGTTATTCATTCACATTTTCATCATTACAAATATTCTTTACCATAGTTTTAGTTAATATATTTTCCATTCACGTTGTTATGTCATTTATATCTACAAAGCATTTTTATTCCCCTGCCTCAACTTTCCTTGGCTTTTGCAAGCACTCAGAAAATGTTCCCACACACAAATGCTTGTTTAGATGGAAAGGGACTTGAACTTGGGATTGAAAACTAGACATTTACTGGTATGTGGATGGAAGACCTGAAGGTTTTCATTCACATACTTGTAAATATTATTACCTTTGTATCATAATCAATGTTTTCATTGGCATACCAATAAATGATATTTCCTTTGTATCAAAATTAAGGTTTTCATTCACATACCAGTAAATGTTGAGTTAGATGTATCAAACCATATAGTTTTGTGAATTCATGTTGTTGTGTTATTGATATGTTATTATGTTATTCTTTTACATTTTCAACATTACAATTATTATTTGTCATGGTTGTTGATGTTAAGTTTTCCATTCTATTATCAATTTATTTATTCATGTGTTATTGTTTTTTACTAAGGTTTACTTGTTGTAAAGGGTGCATCTTTATCGGGATACTCAAACTTATAGCATTTATGAAAGTTTTATAAACATTGTATTCCTTAACATTGTTTATGTTTACGAATATTATACTGCTTTTACATTTTTTACATTGTGTTTTTTAATATTAGTTTTTTAAATTTAATAAATGCTTCGTCATGCTAAACTTTTTATTGCTTGTATTGCTTATATGTGTTTTTTATGTTTGTTACCTAGGGGCGATGATGACAAATTTTGAATTAAAGAGCGAAAAATAACAATGTGGAACTCACCTTCAAGGGAAGGTTACTTTACTTTCATCAAGCTTATGACCCATTTCCATGTTAAATGGTATAAAACAAGTAACTAGTTTATATAGCTAAAACATAATCATTACACATTATACTTCATTTGTATCATCACCTGTTAAAAAAACTAGTTTTGGGCACCCTAATTTTATTTTTTAAACAAAAACCATATCTTACAAATGATTTCTTCAAGGTCAGACAAAACTTACACCATCTAAGGTGGAAATTTTGAGTTATGCCCTTAATTGCTTGTATTCACAGAAAGTGGAGTTGTAGTTGGTCCTTCAAGGGCTTTCTC